>PVNU02003407.1:0-577753 GCA_003013855.2 Liriodendron chinense
CGTCCCGGCCCGGATTCCTGCTTCGACTTGCTCTCCAGCACGGATCAATTGTGAGAAATTCGCATATGGATGCGAGATGAGATACCCGGATATGCCTGGGTATGTTGAATGAACAATCATGGAGATTTGTTCTTCGTCGTCGATGGGTGTCCGCATTCTGGCTGCCATAGCTCGCCAACGTCCCACATAAGCTGATAGTGTTTCATTACTCCTTTGCCTGAGTGCTGCGAGGTCGGCTCTTCTGGGTGCCATGTTGAGATTATATGCGAATCTGTCGACGAAAGCCTGGGAGAGCTGTTCCCATGTTCTGATGCGGTGGCAGTCCAATGAAGTGTACCAATCTAGGGCATCGCCCTTCAGAGATTTTTGGAACAATCGAATGAGGGCCCCTTCGTTTCCTGAGATTGCACTCAGCTCTCCACAAAAGGCCTTGAGATGTGCTATGGGACAACCGCTGCCGTCGTATCTTTTGAACTTTGGAACCTCAAAGTTTTGAGGTACCCGAGCATCTGGGAAAGGACACAAGTCTCTGAACTTGGTCGAAGGTAAGTCGATTCCTTGCTGTCGCTGAAGCTGATTTTGTAAGATCTGGAACTGCTCCCGCAACTCGTCCAGTCCTGAGTGATCTGTTCGAGCGACTGGTGCCTCCTGGAGTAAGGCACGTTCTTCTTCGGCATAGTGGTCGATGTCTTCGACCCTATGGGCTTGCTGAAAAGCAACCGCGGGTTGCTGAAATTGGTTTGATGATTGAACTGGATTCTGATGAACTTGTGCTTGAAATGATTGTAACTGAACTGGAGACTGTACTGAAGGTTGAACTGGAACTTGCTGGAAATTAACTGGATTTTGCTGAATTGAAGATTGCTGGAAATTAACTGGAATCCCATCGGCGGGGATGTGCTGGAATTGAAAAGTGCTCCTGTTTGCAGGAGGCTGAGATGCTGGGAAGTGACCCCCTTGTTGGGTATTCGCCACTGTCCGCTGATTGATGTGGGCTTGACACTGACCCCCATTGTGGGCATTCGCCAGTGCTGTCCCTGTTGCTGGAAATTGAATTGAAATCCCATCGGCGGGGATGTGCTGGAATTGAAAAGGTATCCCATCGGCGGGGACATGCTGAGATCTACTGAGATTGTTGTTTGCAAGATTGACTGGAAGCTGACTGGATGTTCCTACAACGGAGGTGCTCTGAGATGGCCTTGTCGTCGCAGGAAGATATTGAGAAGGATGCCCCACAGCGAAGGGCTGAGATGGCTGCTGTCGGTAGTCTTGGGCAGACTCCGATGGTTGTGCTTGATTTGAACTGGAGGCCGGGAGGACCCGGCATGGTTGCTGAGATTGCTGAACTGGGCCAAGCTGATTGTTGGCTGATGCGGTGGTCTGTGCTTGCATGAATTGCAAGAGCATTTCTTGCATTGCTCTCATTCCTTGTGCCAACTCTTGTATGATTGGCGTATTGTCAACGGGCTGTTGCGCTGGAGGTTGCGCTTCGGCTATTTCGAGAGCAGGGAAGTGATGAATTTCTTCTTCGTGGTCGGACATGGCTTGCTGAGCCCGAGTGCGGATTATGCTGCGGAAGGGAAGTTGTCTCCTCGTACGTTGAGCCCGAGGAGGCGCAATGGTGAGGACTATACTCTTTTTGGGTTTTGGGATTTTCTATTTTTTTTTGGTTTAGGGATTTTTTTTTTATATTTTTTTTTGTTTGGATTTGAGTAGAATGCTATGCAGATGAGATTGTATGAGGATTAGTGACTTTCAAGTACGGGAAGGATCCTGTTTTTCAAGTCGGATCACGACTAGTGGGACTAGCTCATCCCCAGTGGAGTGGCCATTCTGTGGACCCTCGCCGATTTTCCCCGCGCTCCCACACGACGTCGTTCTCCCTTTCCCTTTCGGAAGAAGAAGAAGAAGAAGAGGTGCGTGAGTGCGAAATCGCCGTTTGTGCCACTGGCTTGCCTCGTTCTCGAGGGCTTTGTTTGGTTGTTGTGTTGAGCTGAATATGTTTAAGTGAGTTTATATAAGACCAGAGTCGCCACTAGCCAGTTACTTCGAATCTACAGTCGGCTAGACCCCGTAGAAACGTTAGAGAAGGGGATCTGAAGATCCTTTCCTCTAAAATGACTCCTGTTGATCTGCGGTCAGAGATTCAAGGTAAGGGATCACGGTTACAGGGTGGGAAGAGGTTAAGCACCCCACACACTGCCCGTACCGAAGTACGGTCTCTACTTCACAGAATCGATCGAATACTTGAAAGTCTAATTTAATCCTCGTATATTCTCATGGATGACATGATGCATGAATGCGGGTCTGAACAGTAAGAGTTTCTGATGGGCAGGTTCCAACAACGGGCAAGCCCAGAGCATACGCTCGAACTGACAGGTGCTTTATGCGAGATGATGCATGCTGTGTGCTTGAATATTCAAAGTGCTTATAGTGATATGTACGTGAATGCAGGTCTGAACAGTAAGAGTTTCTGATGGGCAGGTTCCAACAACGGGCAAGCCCAGAGCATACGCTCGAACTGACAGGTGCTTTATGCGAGATGCATGTGGTGTGTTTGAATAATCAAAGTGCTTGCAGTGAAGCAGGGGGGTTGGAAGAAAAGTAAATGTTGCACTTATGCTAGATGCAAATGAGATGATGCTGGAAAATGAGTAGCTGGGTGGACGGAGGTGTCGCAAGGGTTGGCTTCGAGTGGCTGGATCAAGACTTGGATGGCTTGGGAGGCTTGGACCAATGGTCAGGCTGGGCTGGACCAGGGTTAGACTCTCCTCACTCGGGCTCTCCTTGGTGGAAAAATGGGCTAAAGGGTGGAGAGATGGACTCAGAGCTCTCGGGCTGAAATGGACTCGAATGGCCTTTTCAAATGAGAAGGGGAGGGGGGTATTTATAGCAGCGAGAGGGGCATTCTCGTAATTTTTTCCGGGCGGCCTGCCATGGGCCGCCCATACGGCCGCTCCTCGGTTTCCAGCGAGTACGGCCGTTCCCTCGGGGCTGCTGTTGGACTCGCTGGTCGACTCAGTGAGTTGACTCAGCGGGTCGACTCGGTGGTTTGACTCGACGGGTTGACTCGACGGGTTGACTCGGTGTTTTGACTCGACGGGTTGACTCGACGGGTTGACTCAGCGGGTTAACTCAGTGAGTTGACTCAGTGAGTTTGACTTTTTTTAGGATTTTTTGACTGGACTTTTTTATGGGGGGTTTTTCAGGGTGGTTTTTAGGACTGGGTTGACTGGGTTCAGGCTTGAACTGGGCTATGGAATGGGGCTTACAAGGGTGAGTTTGGCTGAGTTTGGACTTGGGATTTGGGGGTATGGTCCTCCGTTCAACCAGCTGTCTCTACCAACAGTGTAGCCGAAGGTGGGGTGTCTACAATGGTCCAGACTGGAAGTAGATGGACTCAATCCTGAATTGCAGGACGAAAGGAACCTTACAGTCCTTTGGGACTCGGTCTCAGATAATTCGTTCTGTATCATCAATCGATTAAACTCAGCCTGATAATCTACAATGGATCTAGATCCTTACTTGTAATTCTAATATTGTTGGAACAATATCTGATCATAGTCGCTAGGTAAAAATATGGATTTCAACAATCGTTCATCCTAGGTCATATTCAAATGGGTAGTTGTTCTACCGGATACGAGAGGTTTGTAATTTCTCCCACCACGTAGAAGCACCAGATTTCAGCTTGTAGGCAACAAGCTTTACTTGTTTATCCTCTAGAAAAACCCATGTAATCAAAATATATATCTTTCGACTTCCGCTAGCTAATCAATGAATTCAACATTAAAACAAGGAGGATCACATTTTCCTTGGAAGCTTCTGTCATTGTGATCCACACGTTCATCCCCTTGTGCGGCCTGATGAACTATGATGTCTTTAATGTCCTCATTACTATGACCTGTATCATTGTGTTCGGCCCTACGGAATGCCAGCAGCGGTACTTGATGGACTATAGGATTATTCCATACTGCATTCGCTGGGGGCAGCGCATCGCCTTGGGCTTGCAGCTAGGATAAAGCCTATAAAACCTACTCTAGAGAAGTACACATCCTCTCCATGGACATTCGATTTGCTTCTTGGAGAGTCTCAATCCTCTCTGCAAGGAGTTGAAATCCTTGAGCAATGTCAGAAGGGTTACTGTCATGGCCATCGCTAGAAGCCATATTTTCGAGAATGTTCCTCGTTCTGATACCAACTTGGTGCAGCGTAGATGAGGTGAGGGATCACTCACCATCTCTCCTCTCATATAACTACTCTAAATCCACAGAGCTATCGGGAATCCTCAACCGATCTTCTTCAAATCCACAAAGGAGCACTCGAATCCACGAGTAAAAGAGCAAAGCTCAAAAAGATTTTATTGAAAGATAATTAATTGACTTTAAAAATGAATTATAACAAGTATTTATAACCAATATTGCGTAAAAGAAACCCTAAGATGCTTAAATTAGAAGTCCTAATCAAACTAGGAAAGAAAAATATTCAAATTAAAAAGTTCGCGCAAAATCTATACAACCGATTCGCATACAGTCGGGCACCCGATGAAGGATGGTTGGGTGCCCGTTGAACTAAAAAACAGTCATTTGAGTAAACTTAAAAATCTGGCGAATTTTGAACGCTCGGCGACGTGCAAAACTGTTCAGAGAGTTCAACTAAAATTCGGACGAATTTGGGGCGCCCTATGAAGGGATGGTCGGGCGCCCGATATTCAACAATTATGTCCAGCAATTCTCTGGACCATTCGGGCCATTTGGGCTTACGATCGAGTGCCTGGTGAAGATTGGTCAGCCGCCCAGTGGGGCTGGATTTTCTGCACTTTGGCGATTGTTTTGTCGCTCCGCCTGACCTCCTTTTGATGATCCATTTTCTCCATGTAGTCGTTCGCAACCCCTCTAAATTAGTAGTCGAGGAGTTACCGTCATTTTGAAAAGGTGAACCATCACCTTAGTGGTGCACTAGGACTCGATTCTAGGTGCAGCTCTATAGTTTACATTTGGGGCTTGGCAACGGGTGATGCTTTATAGCAGGCACTAAAAAACTGTGAAGAGAATCCGTTTTGAGAGCACGAGCATGACTCAAGTAGTGCTCCTGTGGGCCCCACTTGCAAGGATAGCAATGTGATTCAAATCGTTGGTCTTCCACATTGTTGTGGATGAGAGCCATGGGACGATTATATGAGCAATGATCTACTGGTTCAAATGTAGACTGTTGAACACACACACACACACACACACAGATATATATATATATATATATATATAGAGAGAGAGAGAGAGAGAGAGAGAGTTAGTTGATCTCCCATGTACCGAACTTCGTGAGCACTAGTTTGATAAATCATTACTCAAGATGTGAGCCCAAAATCTGAGCCGTTCATGTGATGCAGCACCTGAAAAAACCACTAGGACCCCGATTTCAACTTGATTCAAAACTTTGGTGGGCCGTAACACAAAAAGAGGGTCAAATTAAGGGAGGAAACTGTTTTCTTTTGCTATGGCCCACCAAAGTTTTGAATAAGGTCGAAAGCTAGTACTTAGAGGTTTTTTGAGGTGCTGCATCACGTGAAAGGCTCAGATTTTGGGCTTACATCACGTGTGATGATTTATCAAACCAGTGCTCACGAAGTCTCGTGAGCACCTGTGCGCGGGAGAGCATTACACACACACACACTCATGCGCACCTGAATCATCGTGTGAGCCTTTTGGACCATTGCCCGTCACAGAACACCAGGACTGGGCATTTCCAATGTCGAGGCCACCTTTGCATGTGATCCTCATGAGGATTTGAATGGTGAAGGAGTGTGAATCATTGTTCGGTGCAGAATTAACTGATACTACGGTTCACATTGGTTGGGATGATGGGACCACGCATTTGAAATGTGGGTCCCATCCTCTCCACCAATGGGAGACCGCAGATCAATTAATTTATTGATTCTCTCATGTACTCCTCGATAGCAACAGCACCTTTGGAGGGATTACAGAGGTCACCACATCATAAGCAGGCATGCTATCATAACGAACTAGGAAGTTATTTGATACTCTGATTGCACATGGCGCTTGAGAAACAGGCACTTAGAAGTGGTACACGAAGTGTATGTAACTCAAATTAAATTGGTTAAATTGTGGAACTCACTATCTTAATTTACCGTACAAAAATCAAGTTGGTTGAGCAATCCTAACCACTGATTCAAGGACACTTCTTTTTTTAAAAAGCCTTTAGATATTTTTTATCTTGTAGCATATCTATAATTTATTGTCAATTTACAAAGCCATCAAAGTGATGGCTATAGTCATGTGATCAAAATGGTTTCTTGAAGATTTGATATCTCATACAAACTCAGTAGACTAATAGACCTTTTTTCCGAATGTTGGTTTTTACATGGCATAGGTGGGATGGATAAGTGCATGTTATAAACAAGTAATGAAAATCACAGTAGAAGTAAACTCAATACACCATCACTTTTTGATGCCATTCCAATCATCACATGACAACATTTATGGGGCCCACCCTGATGATTATTTAAGAAGTAAACTCAATCCCCACAAAGATCAATAGTTGGGAGAGGAATTTGTCCACCCTTGATTTTTTTTTTTTTTTTTCTTTATGTAAAATCCATTCCGACCATTAGTTGTCTTGTGAAAAATTATTCCCAGAGTCATTGTGAGTAGGCCCCTCCATGATTTATGTGGGCCACACTAAGGGAAATAGTCTGGTCACAATGGATTTTAGAAACACATCAGAGTAGGGCCCATCCAAGCCACGCCTCCCTTAGCTTGCAATGTCTTATTTCTGCGAACGAGTGACACTAGAGAAATGCTCCCATACTGGCAGAGCACAGTTTATGGTGTTCCTTGTTACGTTGGGACACTAAAGACTCAGTTCCATTCATGTGGAGCTGTTGGGAAGTCCAATGCACATTTCCAGCAGAACTATACGAGAATGACACCAATCTGACAAATATTAATAATTTGATCAATGGTTTTTAAATCATTCAACCATTTGAACTATTTATTTGTTGTGACCATAATGGAATGCTTATATATGTTTCTAAAGAATCACTTTTTTCTAGGCAATCTTATCCATCTCATTCATGGCTTGGAAAAAGGATGGATTGGATCATTTAATCGGTGTTATTTTTGCATTACATGTAAAATGTAAATAAATAATGACTACTTACTTTCATATCTTTTAGAAAATGCACGTTGTTTCAAAAATTCTTACATTGAGTATCGTCCTATGTATCTGAATTTTGTGGGTCCTACCATGATACATGTGTAATATCCATGCCGTCTATTTATTTTTCCAAATCATTTTAGAAAAGAGTTTTCCACGGTATTTTAGGCTGGTTTGATTTTCCTGGGGTATGAAAATATGCTCAAATAAATTGTCCACAAATCAACAGTTATGCGGACAGCCCATATTCAACCGGAAAAAAGTTAAATAATCAAAGTGCCTATTCCAATAAAAAAAGCTTCTTTAATAAACTTATCTCCATCGATGGTGGGGTTGACCTCGTGAACGGTATGGATCACTGAACACGACCAAGATCCAAAGGCTACAGTCCCGACTACCGACCAACACCTTGATGTCTGTATACCGGACGCGGATTAGCTACTGACAGGTTGAGTAGCTATCTACCCACTGAAGCTACGTCACCAACTTCTATGGGCCCCACCATAATGTATGTGTTGTATCCACACCGTCCATCCATTTGGAGAGAGACTTTTATGGCATGAGCCAAAGAGTGAGGCAGATCCAAAGCTAAAGTGGATCTCACCAAAGAAAACAGTGGGTAATGATCTACTACCATTAAAAACTTCTTGGGGCAACAGAAGTTTTCGATCAAGCTGAGATTTGTGTTATCCCATCTTCCATGTCTGTGTGAACTTATGAGAAGGTTGGATCTCAAATAAACATTATAGTGGGCCCTAGAAAGGTTTCAACAGTGGCGGCCTCACTGTCCCCACTGTTTTCTTTGGCAGGTACACTTGTGTTTTGGATCTGCCTCATTCTTTAGCTCATGCGATAAAAGTATCTCTCCAAATGGATGAACGGTGTGGATACAACACATACATCACGGTGGGGCCCATAGAAGTTGGTGACGTCACTTCATTAGGGAGATAGCTACTCAACCTGTCAGTAGCTAATCCGCGATATACCATAGTGACAACATGAAAGAGTAGCACGTCCGTATGTCACAACAGCATCTTGGGAGGGTGTACTTATCATTTGGAACCGTCCATTTATTTTCCAAGACCATGATAGAAAAGACCCACCAATCGAATGAATCTTAACCATCTGATTGATGTTCCTCAATCAGACGGTGGAAATTAATCAATAACCAACCTCAAAAATTTCTTCAGAAAGTAGAAAGGATAATAACGGATAGGATTTTCCAAGAGGAGTGAGTTTCGGAATATAGGACATCCATAACATGGCCCAATAGATGAACGGTCAAGATAGACGTATTATCTTGACAATTATAGTGTACAGAAATGACCCTACCATATTCAGTTCTTCCGAGTACCGTAATTGCTAATTCAGGGTATATTTGTAAATATTTATGAATGCAAGGGGCCTTTCGGTGGATTCGACCAAATAAAAAAAAACAACCAAGTGGCAGAGCACGGATTAGGTGCTACCCGAGCCTGTCTTGAGCTTAGTACAGGCTGGTAATGTGGCAGGTCTCCTATGACAACATATCCTTCACCCTTACAAATGTGACACGAAAGTGCCACACCTGTCTAAGCTCGGGACAAGATCAGGAAGTACCTAATCCGAGCCCAAATAGCTCTTTTGAGACTCGAGAGAGGCATAAATGCAACAGAGTTTTCATTTTAGAAGCCATGCTGAAAAGAGTTTTCCAAATCATTTCATGCATGGTTTGACTTTCCTGTGGAATGAAAATACTTTGGAAATTACTTATTATTACTTCTTTATCCGTTTGAAATTTAAGTGTAATTCCTATTTTGAAAATTGGCCCAAAAAAGTAGTTTAATATTATGGGCCTCATTCCGTCCATTAGTTTTAATTGAATATTTTGAAACATGAGCCAAACAATGAGGCAGATCCAACATTCAAGTGGCCCACACCAAAAAAAACAGTGGCAGTAAAAAGGTTTTTACAATAAGTGTTGGATTCCCTTCTTCTTGAAGTGTGGTCCACCAAAGCATTGGATTTGGCCCATTTTTTGGTCCATGCCCTATGTTGATTTGACAAAAACAGATGAATGGTGTGGATAAGCCAAATACATCATGGTGGGCCCCACCTATATCTCACTATTCTTTTCAATTTTAGCAATGAAAAAGTAGGGAGTGAAATCACACGGAAATGGGTAGTAATTTATATTACAGTCACATGAGAAATGGGAAATCAAACAGGCCATAAAAGGAAAGTGAGAGCAACAAGGCAATGCAAAATGTTCAAAGTTGAGCGAATTGTACATCAATCCACCGTGAATTAAAAAAACTAGGGATAAGCTAAGAGTAAAGAAAAGAAGGAAAAAGAATGACAGAGGAAACACTCATCGGTGTTATCGGATGACAAGGGAAGGTATGTGTCGGATCTTAAACCAGTCCTCTCCCTCATTTTCCCTCACCCTTTGTTTGAATTCTTCCCCCATCCCTACCAATTTCAATTTTTGAAGGGTGGTGACATGTCGCAATCCATCAGGTAACATCTTCAATCTGCAGCAGTCAACAACATCTAAACATCTAAGATTAGGCATCGCTCCTTCCACCACTCTCCACTCCTCTAATTCATAAAATCCAATAATTTCCAAATCGTGGAGCAGTGGAAACCCTCCGTCAGAGCAAACAATTTCCTTTCCTATATAAGATTCCCAATTTAATATGAGAATCCGAAGTTTGGGCAGCTTCTCCAGTGTTTCCATCGGGTCTCCCTCTAATACGCTCTTGTACAACTCTAGCCGGGTGAGGTTAAGTGGGAATTCAAGCAGGTCCGGTAATTTCTCTAAGCGTCCGAACAGATACATGTTATATAGATGCTGATGGCTTGAAAAGGACGCAAAAGCTGGAAGCGAGCATCTAGGACTTGCCTTTAGCCTCAATGATCTGAGGCAGACCAATTTACAAAGGGAACGGGATAATGCCATTTTGAATTCTCCCACTATTCGCAATTCTCTCAAATTGGTCAGTTTCTCCAACTCATCTTCTATCCAGCTGCCCGCCTCTACTTCTGATAGAGTCTGGAGATTGCTTAAGCGATGAAGTGGCGTGCGGTCACTGATTCGACAACCATCTTGCACCAGTAGGTGTCGTATCTGTTCCATCTTCCAGATATCATCGGGTAGCATATAGATACGTGTATGCCGTAGATCGAGAGTCTGTAAATTGGAAAGGCGGGTTATGGTAGATGGTAGCCTTTCTAACTGGGTCTCCAGGAGAGACAGGTACCTCAAGTGGATTAAGTACCCAATTTCATCTGGGAGATTAGAGAGGTGTAGGTATCGGAGATCCATCACCCTAAGCAATTTGAAAGATCCGCCAAGGATTTTCAGCTGTGGTTTTTCGAGTGTTTCTCTCTCTTTACTTAAGTGCAACAAAGAGCGGAGGTGTAGAGTGGAGCGGTTAAGAGAGATGTACTTACTAATGCCACCACAAGTAATTGCAATCCGACGTGCCGTGGTTGGTGATGTAGGCGCTGTGTTCCCATACACAGAAAGAAATTTCTCCTCATTGGCTTTTGATATTGAGAGGTCACGGAGAAGATCATGAATACGGCATGTTTGAGCCATTCCATTGCTGCTCCTTCCTGCCACCTGAATCATGCTTCTATTGATGAGCTCATCAAGGTAATCCTCTGCAACGTCCTCCATTTCGGCTGCTCCTCTCCGCTGCACGAATCCTTCAGCCATCCACAAGGAAACCAATTGGGCTACAGAGATTCGAGAGTCTTCAGGAAAAGCTCCAAAATAAAGAAAGCAGGGCTTCAAGTAAGAGGGCAAGTCATGGTAGCTTAGAGCCAATATGCCAGAGATCTGATCTTCGCTTTCATGTAGCCACCATTCAACACTTTTAAGCACTTTCTCCCACTCAGTCACTGACTTCTCTTTTCTTGATAGTACGCCTCCTAATACTGCAATTGCTAGAGGTAAACCTCCACATTTTGCAGCGATCTTTCTTCCCAACTCCTCCAAATTTGGAGGACACACAGGAAGAAGATTTCCAGGAAGAAGATTTCCAGGAAGTGCTCTCTTGCAAAACAATGTCCAGCTCTCGCTTTCATGAAGAAAACGTATTTTATGCGGCATGCTCTGTGCATCTGCATACTTAGCTATAGCTTCATTGCGAGTGGTTAGCAGCACCCTGCTGCCCTTTTTCCTATCTGGAAACACAGAGACCAAACTGTCCCAAGCTTCTCTGCTCCATATATCATCGATTACCACCAGATATCTCTTCCCTTCCAAGTACTCAGAGAGTTCCTGCCGCAAGTCTTCCTCATGTGCCATCTCCATTTCAGCTCGTTCGACGGTTCTAAAGCATTTTATAATGCTCAATAAAAGCTCTTGCCCTCGATATTCTTGAGACACATACACCCATGCATGAAAATTGAAACTCTTCTTTACAGTAATGTTACTGTAAACCTTCTTTGCGAGAGTAGTCTTACCTATTCCTCCCATACCAGTGATCGAAATGACAGCAAGTCGCGCTTCTCCTTCAGTCAGACGCCCCACCAGTGTCTTTGTCTCGTCTTCCATGCCTACACCATCAGCTTCCTCGACCGTGGGAGCGCTCTTCCCCCTCCATGTCAGCCTTTGATTTGAAGAAGATGAAGCTTCTCCTGATGCTGGTATATTGTCGATGCCGTACTCTGATCTGTTGGACGAGATCTCGTCGAGCCTTCTTTCTATCTCGCCAATCTTCTGTGCAACGTCGTGGATGGTGTTTCTGTCTCTGAAGAAACGAGTAAAGTTCGGTAGGTATCTCATCAATACAGAACTTGGCTCTGCTTGTGGCTTTTCAATGTTAAAGATGTAGGAGTCGATGACGTCCTCAGTATCTTCTGCTGCTACTCTTATTTGAGCCACCCACAGCTTAACCCTTTCATTCTCACTGCGCTTCCCATCGATATCCTTGAGTAAGGCACACATCCATTCAAATTTGGTTCGAAGCGATCTGACCCGCTCATCTACCCCGTATAGGAAATATGCATGATGCGTTAGAAAATCGTTCAGTTTTTGTATGGTGAACTGGGCAACACTCTCAGTCATATTCTCTCTTTCTCTCTGTCTTCTTCAGAATCCTCTATGTTCAAAACAAGGATTCGGATGTTGCCGATGCGCCGGAGAAGAAGGGGGTGCGTGCTGTTCTGGCCGGATTGCGATGGGTTTCATGTTCGGGACAGGATGGTGCCTGATTTGTTCGGGGTTGACGGGGACCGGAAAAGGATCGGGGCGTTTGCTGGGCTGCGGCAGATAGCTGGAGGTGGGTCGCGGATGGGGAAGACAGGGTGTAAGTCTGCTGCAGGAGGTGGCGTAGCTCGCCAGACAGGGGCTGCAGCAGGAAGTGTTGGGGGTTGCCGGACAGCGGGATGCAACAGCACGACGGCGTTGGGGCTAGGGCGTTGGCGAGGGAAGGGAAAAGGGATCTGGGACAGGGGTGACGCGTCTGGTGGGTGGTGACGAGCGTCGGGAATGGTGGCTGGACGATGTGTTAGGACTGAGCCAAAGGGTATGGTGGATGGGGCGACGGAACTGGTGGCGGATGCAGAGGACAACGGGGGATGTGAGTCGATCAAAGGCACTCAATTACACCCTGCAAAAGCTATAAGCGTCTTTCTTCCGTTTTCTCTCTCTCTTTCTCTCTCTGTTTGAAAGCCTCTTGCAAGAGTAAACACTCTCTTTGAAAAGTCTACCTTTATAATAAGAAAGAAAACGCGTTTCTCTCCGTGTTTGAAAGGTCTTTTACGAAGGTGTTGCCTGGTAACGACGAGGACGGACGCTTATACCATTATTTGCCTTGGAAAATTCGCCACGACTTGGCAGCGACCGTGGAACGGGGGATCTGGGTACAATCCTGGGGCGCGAATTAGGTGTTATCGGGGAACAGCTTAGTGGGTGTTACCCTAACCGTATGAGGCTCATCTTGACGTATATTTTATATATCTACGCCGTCTATCGGTTTTTACATATCAATTTAGTAGGTCATCCAAAACCCAAAGAAGATACAAATCTCAGGTGGACCATACCACTAGAAACAGTGATGAATAATCATGAAAAACGTTTTGTGGGCTACAAAAGTTTTGGATCAATCTGATATTTTTCTTTTCCCTTCATAAAGCCCTTATTTATATTATCAAGAGCTTTGAAAATAAACATTACCAAAACCTTACGATGGCTCTTTTGAATTTTTAATGGTGGGACACTCAATTACACTGTTTCTAGTGGTATTGTCAACTTGAGATTTGGATCTTCATAATTTTTTAACCCTCATCCTTAAAAGGCTATAGAAACGGATGGACGGAGTAAATATATAAAATATCATCCATGTGGGCCATACGGTAGGGGTAACACACACTAAGCTGTTCCCGGGGTAACACCTAATTTGCGCCTGCAACCCTCACCATAGGCCGGCTCGATGGATGCAATGTGCATCTAAGCCGTCTATCTTTTTGCATGCTAAATATACATGTAAGCCGTCTATATTTAGGGCGTCATACTAAATATTGAGAAGATAAAAGCTTCAGGTGGACCAATGTAATGTTTCTTGAACATCCAACTTTTGAATAAGATCACACGTACTTGGATGTAAGGAAAATATAAATATCATCTTCATCCAAAACTTCCGTAACTTAGAAAAAAGTTTTTAATGTTCAACGAACAATGAGTTTCCTGTAGCGTGGTCCACCTGAAATATTTATCTAATTAATTTTTTTGGACGCCACACCCTAAAATAAGCTTGCGGAACAGGTGGACGGAATGGATATATATGCAAACATCGAGGTGGGCCCTACAGTCAGGGTCGCACTTACATCGCTGGCTACATGGCACATCCAAGTGGAATATTTATTGTAATAGCCCTGAGGTGTGCCTATTTTTACTAAAGTCCAATTTCTTATCCGGCTCATCTTTTTCGCCCTTCTGACGAGAAATTGAAAATTTTATAGTCGAGAATGCCCCTCTGACCACCATGTGCTCAGTAGGCATCCACCGTACCCTAGGGGTATCCATAGTGCTTAGGGAGATGGTCATTTTCGACCATAAATTTTCAAATTCTCATGAAAGGGTTAAAAAAGATGAACTGAATGAGAAATTGGACTTTTAATAAAAATAGCCATCAAAGTAGGCCTCAGCAAAAGCGGACGTGCATCTCCTGCCAAAACCTTTGACAGAAATTCCTCAATGTTAGGTGGGCCTGTTATGGGTAATTTCTCATAACTGACCCGAGGACAAAAGACCTCGAAATCCTACAGTAAGCCGAAGGTCTGCACTGATGACTTCACCCCCTTCAAGGTCAGATCGGAGAGGACCTAATCTGCCGAGCATACTAGAGCCGAACTCATCCCTTCCTAACGTTGCCTATAGATGATAGCGCATCCCCTCAAGATCGGAACCGTCCGAAAGATCAGAACGGTCCGAGATTCTCGCCCAGATTCCCGGAGAAAAGGCAAGATATGTGCCGTGATCTCAGCTCGATAACTCTATGATCAATGCCTATAAATAATCAGATTAACTCCAACGACAGGTAGGTTCTAATCTCTAGAACGAGTCATCTTACGATTATCAAAGGTGATTACTGATTTAGGCATCGGAGGGCTCACGGCTGGATCCCAGCCACCCCCCTTTACCATTTTCTGTGGTGTTTTGTAGAATTTAACGGAAGCAGTCGATCCAAACATCTCTACCGATTCATCCGAAGGATATCTCTTCCGACGATCTGTTCCTACATATACAAATTCCATCACCTCGTCTGCTGACCAGAAAACTGTATCAACAGATTGGCGCCGTCTGTGGGAACGACGACAAAAGTCTTTTCTTTACAGAATCCTTCGTTCTAAACAACCAATGGCCGGTGGGAGAGGCAATAGGAAAGGGAAAGCCCCGGTGAACGACGAGCTCTCCTACGAGCATCATTCCGAAAATGAAGCACCTGTTCGTAATACTCCAATGCTCCACCTGGGCAGCTCGTCACACCGCCTCAATCTTCTGAGTGGACGGCAGAGGTCCCGAAACCGCGGGACCAGACTGTCCACATTAGAAGAACGGGTGGGAGGCGTCGCAGAGCAGTTTGGTGGGGTAGATAGACGCTTCGAGCGCGTGGACGGGAAATTGGACGAAATTACAGCCTTGCTGAACAGTCTAGTCCCACCCGCACCTAACCTCGAAACCAACCCCGAATCTGGACTACCTCAGCAAAGTTCTCATCCACCACGCTCACACTCAAACCGTCCGCAACACGACGAGAATGAAGTTGTGAGCCGAGCCTCCGCCTCGAGAGTTCGAGCGGCCACGGAACTTCCTTCTAATGATCTAAGGCACAGAATAGAAGAAAGAAGATCCGCCCGAGCTAGTCAAGATCAAGGGCGGATGGACGATAATATTACTCCCCTCGAAGCCGAGCTAAAAGAGCTTCGGGAGAGGATTGGTGATATCCAGCGAGCACAACTTGCCCGAGTGCCGACGGCAGCAGATGTTCTGGTAGACTCATCTGAGTCCCCGTACACTGATGAGATCCGCAACGAACCTCTCCCGAAAAGCTTCAAAATACCCCAGCTCAAGCAATATTCCGGGATAGGGGACCCGGCTGAGCACCTTGAAAACTTCAAGTTCCGAATGGAGCTCCATGGGGTTAATGGCCATATTATGTGTAAAGCTTTCCCGTTGTCTTTGACTGGCTCGGCCTGGACGTGGTTTCGCAATTTAAAACCGAAGTCCATCTCCTCTTTCACCGAGCTGAGCAGAGCATTCGCAACTCAGTTCATCGGAAGCACTGACCCGAGGAAGCATTCGACGCACCTCGCTGCAGTCAAACAGAAAGACAACGAATCATTGAAAGATTACCTCTCACGATTCAACGCTGAAGCGGTTCAAGTGGAGAACCTATCCCAAGATGTACTGCTACACACAATGATAGGAGGGTTGCGGGATGAGAAGTTCCTCTGGTCAGTAGGGGAACAGCCCCCTCAATCAGTTGCTGAATTCCTCGATCGAGCTGCGAAACACATAAACGCAGAAGAGCTGGTGAACGCTCAGGGGTCGTCTCATAAGAGGAAAGAACGCAAGGAAGAAAGTAGCACTAAACGACATCGTCCAGATCGCCGATCCCCGAACTCAAACGCTAATCCACGCGGAGCCAAAACTTCGATTCCAAAATTTGAGAAATATACTCCGCTCAAGACGACCATCGAGCAAATATTCTTAGCCGAGAAGAACAAACAGGCGTTCGGACGACCAGCGAAGATAAAAACCGACCCCGACAGAAGGTCAAAATCCAAATACTGTCTATACTATAAAGATCATGGTCATAACACGGTGGATTGTTTTGACCTGAAGCGACAAATAGAAACGCTGATCCGGCAAGGATTCTTGAAAGAATACATCGCCCAACGTCCCGATAACGATAGAACTTCAGGTCGGGAAGAAAGAGGGGAGCTGGTCGACAATAACCCTATGGAAGAGATCCAAGTGATCTTCGGAGGGCCTACCACTGGAGATTCTGGCAATGCCCGTAAATCCTATGCTCGTCAGGCACGGACATCCGAGCCAGCTTGGCAGGTGAATTTAACCAGCAGACCCACAAAAATTCCTAAGGTCGCCCAACGCATGATATCTTTCTCCGAGGAAGATGCCAGAGGAATAATACACCCGCACGACGACTCTCTGGTAGTATCGATGGTAGTCGCAAATAAGAAGCTCCACAGAATGATGGTGGATACAGGGAGTTCGGTCGACATAATATACGCTTCGGCATTTGACAGAATGAAGATTGATCGATCTAGATTAAGACCGGTCAAAACAGCCCTAACCGGATTCACAGGAGATTGTATCATGCCTGAAGGAGAAATAACTCTACCGGTCACTGCAGGAGATGAGCCAAACCAGAAAATGATCATGGTCGATTTTTTGGTCGTCAACACTCCCTCGGCATACAACGCGATCGTCGGCCGACCCATCTTACGAGCTCTAAAGGCTGGCATCTCCATCTATCATCTGGCCATGAAGTTCGAAACTGAAGATGGAATCGGTGTGATCCGAGGAGACCAGCAAGAAGCTCGTCGGTGTTATGAGCTGACCCTGCGCGGAAAAGGCAAAAACCCGATATTCGCCATCTCACATGCAGCCCCCCTGGATCCCAGGGAAGAAACGAAAGAACGTGGATCACCAGCTGAAGATTTGATAGAGGTCCCTTTGTCAGAAAAGGACCCGAGCTTAGTCGTCAAAATCGGGTCTCAACTGAATGACGACATCCAAACGAAGATGATCGCCTTTCTGAAAGAGAACGCCGACGCCTTTGCATGGTCCCATCAGGACATGCCCGGTATAAATCCCGAGATAATGGTCCACCGACTAAACGTGGACCCGTCCGTCAAGCCGGTTCGTCAGAAAAGACGAGCCTTCAACACAGAAAGATATGCCGCAATTGAAGAAGAGGTAAAGAAATTGCGTCAAGCAGGTTTCATTCAGGAAGTTCGCTATCCCGATTGGCTCGCCAATGTCGTCCTCGTCAAAAAAGCCAACGGGAAGTGGAGGGTTTGCATCGACTACACCGACCTCAACAAAGCCTGCCCGAAGGACAGCTTCCCGTTACCGAGAATAGATCAGCTCGTAGATTCGACCTCGGGTCACGAGCTTCTCAGCTTCATGGATGCGTACTCTGGGTACAATCAAATCCAGATGCATGCCCCCGATAGGCAAAAAACGGCGTTCGTCACTGACCGAGGACTGTATTGCTACAAGGTGATGCCTTTCGGGTTGAAAAACGCCGGAGCAACGTACCAGCGTTTGGTCAACAGAATGTTCGCAGAGCACATCGGCAAAACCATGGAAGTCTACGTGGACGATATGCTCGTAAAAAGTCTGAAATCAGAAGACCATATCGACGACCTCCGGGTTATGTTCGGAATCCTGAAGAAATACGGGATGAAACTCAACCCGGGAAAATGCGCCTTCGGAGTAAGATCGGAAAAATTCCTCGGGTTCATTGTGAATCAAAGAGGAATTGAAGCCAACCCTGAAAAGATCCGGGCGTTGGTCGAGATGAGTTCGCCAACCACCGTGAAAGAAATACAAAGCCTCACGGGGCGAGTCGCCGCACTCAACAGGTTCGTATCCAGAGCTACCGACAGACGCCTCCCGTTCTTCAAGCAACTTCGCAAGTTGAACGAGGTGGCCTGGACGCCAGAATGTGAACAAGCCTTCCAGGACCTAAAGGCGTACCTCGGTTCACCTCCGCTACTGTCCAAGCCCGCACCAGGGGAAGAGCTACTGCTATATCTGGCCGTATCCACCGCGGCAGTAAGCTCGGCCCTAATCCGCAATGACCGAGGTATACAAAGGCCAATATACTACATCAGCAAAGCTCTCCTGGATGCAGAGACCCGTTATCCTAGCCTAGAAAAACTGGCTCTAGCTCTAATTACAACGGCGAGGAAATTACGCCCTTATTTCCAAGCACACTCGATAGTGGTATTAACGAACCAGCCTTTGAGGCAGATACTATAGAAGCCGGAAACTTCGGGTCGCCTTGCACGCTGGGCCATCGAGCTCGGAGAATTCGACGTCCAGTACCGACCCCGCACGGCGATTAAGGGGCAGGCTGTGGCTGATTTCATCGTCGAGCTTACCGACCTCTCCGATCCTGAAACTAATGCCCCCTGTCAGGATAACATGGAAGGACCGAACCCAGTAGAAGATTCGAACTGGTCGTTGCATGTCGATGGATCGTCGAACTCGCAAGGATGTGGAGCGGGAATAATCTTGACTTCCCGTGATGGCATAAAAGTCCAGTATGCCCTGAGGTTCGGTTTCAAAGCTTCAAACAATGAAGCCGAATATGAAGCACTTCTCGCCGGATTACGACTAGCCTCGGCAGTCGGAATCCGATGCATCACGGCATACGGCGACTCACAATTGGTCGTGGGTCAAGCAACAATGGAATATCAAGCAAAGGGAAAAAAGATGTCCGCGTACCTGCAAAAATATCGCGAGTTATCAGCTCGGTTCGATCGTTGCAAAGTTGTCCGAATACCGAGAGGTCACAACACCCACGCGGACTCCCTCGCGAAGTTAGCGTCGGCTGGAGACGACGAACTGGGACGGGTCGTCCCCATTGAATTCCTCCCCCAAAGAAGTATCACGGACAACGTTAAAAATGAGGTATGCGCTGTTTCAACTGAGCCTGATTGGAGAGACCCTATCGTCCGTTTCCTACGGGAGAACATATTGCCCGAAGGAAAAATAGAGGCAAGACGAATCCAGTATAAGTCAGCTCGGTACATACTACTCGACGATATATTATACAAGAAGGGTCTCTCGTTGCCATATCTCCGCTGCCTCGGACCAAATGAAGCCGACTACGTCTTAAGGGAAATCCACTCCGGCGTATGTGGAAATCATTCTGGGAGTAGGGCATTAGTGCAAAAAGCAGTTCGCCAAGGTTATTATTGGCCGACGATCCAAAAGGACGCCCGCGAGATCGTCAAGCGATGCGACAAATGTCAAAAGTTCGCATCGATTCCTCACTCACCTCCCGAAGAGCTCACTCCTATGTCCGGACCGTGGCCCTTTGCACAGTGGGGGGTCGATATCATTGGTCCTCTCCCTACGGGCAAGGGACAGGTCAAGTATGCGATCGTGGCCGTCGATTATTTTACGAAATGGGTCGAGGCAGAACCGCTTGCGAAAATCACCGAGAAGAAAACAACAGACTTCATCTGGAAGTCGATCGTATGTCGGTTCGGTGTCCCAAACACTATTGTCACCGACAATGGGCCTCAGTTCGATAATACGAAATACAGAGAATTTTGCCAGAACTTGGGTATAAAGAATGTGTATTCGTCTCCTCATCATCCCCAAGCCAACGGGCAAGTTGAGGCTATCAACAAGATTATCAAGAATCATCTTAAAACAAAACTCGGTGAATTCAAAGGAGTTTGGGCCGAACAGCTTCCCGAGGTGTTGTGGGCATATCGGACCACAGCTCGGTCAACAACAGGGGAATCCCCATTCTTCCTGGCCTTCGGAGCAGAGGCCGTAGTCCCGGTCGAGATAGGGCTACCAAGTAACCGTACCAATAATTATCGACCCGATCAGAATCAAGACGAGCTTCGAACTAACCTCGATCTGCTCGACGAAGTCAGAGAAACCTCCCAAGTTCGGATCGCAGCATATCAACAGCGCGTTGCGAGATTCTATAATTCCCGGGTGAAAGAAAGACGGTTCAGGGTGGGAGACCTCGTCCTACGGCGGAACGTACGTGAGAAGAAGGATAAGATTGCGAGCACATTCAATCCAAACTAGATTGGACCCTACAAAGTTATTAAAACAGTTCGGCCTGGAACTTATTGGCTCGAAGATTTACAAGGTCATGCTCTACCTCATCCATGGAACGCGGAACATTTGAAAATCTACTATCAATAAAAGCACATTTTTGTTGTTGAGGTACGAACAGAGGCTAATTTCGCCCGCAGTCGTATATGAGCTCCAAGCTTCCATTATTTTTTGCTAAGTCCTAAATACTTCGGCTATGATCTAACTTGCTCGGCTACGAAGTAAATGGATTTATTATTTTTGCTAAGTCCTAAATACTTCGGCTACGATCTACATGCTCGGCCATGAAGTAATTTTTGCGGCAATGTACAAAAAAAAAATCTGACAAAGTGCAAACACAGATCAGAAAAAGAAAAAGTAATTCATTTCATAAGACCATGAAAAGGTCAGATTACAAAACAATTACATAAAGGCCCTAGAAACGGGCTACATAAAAAACCCTAAGGGGCAGAATCA
This sequence comes from Liriodendron chinense, assembly GCA_003013855.2. NCBI lineage: Eukaryota > Viridiplantae > Streptophyta > Magnoliopsida > Magnoliales > Magnoliaceae > Liriodendron > Liriodendron chinense. The sequence continues at coordinate 20,963 of PVNU02003407.1, forward strand.
GCGGTAGGCTCAGCAGGGGCTGCGGTGTCTTCGTCTTCCTCCACCTCGGAGTCCAGAAAGGAAAGGTCCAAGCCCGGATGATGTTCTTGGACGGCCATCCGACACTTCTCGTAGCCGAAGTCGAACGCTTCATCGGCCTCGGCAACCTTTACCTCCAACTCCGCCTTGGTTGTTTCCAACTCCGACCTCGCAGACCCCTCGGAGGCCTTCAGCTCCTCCACCCGGATAATAAGGTCGGCTTCAGACCTCTCCTTATTAGACAGTTCGGCCTGGAGGGCGGCGATCTCCCTCTCCCGCACATCCAAGGCCTTGGCCGCCTCCTCCCCGAACCTCCGGGCCTCGTCCAAGGAGTGCTTGGTGGCCGTCAGCGTACCCTCAAGGCCGGAGATCGTACCCTTGTCCCGGGTGATCTCGTCCCGGAGCATCTGGCAGCCATAAGCCACCTACACAAACAAGAAATAAGTAAGTGAACGAAATACCTAACTAAGCTGTTTTTATAGCAGGATGGTATTAAACTTCACCTTAGTGCTGAAGACCCCCATCATGTTGAGCAAAGAAAGAGCCGGGGATCTCGCCATAATGTCCACCTCGGCCTCGGGGACTGCCTTATACGCCCACTTGCACAAGTTGTACAAGTGTGGCGCCATCTCCGGACCTCGGCGAATGGCAGATGAACCCTGAGCCGAGGTGTCCTGGGCCGATGCCCCAGATGGGCCGGCCTCACCGCCCTCCACCAAGTCAATAACTTGGACAGGAGGTGGAAGCTCAGCAGGAAGGTCTGGCCGCACAACCTCGACTGGAGGTGCTTCTGAGATCATCTCAGCGGCCGGTTGAAGAGGAGCATCCTCCGCCGGGAGGGCAGAAGGGCGCACTCGGGGACGCCTCGTCACCACCTTCTGCCTCTTCTTCTCTCGAAGCTGCTCCTTTTCTTCGGCCGTCATGGTCGACATCTTCCTTCGAGAAGTAGGAGCAGACATACCTGAGGAAAACAAAGCATCACGTTAGTAAAGTACATAAGAAGAACCGAACTGATCAGTACTCATGAATACCTACCTCGAGGGTTGATGCACAGGTCAGATAAGGTTTCAAAGGACAAAAGAAGTTTTACGCTGCGGAAGCTCGGATCTAGCTCCCACACAGCGATCAGGCGCTCTTCCTCCTCCGAGCTGAGGGCTGGGGGATCACCACGAACTAAAAAAAAAAGAGGGAGAGGTCAGTCAAAAAAAAAAAAAAAGGGGAAAGCATCGGACCCGACCTGGAATTGAAAACCAGTTGTTGACTCTTCGGTCTGGGAAGTTAACTTCGGGTCGGGCCCCTTCCCAACCCTTGGATAAGAAGAACCACTCCTCCTTCCACCCGTGAATTGAGGAGGGTTGGTCTTCTATCAACCGATGTCCTTTCCTCCCCCGAGGTGACATATAGAACCACCCCTTTGAGTCAGGATGGCTCTTCAGTTGGTATAGATGCCTCAGTTCGGAGGGAGTCGGGTCCGAAGCGTGGACTTGGCGCCATAGAGCGATGCAGTTAATTAAAGTCCTCCAGGAGTTCGGGGCCAACTGGCCCGGAGCAAGGTTAACCGCGGATAAATACTCCCTCACAGCAGGGAGGAGGGGAAGGCGGAAACCAGCCTCAAAGAATGAGGCATACACAGTAACCTGGTCTCCAGGTGGACGGGTCGGAAAATCGTCAAGGCCAGGAAGCCTGAGGTCTAAAGCCCCAGGGATACAATATTCCGACCTGATCCTAATCAGGTCAGATGGTCTAAGGGTTGTCCAGATCAGGTCGGCCGGGTAATCAGAGACCCGGTCAGCAACCCGACCTGAAGTCCCAGCCACTGGAACTTCATCCGAAGCGAAGGACGAAGGAGTCTCAGCCAGCAAAACTTCTCCTGATGGTTCTGCGGTAACAACTTGGGTTTCCATCATACTGGATTCCCCAATGGCCAAGGACAGAGTTCGTGAAGAACTATCCTCCGAACCAGTCATTGAAAGAAAAAAAGGGGGGGAGAACGAAGAACTGGAAAAGAGAACGGAATGTAAATCAACCTACCGGATTACTTTCCGGACAAAAAGTGGGCCAAAGAAAGAAAGCAAGGACAGCTTGCTGAGATCACAGCGGTCCGAAGGGGATCTCGAAGACTGGCCCAGAGGAAATCACGAGGGAATCAAAGGAAACACTGTGAGGAGGAAGAAAGAAATCGCAAACGGGGAAGATGAAAGAAATCCGAAAAAATGCTTAAGTACAGTATTTATACTGTAGCAGGAGACAGCACGCAGAACGTGCTGTGCCACGCGGCAGTTATCTACGGTCTCAAAGAACGAACCGACGCGACTATCTACGAGGCTTGCCACGTGTCAGCATCTCATTAGATAGTGATATTCGGCCCGTCCGTTCGAAGATACGAGGCCCCACGCGTCATCACACCATTCGTCCGCCGAAATGAAAAGCTGCCACGCCGTAAGAACATCATTGCGCCTTTTCGAAATTCGAAACAGCGCATTTAATGCACAGTTGCCGCCAAAATGAGGTCAAATACTGTATACTCCCGAGATAGAAATATCCACCTCGGAAGTGGGGGGACAGCTGTTATGGGTAATTTCTCATAACTGACCCGAGGACAAAAGACCTCGAAATCCTACAGTAAGCCGAAGGTCTGCACTGATGACTTCACCCCCTTCAAGGTCAGATCGGAGAGGACCTAATCTGCCGAGCATACTAGAGCCGAACTCATCCCTTCCTAACGTTGCCTATAGATGATAGCGCATCCCCTCAAGATCGGAACCGTCCGAAAGATCAGAACGGTCCGAGATTCTCGCCCAGATTCCCGGAGAAAAGGCAAGATATGTGCCGTGATCTCAGCTCGATAACTCTATGATCAATGCCTATAAATAATCAGATTAACTCCAACGACAGGTAGGTTCTAATCTCTAGAACGAGTCATCTTACGATTATCAAAGGTGATTACTGATTTAGGCATCGGAGGGCTCACGGCTGGATCCCAGCCACCCCCCTTTACCATTTTCTGTGGTGTTTTGTAGAATTTAACGGAAGCAGTCGATCCAAACATCTCTACCGATTCATCCGAAGGATATCTCTTCCGACGATCTGTTCCTACATATACAAATTCCATCACCTCGTCTGCTGACCAGAAAACTGTATCAACAGGGCCCACTGTAAATGTACGTGAGAAATCCACTGCGTCCACACGTTGTGCGAGCTCATTTTAGGGCATGCAACCAAAATTAAGTGTATCCAAATTTCAATTGGACAACAAGAGGAAACAATGGGGATTCCGTGGCCAGACAAACGAGAGGAAAAGTGGGAATTTAGTCAGCACCATTGAAACATTTGTTTGACCGTAAAAGTTTTGTATCAAGATGAGTTGTTTTTTTTTTTTTTTTCCCACTTCATCCCAATAGAAATGACCTTATAAATGATACAATGGGATATAAACATCAAGGTGGAGAGCCTAGAAAGGCTTAACATCTCCAATTTTCCCTCTTTTGTGGTCCACTTGATCGGTTTTCCGTCTCATTTTTGGTCTCATGTCCTAAAATGAGCTCGAAAGGATGGATTGGCTTTCTCATAAATATAACAATGGGTCCCACCTAGCATCCTAGTGCAAGAACTTTTCATGAAAGGCTTTGGCAAGGAATCTACAAAAGCAGTCAAAGTAGAGTTATTAACTTTCTATAAGACCCGACCTCATCTTTAACAGCTTTTTTGTGAAACCAAAGCAATCAACTTTCACAGGTAGAGTATCAAAGAGTATTAGGTGTTACCCCTACCTCAGGGACTTGTTGGAGCTTTCAATCTATGTAGAAAACAGAGTAATCGACTAGTCGATTAGTCTTATCTAGTCAATTGATTGAGCATACCTTGAATTACACAGATAGGTCTTTGGATATTTTTTAAGGAGTTTGATCGATTGAACTCTAAAGATCGACTGGTTAATAATATTCAAAGAATGGGCAAAACTCTCTTGACAGTTTATGGCATGTTGGGCCATCGACCGGTCAACAAATGCGTCGACCCTGCTCGAACGATCAATAGTATTTGAAAAATTGGCAAAACTCTCTTGACAGTTTATGGCATGTTCGACATGGGCCATTGACCGATTGACAGATGTGTTGAACCTACTCGACCAACCAATCGGCGATTTGCGCATTTTTCACGTTTTTGTAGTTTTGTTTCTAATTTTGGTTCTATTGCTTTATAAGCGGGTATAATCGGGATTAAAGTATACTAAGACGCATTTTAGTGTTTGAGATTGTTTTGGAGAGAGAAAAAAGCTAAGGTCTTTCTCTTGGTGCTTTGATTTAAGTAAGTTTCATCTCTTGTAATTTTGTTATTCGTAGTGCATTATCGTTATGTGCCATAGTTTTTTACCATGAGTTTTTTCACATAAATTTGGAGTGTTCTCTGTGTGGATTTGCTTGTGCGATTATGAATACTTTGTTTGATTCTTCTTTATGTATTTTCATAAGTTCCCAACAAGTGATATTAGAAATAATGTTGGGAAGCAGATCGAGTCTGAGGACAAGGTATCAATGGCACCAGGCATGAAGTTCGATGTAGAGGAGTATTCTAGGGAAAACAACTTTGAATTATGGAAGGTGAAGATGAAGGGCCTTCTAGTTCAACAAGGATTGAAAGATGCACCCATTGGAAAGCGACCGAAAACTATATAAGAAGAGTATTGCAACACCCCGTACATTTGGTACTCGGGTGTTACTACGGAAACTATAGCTTGATCACATAAATATGTGCATGTGTGTGTGTGTGTGTGTACATTTGGCCACTACAATCTTAATCAAAATAATGATAATAATAACCGTAAATTTGTATTTGGACTATTATAGAAGAATATGTAACTGTGATTGGCATTACACCTAGAGTCGGAGGCCATGTTGAGTCTCTTAGATTTTTAACCGTCCAAAACGTGCTCAGTATAAATCCAACCATAAGATTTGTTTAATTAGTTAGTTAAATATAAAAGTTTACCTATTGTGGATGTTTAGGTTAGGGATCCACCTCATCTTTGGTCATGTGTTCATATGGACCTCTAAAATCAAATGAATGGATTAGATTTTATATAAACATCACCATAGGCCCTACACTGTGAATTAAATCAATAATAATAATTGTTATAGTAATAATAATTAAATTAGCATTGGTGGTTAAAGAAATATTAATAGTAATTTTGGTAATAATTTGTCTTAGAATAGACTATACTAGTCATAAGACGCTTTTAACCGTTGATAGTTAGTTTGGAGTAGGTCCAATTGTTAGATTGTGTAAAACACCTTGATCATTGGCCAAATCATTGTGCATGGCCCACTTAGTGATTTAAATCTATCACATTATTGGACCCATACATCATCCTGGACCATTCAAGTAGAGTGGACGGAGTAGATTTGACTAAATAATGCTGTAGACCCCACTTTATGGTTGTGCATGTGCACAACTAAGGGTGCACATACTATACACCAGTTGTCAGGGCTGCCGGCCCAACAAATTCCCGAAGAGGGAAGTTTCCCTCTCTCTTTCACATTTCTAGTCCGCGCGAGCAACAATGAACGCTGTCCGTTTGGGCTGGGTGTGGCCCACTTTTGAGTAGCTTCCTTGATGATCCAAACCGTCCATATTGTTCGGGTTGTCGTGTTGACCAAAACCTGGGTAGTGTCGTTCTTGCAGCACATCCGGGTGAATGCAAATGGAGCTTGAAGTCTGGCTGTCCAAATAACAAATGTGTTTCAAACAGCCATGTATTCCTCAGATGGTGATTTTTGTGGGCCTCCTCTGGTAAATCCAAACCATCCATTTTGTAGAGAATAATGTGTTATACCAAACCATGTTAACCTCCTCTATTGGGGGCCACCAGTTCAATCAAATCTTCAACCAAAGTCCAGTTATTCACATGGTTATTTCCAAAACCGGAATGTCATGTTGGCAATCTGCGCTTGCTTCATTCCACTTGATCTGAGCCTTCCATAACCACCTTAGAGAGACTGTTTTAGATGAATCCTAGCCATTCATTACGTTCACATGGATTAGGGCTCCTCTATTTAAGATCGTTTTGAGCTCTCCTTCCACCTTTTTCAATTCTGAAACCTAACTCAGCCTCCTGCTAGAGGTCCTAGCTCATGATCGATCCAAACCATCTAAAATCATCTCAATTATCCATTTCTGTCATCGTTTATGCAAGGAAAACCAGAGACATAGCATCCATGGATGCTTCAAACAGATCTTTCGAACTCGAGCCGCTATCTTTCATCGTCAAACCCACTGTCGAAGCATTGCTGGAGTTCTGATTCTCCCTTTTCTCCAAGCTTCCTTGGGTCTATTTGAGCTGTACAGTAGCTCCGTTTTGAAGAAATGCGATTTAGATCTCAAATCGCCATTTAAGGTGATGGTTTCCTCCATTGAATCTAGATCTCGATTATCCATGAAGGCGGCCGTGAGAGCATCACCATCTTTGTTTGTTGCTGACTGTTCAGTTAGAAAAGAAAGAAAGAATAGGAGGAAGAAGTGAGAGATCTCTGTTCTCATCATTTTGTTGAGTCTGGTGGACTGTTGATCAAGGTCGGATTGAAAGAAGAAGAAGATCTAAGGTTGATGTGGCAACTGAATTTCTGATCGAAGTTTTAGACAGCTGAACTCGATACTCAGCGAGTCAGATCTGATGACTCAGTTCAGCCTTTATCTGAGTCGGGTTACTCTTTTGCAGTAGGTCGGCTCTTCTTGTTTTGATGGTCGATGTCCATATCAGGTCTATCCATCTATGAAACAGAAGCAAGAGGAAGTGTCTCTGATGGTGTGAGTTGGGTGGAGTTGGTGCCCCAGTCCGAGTCAATAGGGTTTGGCTGAGTTGCTTGCCATTTTTGAAGGAGTGGTTGTGTTACAACAGTTGCTTAATTCATGTCTGTCTACCTCTACATCTGAGTTGCTTAATCAAGAGGGATTTGTGCAAGTTAAGATAATTCGAGATAAATTCATTTCAAATTGATTTTCATGTGAGGTTTCTCACCCTTCAAGCTTTCCATTCTTAGTTTATATGTTTCTCTAATTTCACTACTCACTTATGATAACTGTCTTATTATGAAATTATTTACTTTCAACCAATTGTCTCGTGATATTCATCTTTTGATAGTTATTTTGTGATAATAAGTGTATGAAATTGTTTACATATAAAATTTATGATTGTTAATGTAATTTGGAAAATGAAATCGTTTCTACATTACTTGAAATTGCATTGGAATTCAGGACCCTTCATTGGAGGTGAGGTTCTCACCCTTCAAACTTTCCATTCTCTTATTTATATGTTTCTCTATCTTCGTTATTTTCTTACGATAATTATTTTGTTCATCTAAATATTTACTTCTAAATGATTGTCTCGTAATGATTGCTTTGTGATATTAACTGTTTATGAAATGACTTACATCTAAGTTGTTAATTGTTGATGTAATTTAATTAGTGAATGGAATTGTTTCTATATTATTTGGATAACAACTGAAAAATTGGTTGTGAAATATTAATTGTTGTGTTTTGAGAGGATGACTTGTTGCCATTTAGTGAAATTTATCTTGTGGTGTCCTGAATTGGACTTGATGCCCATGTGGCTTTATTTGGGAAGATCCTTCCTTGTTGGTGTCCATCAATGGACTTGTTTTACAGGTGGTTTGGACGAAGAAGAGTATTCTTTTGTTGGAAACTTTGGAACACACACAAAATAGTAACGTTAATTGTCTAATTGTAGAGAATCATAAAATTGTACTATAGTATATTTTGTTGGACGTCTCATGGGCTGGGGATGATGTTATGGGATGCTATGCCCGATCCGTCGGCCTATGCTGGGTTGCACACCCTCCATAGTGACCGTGAGCTTTTAGTTGCTTGTTTTGTAAATTGGACTAATAAAAGCTGGTTAATCATACATACATGGCATTTGCGGGTAATGTTGGTGACGAGCCACATTACTGTCGGTTTGATATGCATTGCATTGCGGGTAACATTGGTGACGAGCCATTTTACTGTCGGTTTGAAATTCGCCAGCTGGATGTATATCCCCAGGCTGAAGAACATGTGCATGCACACATTCATATAAACAGGATTAAAGTTGGAATGTATGGATTGAATGTTATAATTTGTTGGTATTCGTAATATGAGTGAATTGTTACATTTGATTGTTTTAAATGTCATTTCTTCAGAATTATATAAATTGCTTATTGTGCAATATATTATCTTTAGTTGATCTTTACTTAACTACTATAATGCCTGATAATTTTAGAGGATTTTTACCTCACTATGATAATATTTTAACGCTATCAAACCATAACAGTTGATGCAGATGTCTATGGATGAGAAGTTGGAAGGTGGTGCAACTTAAGTCTACTCGCAGTGTTTCTTTCCATTGGTTTCCTTTTTAATTAATGTAATATGAAGACAATTGATTTGTATAAGCCCTATGGGGGCCACTTGTACAGTTTGATTTATATTGGACATTACATGTCTTGATTTGCTTCCATTGCGTTTTAAATTTTAAAAAAATAATTATACTGTAAAGTTGATCTTTAAATGTTTACACTTGGGTTTTCAGAACTCGGGCTCATCACTCGAGTAATAAAAACCGGGGCGTTACAAGTATAACAAGTTAAATCAAAAGGCCAATATCTAAATTCAATTGTTCCTAACGGATGAGATCATCTACAATGTTATGAGAGAGAAGACTGTAACTGATACATGGGTGAAGTTAAAGAATATTTATGCGAAGAAATCTCTTGAAAATCATTTCTATCTGAATCTTCATTTGTTCGATCTGAAGATGGCAGAGGTGGCCGATGTTGAGAGCCACATTAGTAACTTCAATATGCTGGTTTGTAAACTATTGGATGTGGTTGAGGCAATGAAGGATGAAGACCAAGCATTATTCCATTGAATTCTCTTTTGGAATTGTACGAGTCATTCAAGGGCTCTTTGTGCACCGGTAGAACAACCATTAGCATTGAAACCATTATCTCATCTCTTCGGTCAAAGGCGGTGAGAAAGAAAAGCGGTGACGTGTGCTTTTACACATGTACCAGTTACAAGGGAGAGAAATTCTGAGCAGGATAGAGGATTTTCGCAATCAAGATCTAAATCCAAGGGTAAGGGCAAGATTAAAGGCAAGTTAAAGTGGAGTTATGGCATGATAGGGTACATGAAAAAGGGATTGTCAGAATCCCAAGTTTGAGAAGGATAAATCAGAGGAATCCTCTAGGGAGGCCAATACTGTGGAATCCACAGAGGACAGGAATGTTGATAGTTGCAATGTATTGATTGTATCTAGATCCAGGTATCTCGGCAATGAGTTGCTTTGGATTTAGGGGCAATGTATCGCATGTGTCCTGATTTAAATTTATTCACCGCATACAATGAGTATGATGGCGAGTCGATGTTCTTGGGCGATGACTATGCCTACAAGGTTGTTGGTATTGGTTCAGTATGCATCAGGATGTTCGATGAGATTGAACATATTCTGACAAATGTGAGGCATGCCCCTAGACTAAATAAGAATTTGATATCTCTGGCTACACTCAAGGCTCTTCGGTGCAAATTAATCAGGTTTGATGGTAACCTTTATAAGTGGGCACTCGTCCTTAAAGTTTCAAAGTGGGCACTCGTCGTTATAAAATCATAGAGGAATGGTAACCTTTATAAGTTGATCAAGGGCACTTCATCAGGTGGAGCTACAACATTTGTAGTGGATTATACATCTGCACGTATGTGGCATGCACACCTTAGCCACATGAGCGAGTGGGGCATGAAGGTACTATATAATCGTTGTTTGATTTCAGTTTTTAAAAGTATTGATTTTAGTATATACAAGCATTATATATATGGTAAATGGTCAAGATTGTCTTTTAAGTCTGGGAAACATGTTTGCAAGGGAGTTCTAGATTCCGTGCATTTTAATGTATAGCGGCCATTGACCATTGTTTCTGGCTGAGGGTCGTCAGGGTTCGTTATGTTCATTGATGATTATTTCAGAAAGTGTGGGTTTATTTTTTGAAAAATAAATTTAAGGTTTTCACCACCTTCAAGCAATGGAAGGCGATGCTGGAAAAATAACCAAGGTAAAAGTGAAGTTGTTAAGGACAAATAACGGTGGAGAATTTAATTGATTTTTTAAAGATGAAGGGATCATGAGGCACAACACGTACAGTGCGCCATACACTAGAGCAGAATGGTGTGGCAAAGCAAATGAATTGTACATTCTTGGAGAGGGCCTGATACATGATAAGTAATGCTAGGTTGGGCAAGAAAATGTGAACTGAGGCCATTAATACAACTTGTTACTTGGTTAATCAATCCCCTTCTACGGTTATAGATTATAAAATTCTAGAGAAAGTGTGAAGTGATCAACAAATAAACTACTCGGGGCTGTGAGTATTTGGTCATGAGGCTTACTCTCATGTACAATCACTTGAGAGAGATAATGTAATGACCCGAGGTTTTTGACTCTCGTGTATAACACGACGGTTGAATTCCCAAGTAAATCATGGACTAATTGATTTGTTAAATAATGAAATATAGCATTCAAGCACAATGGCGAAATTAAATGTTCATCTTTTTCTATTAAAATTACTACTTCATCATCAATGTTTAAATAAGGGAATCAACCAATATTCATACTAATCAACCAAAATATCAAACCACGTCTTCTCTGGAAGACTTATTACAATTTTCATAAATGTTACCACTAATCAAAAGAAAAGTTTAATAAATAAAAATATCAATTAAATTCCTTCAACATCTTCATCCACCATGTGATCGTACGAACCATCAAACTCTTCACTTTGAAAGTCGGGTTCGATACCTGGATCTTCACCTGCATTATCTAAATTGTGATTGGGATAGCGTTAAACGCTATCATAGTGGGGAATATTCCCTACAAGACAATCAAGAATAATAATATACAAAACTCAGAGTAACGCAACACAATAATATCTTGATTCAAACAAAACAATCAAGTAAAAATCTTTGTTAATGCAATGCATGGAATGCATGCTCTGGCTAAGGCACCCTAACTAAACGAATGCGGGAAGCCCAAGTTAAGTCACCTCATACACACCCGTTAAATGAATGCGGGAAGCCCAAGTTTGAGACACCCCATACACACCCGTTAGTCACTAGTCACTAAAGTGAAATTAACCCAACTAATGGAAGCGGAAAACCCCCAATACACTTCCACTAAATAGTGTATGGCAAGAAGTGGAATAAGTTCCTAAAACTTCATCCATGACACCCAGAGGGGCTATGTCATGCCCCGAAATTCGAGACTCGAGTACAACAACCCAAAGCCCGAGTTCCAAGGTGTAAATTGAAAATTTGAGCGTAGATTCCATGAGATTCCATTCCACACATCGCATAACTAAAATAAATCCCAAATATAAAGTTTCTTTTCCACTAATGTCTTATTACATTGAATTTTACAAGATAAAATAGATCAACTACAGTTGGCGTTTGAGTAACATGTGACCATCTGAATACTCTGCTCTGTCTACGTCTTTTCCTTCCTGAAAACCTGCAAGAACTGTGGTGATTTTGGTGAGCTAAAAGCCCAGTGAGGTCATTTCCATCACAGGTAATATTCCAGTTAATAAAAGATAGGACGTGAATCATTAACAGATAGAATTGTATGAAATACACAAGGATAAGGTTATGATTGATACACTTTATGATTTATTATCAATAGAACATGATTATCATGATGTCATGTATGTTATGATACGTGTGAGAGCAATAAACATCTAGCAACTCGCTGCCACTGAACATTAGGAACCTGTTGCAAATTAACCATGCTCACCTAACCGGTACAGCGAGGTGGCAAATCAACCATATACGCCAGGAGTCAAATCAACCATGCTCCTGTTCTGTCGTTGTGTATAAAAGATGTATATGAATGTCATGAATTATGAAAACATATCTTCAAGCATACAATGCATCTCAAACTCAATTCCAATCACACCATGCATGTGTCATCTTTATTTAAGTAGTTCTTTGTCTAAACACTTAGTTTGTAGTAAATTAAGGAAGCTGAAAATAATTTGGGAAATTATTAAAATATGTAAGGTAACCTATGTCAAGTTTATCTAACATCTTGATATGTACAACTAGATAGACTAATTTGGGAAAAACATCACGAATGAACAATTATGAGACGATGCTTAAGAACAGAGATCGAAGTGGGTCCCATACCTAAGACTCCCTTACAACTGACAGAGAAAAATAAAGACCATATCAAAGACTTGATTAAGGAAGCGAGTTGGAAAATGGATTCCTTACCCAAAATCCAATTGTTAAACAACAGAAGAAGGAAATAAGACTTAGAATATAGCAACAAGAGAATCAAGGAAAATCAACCAGAAAATCATGAGATGAATCACTCACAGATATGACGATCTCTACGCTCCAAACAAGCCCAAACTTGAATCTGAGTTGGCTCAGGGAGTCGACTCGGTTTAAAGAAGAAGTTTCTTCTTCTTTCTTCTTCCTTTCTTTTTCTTCCTTTCTTCTTCTTTCTTTTCTTCTTCTTCTCTTTCTTTCTTTCTTTCTTCCTTCTTCTTCTTTCTCTCTCTTTCTTTCTTTATTTCTTCTTCCTTCTTCTTCTTCTTCTTCCCTCTTTCTTTCTCCTTCTTTTTTTTGGCCTGGGACACTGCCCCAGCAGCAACACACTCTCTCTCTCTCTCTCTCTCTCTCTCTCTCTCTCTCTCTCTCTCTCTCTCTCTCTCTCTCTCTCCTAACGTCTCACTCTCTCTCTCTCCAACGTCTCTCTCTCTCTCTCACGGATCTCTCTCTCTCTCTCACTCTCCATGACGTTTTCTGAAGAGAGGAATAGATAGAGGATGGGCTCTTATAGCCATGTAAACAGTCCCACGATCGGACGTGAGGTTGATAAGCTTTCCTATTCCAAGAAGGATTCAATTCCTTGTATCATGTATCCTACACGTTTGGGACCATTAGGAAGATAGGTGGGGTCCACACGACCCTAGTACAGCTGTTCTTGTACGCCCATGCAAGGCGGAGTGCGAGATCTTGGCGGTTTTTAACCACCATTGATTGTAAGTCACGGACCAGCGTACACTATAGATGAAGTAAAAGATTAAAAAAAACTTCAAAGGGGACCTCTACTGTCGAGGGGAGGTCGGATGGACGACTTGGATTGCTAGATGGGGTCCACTATGATGGACGGTGTGGACGGACAGAGACGGCAGCGCCGTCCGCTGTTTACACAGCAAGGAAGAAGAATTCGAATGGGATTCTTTTGTTTTTTTTTCGTTTTTTTTTTGTTACATGTAGACCGTTTGAAGGGTAGATGGGGGTCCACACTAGGGTTCTAAACTGATCTGGTGCACCCATGCGGAGTGGTGGGTCGGATCTTAAGTTTCTTGGTTTGAACGGTGGATTCAAAGCGGCCCTTTCAATGGGAAAACAAGTATCAAATTTCGACGGACCGATTTCGAGTGGTACTCAGACCTTCTGGACGGTTGGGATCATAGAATGGGGCCTACCCTAATGATTGAGTGGAGGCCCTCTACCAGCAGCGAGCGGACGACGCTGATATGTAACAGAGGAAGAAGAAGAATCGTGCTTCTTTTCTTTTCTTTTTTTTTAAATTTTGTTACGTGCGCCGCACACATACATGTATTTGTAGCTTCCCTTACAAGTAAGGTCTACCTTAGGTGGATCTAGACCATTTTCTCCGTCCTATAGGTGGGAAACATAAAATTAATCGTTGCCAAGAAAAATAAGGCAGATCCAAGTTGAGGTGGGCCACTTATGGCCCGATTTCTGATTAGGGAATTTGTAGAATGATCGGAGGGTTGAAATTTGACGTGTATGGTTAGATCGTGTCCTAAAACTATTATATAGAGTTTCGTGTGAAAATGATTTCCAAAAATCATAAAACTTAAAAAGGTGGTATAACTTAAGTTCAACTAATGGCATTTTCGTAATTATCATAAATTTACGAGTTTTGTAAAATCTATCACTTCTATGTTGTTCTAGGGTTTATTCTAAGCAACTTTAATAAAGAGACCATATAGTAATTCCCTACGGATGATTTATTATTAATTTATCAATATTTCAATTTATTTAAATTATTAAATAATTAACTAAATTATAATTTAAATTATTCTAAAATCCTAGGGTGTTACAAACACACCCGAGCAGGTTCATAGGGCCAAGAAATCACTGGTCTAAGCATATGCCTTGTGACGGACACGATGTACAGGTCATATTTATGGACAGACATGTGTACAGGATGATGTACGGCGGTTTACATTGATCTCGAAATTCGAAATCGGAGTGGACGGTTAAATATTTCGGTCTAGCAACGATAGATCATTCTAACGGTCAGTTTATTGATTTAGCTAAGTGTTGGGGTCCCAAAAGTAAGGGTCTTCGAAACAATGATTCCAAGTGTCCAAATCATCACTTGATTGGATTTTGGGCCAGTGCATCGGAAATCGCGGTAAAAATCGCAACACACGTCAGACTTAACCAAAAAATGGAAAATTGGGCCAGTGGTGGACCCCACCGGTCATCATGATCAGAACCCTCCAAATTTGGGAGGGTTACCTCAATCAGGAAGAAATAAGACCAGTGCATCGACATTCGTCGCAAATTGGGCCACGTAAGCCCTCCGTTTCGCAAAACCCAATTTTGTAAAATACGAGTACGTCGGCGCATCAAGAAAATCCGTGGTCAGCGCATCAAGAAATTCAGACAGTTTTGTGAAGTGAATTTCAGGACGCACTACCCCAGCGTGTCGAGAAATTCACCCAGCGCATCACAAAATTCAGCAGCTTTTGCCAAGTGAATTTCAGGACGCACTGAACCCAGCGCGTCCAGAAATTCACCCGGCGCATCCAATAATTCAGGAATTTCAGGACGCGCTGACCTCCAGCGCGTCCAATAAAACAGTCACTTTCAGGAATTTCAGGACGCACTGACAGCTAGTGCGCCCTAAAAATCAGCATTTCAACAAAGTTATTTTTAAGACTCGTCAACCCATTTTCTCGACGCGCTACACGTGTCGGCCTCCTATTGGCCGACTTCGGCTATAAATACCCCTCCCGCCGCCTCATTTTCACGGATCGAGAGAAGGAGAGAGTTTTTGGTCGCTGGAATCCCTCGCCGGAAACCCTTTTCCGACTGCCGGAAACCCTTCGCCGACCGCCGAAAATCCCACTTCCGACCACAGCAGGTCTGGTGGAAATAACAAAAAATATATAATTCTAGTAGCGCATCGTGAAATACGTTAAACCAAAATTATTTTATCGACGCACTGGCCCGAGCGCGTCACTAAAATGCTCCAGCGCATCAGAAAATACCCTTGGCGGATCAAATAAATCAACATCTTAAAACTCATCTTTATTGGACGCACTGGCCCCAGCGCATCGCAAAAGAGCCCAGTGCATCACAAAAATCGCCCAGCGCATCAGTAAAATCAGTCGCCTACAAAACGAAGTTATTTTCGGACGCACTGGCCTCAGCGCGTCACAAAATAGCCCAGCGGATCAGGAAAATAAACATTCCAAAACGAAGTTATTTTCGGACGCACTGGCCCCAGCGCGTCAGAAAAATAGCCCAGCGCATCATGAAAATAGACCACTTTTAACAATTATTTTTGGATGCGCTGGCCCCAGCGCATCAGTAAAATCAGGCCAGCAGATCACAAAAATCAGCACCTTGAACGTTCATTTCAGCACCTTTAAACCTTTATTTTATGATGTTTTCGGGCCCCGTTTGAGCCTATTTTGGATATTTCAAGCATTCCGGACGCAACGGAGCAGTCAAATAACTCATCCGGGCCACCCAATAAGCAGAACACAAGCCTTCGGAGTCCGATCCGATCCGACGAGATGAACGAAGTAACTTCTCAAAAAGAGGCCGCCAGTGCCCAGGACCATACTGATATCCTATCATTACATGTATTATCTTAATATGACCCGGATTCAGGTTCGGACTAAGTAAATGGGACCATGGTTAACACAATAAACCATATAGAGAGAGAGTTCTGAACTATTACACATAAATTGTTAAAGACTGACACTTCAAGAACAGTCGATGCCCTACCCATCCAAACGGCATCCGCTGGTTGAGCTGCGCAGGTACACACAACTGTAGAATGGACTTCCCGAGGTCACATATCCCTACATTGACAGGCGCGGGCCCAGAGTCGTTCATCTCGGCCATAAACCCTGACAGTCTCAGCCTGGATCTCCGGTCAAAACATGGGACATAGACATCTGACTTGTACAAAGATGGATCAGTCCACAACAAAACACAACAAATACAGGTCTCCGTGACCATACAAATACAGGTCTTCGTAACCATACAAATACAGGTCTCCGTGACCATACAAATACAGGTCTCTACGACCGCACAAACACAGGTCTCCACGACCATGAACTCTGAGACCATAGTCCCCGCTGACTAGCCTTTTGCCTTTTAATCAAGGGTCATCGATCATTCGATGTAATTAAGGGCTCGTACCAGATCACGGCCTGGAATGTACAAGATCTCAAGATCTCTGGAATAAAATTCGCCTTGCGATATCTCCTCTTGTGTACTTTTGTGAATACTTGTGATTGTCTACGAATGTTTCTATTATTCAGAACCCTAGAGTAACAAAACACCACATCTCAGAAGATGTCCTCGCGGAGCATTTTCTAGTTCCAACAAACTGGCGACTCTGCTGGGGATCGAACTATACCAGAATCTCTGGTTATATCTGAATATAGGAACACTCTAAGATCAATTACTTACAAACACGAATCTACGCGTAGGAAAGTTACCGCGAGGCGTAATGTTTCGGTGCCCCTCGGGCGTCAAACTAGCGACTCTCAACGGGAATGTTCTTCCCTTCATCTTTAAGGCAATAGACATTTAAAAGGTTTTCGAACCCACAAATTCCACAACTACACGTATTTGTCTCCGTCTTGCTTATTTTTATCGGTTTATGCACTGCGATCGATAGGTTCATACTCCCGACCGCACTTGTGAACTGTTCTAACGATTTTTATGACGCGGCAGAATTAGCAAGATACTAGGACAGACAGAAGAAATGGCATGCTCAATGAACAGTTTGTGCACCTTCCTTGCCACCGGAGGCTTCAGCTTCCCTCGCTTCATCCCAACCACGACAACTGCTTCTAATTCAGGATGGCAGTTGGTCGAAACGCGCCGATAGAAGAAAGAGCAGAAGAAAGCAGCCAGCTTAGTAGCATATAAGAAGGTGAATGTTGCAAGACCTCGCCCTGCGACCAAGAGACAATGGCAGCCAAAACAAGGGCAGAAGATCCCCATCAGCAGTCAGGTCGCATCAACCAAGTCCCCAGTGCCTGCGATGACGGTCGAACAGTTTCCACCATTGTAAAAGACCACCCGTGTCACGCGCAAATTGACCGAAACCGCACTTGTGAAGAGCCCCAAGCCCGTGACAGTTCTCGACCTAAGACAGGGGCAGTTTTGGAAGGCCCGACCAGTGCTGATCGCAATGGTTCAAGTAGCAGAGACAGAAGAGGGATCGTATGAAGCGGAAGAATTGCCTGCAGTTCAAGATCAGATCGACAGATTGGTTCAGCACAATCAGGAAACGAATGAACGAATGAGGATAATTCAGGAACATTGACCACTTTGATAGCTCAGAGTGCTATTAGAAGTCTCGTACCACCTACGCGCCCATTAGCCCAAGAATCTCAATGGGCAGCAGAAGGGCCAGCTAATGCCGAACCACTTACCCAGGCCAGGAGAGTTCCAGCGGAATGAATAACAGTCCCGACTGCGCAAATGACGAGAGAGGAACTGTCACAAACGATTACGAGTCTCATGCGACAAGAAAAGGAGAAGGAAAGAGGAACCGGGTATAAATATCAGGTCCCATACCCGCTGGAGATAGAAGAAATATCATTTTCGGTCAACTTCAGATGTCCGGATTTTGAAAATTTTGACGGTAGGGGGTCGCCAGAGGAGCATATCACTCATTTCCTCACGGTGTTGGGAAATTGGTCGACCGTCCCACAGTACTGTATGCGGTTATTTGGGTCAACGCTGATAGGGAAAGCTTTTCAATGGTACATGTCGCTACCAGCCGGATCAGTGAGGTCGTAGGAGCAGATGCGAGACAGTTTTATCTCAAAATTCTTCTCTATAGAAAGAGAAACATCAGTGACAGATCTGGCCTTGATCAGACAAAGACAGGGCGAACCCGTGGAGAGGTTCATGGACCGATGGGGGACGATAGCCGCTCAATGCCAAGAGTTACCCAGCGAGAAAGAATAGATAAAGATGTGTATGCGAGCCCTGGACCCAATGATATCATACGGGTTGTCAGGGAATAGTTTTCACTCTTTCCAAGAACTGGCCACCAAAGCACACCTGGTAGAAGACGCCGCAGTACGAGTGAACCTCAGGCCCGAAAGGCAAAAAAGAGAAGGAGTAAGGATTGCAGAAACACACAATATAAACAAAGGCAAAGGTATAATAGATCGGAAGCGGCCCGCCATGGATTCAAAGACGGACATAAAAGTAACACCTACCCAAGACAGAGGCAAGAGGCCTTACGTTTATCAAAGAATAACAATAGCCGAGAGAGAAAGAGCCAACAGACCGTACACCTTCGACATGGCCGATCTGATCCCCATCATGGAACAATTAGTGGAAGAAAATGTAATCCGCTTACCAGAACTGATTCGGCCCCACGAAGTTGGGAAGGTAAATGATCCCCGGTATTGTAACTACCATCGGTGTCTGAGCCACAAGACAGAAGACTGTTTTAGTCTAAAGGGAAGAATACAGGGGTTGATCAATCAAGGGGTGATCAGTATGAAATCACCAGAAACGACAACGAAGGAAACATCGGGGGTAGTTTCAGCCTTCCCCTCAGACGAAAGCATCCAATTGCACGTCCCATTCCCTGAACCTGAAGAACCCTGGACTTTGGTTAGCAGCCGGAAGAGGCTCGAGAATCGAAGAAGGCTCCTCGACCGCAAGAAGAAAGGGACGAGAAAGAAGGATAGCCAAGAGAGGAGCCGACTTATAGAGGCTCAGGTACATTGTGCGATGGTGTCATTCACAGAACAACCATCAACGGGAGAGACATTGCGGGCAGGTAAAGAAGAAGTAAATACCGTCATCCTCCGATCCGGAAGGCAAATGCCAGAACGCGTTCGGCCAGGACCAGTCGACCCGATGCAAGAAGACGAAAACCCGGATATACCCTCAATAAGGCCCCAGGGGCAGAAGTTGAAAGAGAAAGTTGTTGAGGCCACGTCCAGTCGGCCGGAGCCAAGGCAAGGGGCAGCACCAGTAGCATATGATATCGTATCACACCTGCGAAAGGTCCCGGCTCGCTTGAGCATATACGATGCCTTGTGCCTCTCAAAGGTATATAGGGAGATGTTGATCAACGCGCTGCTAGACAATGAAGTCAGAGAAGCGATGATGGCAGAAATTGAAACAGAAATGAACGATCCAGATAAGTTTTGGGAAGGAAATGCACCGATTCAGCAAGCAATGCAGATAGATCACCCCTCTGTAATTCTATTCTCTAAAGAAGACTGCATGATTGAAGCAACAGACCACAACCGTCCGTTGATGGTCACAGGAACGATTAGAGATACGGAAATTAAGCGATGCATCCTTGACGATGGGTCCGCAGTAAACATCATGTCGTTGAAGACACTACAGAGGTTGGGTTACAGACCATCAGCCCTGCGTCCCAGCACCATGGTTATTCAAGGGTTCAATCAAGACAGCTAGCGCACTCTAGGGTCGATCACCGTGATGCTAGAAATTGAAGAGGTGAAGACGAAAGTAACATGCCAAGTAATCGACGCAGTAACAACGTATAATCTTCTGCTAGGGAGGCCGTGGCTCCATCAAAATCGCGTCATTCCCTCAACTTATCATCAGTGCTTCAAAAACAACAGAGAGGGAGTTCAGTACAAAATGGCAGCAGACCCAAAGCCGTATACAATTGCAGAATCATTCTTGGCTGATGCCCGGTATTATGACCTGGTCGACGAAAGAGAGGTCACGAAGAAGCCCGACGTAACGCAGAAAGGGCAAGGAGCGAAGCCTAGAGTCAGCAAGTTTGAACAGAGAAGCAAGCCTCAGTTCATTACTCAGAAAGAAACCGCAAGTCAGTCAACTGAAGAACCTCAAGGGACTACCAAGAAATTCTATATAATCCCGAAGCACTTGCGACAGCCAGGGTAGTCCGTCCTAGAGATGATATCGAATCAGCACATGAGTGTGCTCAAATCTAGCTTCAACATGCCAGTACCGAAAATAGGAAGAGTTAAACCTTTCTCGAGAGCTCTTAGCCAGTTTGTGGTACCATCAAGTGCCGATACGAAGAAAGAAATCAAATTTTATTCAGTGGCGAATGAACCGGTGCAGTCTAAGGACGAGGTCGAAAAATCACCCCGGCTAACTGTTGGGGCTCAAATTCGTACCCATTATAAAACAACATCCCATGATCTAGTGTCAATGATTTGGATAAGTTTTAAGGCCAAGAAAGTCCTGAAAACGCCTGCACAACCCTGATCGCTTGATAGCAACCAAAATTCGTAAACAGCATTTCGAAGCGGAACTGGGCATGCGCTTCACCGTCAAATGATCCAAAATGTCCTAAAACCCTTAACCTGCAAGTTTCGAAGTCATCCGGTGCATATTTTTACCTGCGCACCTCGAAATGCGTTTCGTCCCTGCCCGGAACTGATAAAAAGGGTCCGTAAGCCTACAGCTACCATTTCAGAGCGAAACTGGACATGCGCTTCACCGCCAAATGATCCAAAATGTCCTAAAACCCTTAACCTGCAAGTTTCGAAGTCATCCGGTGCATATTTTTACCTGCGCACCTCGAAATGCGTTTCATCCCTGCCCGGAACTGATAAAAAGGGTCCGTAAGCCTACAACTACCATTTCAGAGCGGAACTGGACATGCGATTTACCGCCAAATGATCTAAAATGTCCTAAAACCCTTAACCTGCAAGTTTTGAAGTCATCCGGTGCATATTTTTACCTGCGCACCTCGAAATGCGTTTCGTCTCTGCCCGGAACTGACAAAAAGGGGTCCGTAAGCCTACAGCTACCATTTCAAAGTGGAACTAGACATGCGCTTCACCGTCAAATGATTCAGAGCGCCCCAAAACCCTTAAATAGCAAGTTTGAAGTCATTACGATGCATATTTCCATGCGCGCGCTCCCCGGAACAACATTCCTATACGACAAGCAGACCCGGAGGCTCCAAATTAGGAAGGAAGTACCAAAATTAGCAACATCTGGACTTCCACACTCCATCTCGTTCATTCAGGAGGTTAATTATAGCCTAGAAGTGGCTTGGCGACAGTGAGTGCATGTCTAGAAAAGGTAGCTGTCCTTTGGAGGTCCCCCGTCGAAGCTGAAATGCTGAAATTTTCTAAGTGCTGGAATCCTGAAAATCTGGCTAAGTAGTGGGAAAGCGCCGGCAAAGGACATGCGCCTGGCCTCTAACCACATGCGCTTGCACCCTAGTAGTGAAAGGAAGTGATTCGAACACTTTTTCGAAAAGCGCCGGGAAATGCGCCGGTAAAGCACATGCGCCCGGATCCACCACATGCGCCCGGTGTGTTTTTCTCACATGCGCTTGACATAGTTTCTGGCACATGCGCCGGGAAATACCCGCCGGGTAGACCCGAACCCGATTTCCCTCCTATAAATAGTGAAGTCACCTCATTTCATCAGCACGAGATCATCCCCCGCCGACCTCAGAGTGATGTAAGCACCACATGCGCTTACTTTCTCTCCCCTCGCCGGATGCCTTGGCCGGAGTGGATTTCCTCGCCGGAAACCCTCGCCGGAAAGGGATTTCCTCGCCGGAATCCCAAGTTCAGGAAGAAAATCCTGAAATTTTCTAAGTGATGGGCACATGCGCCGGCATATCCCCCACATGCGCCGGCTTTTCCCACCGGAAAATCCTGAAAATATGCTAAGTCCAGGAGGGACATGCGCCCACTCTTTGAGTCCAGGCGCATGTGCATTGCCACATGCGCCCGGAACACCTCTTCTCCATCTGTTTTTCATAAAAAAAAATACCTCACATGCACCCGGGAGAAGGGACATGCGCCCGGGTCCCCACCACATGCGCCCGGAAACATGTGCGACACCACATGCGCCTGCATATCCACCCCTCCATGCGCCTGGACGCTGATGGGAGGGTGGACCTTCTATCGTGTGCCCCGCCTTCGTCCGGAATCTGATTTTGATGAAACCACATCCGCCGGATGCGTCTCGATGAGATCTATCCATCCACCGGATCAGATTCTCCAACGGTCAATGATAAATGGCCCAAATCAGTGTTTTGGTCTAAAATAACTAACACTTAGCCAATTTGGTAGCCCCGGAAATCCTTCCGAAAGAGCCGAAAACGGCCTAAAACGAGAAGAATCAGGCGGAATTGGACCGAGCCCAAGAGGAAAACTTTTCTTCTACATGACATGATACACCATAATCATGTACCACAATGAGGTTATTGAAAATGCGGTATAAGTTTGATTACCGCTGTTGTAGAAGCAAGAAACAAGTTATCTTGTCCTAGAGGGGGGTGAATAGGACACTTTTTAAAATTCCTCAACACAAAGTATTCTTAGAGCACTTTCATCAAACACCAGATATGCAAACCATAAATCAATAGAAACATGTGTAAAAGAAGTAAATTAGTTCATCCATTCACCACACAACAAGGGATTTTTATAGTGGTTCGGTTATGTACCTACTCCACTCCCGGCTGATCCACTCACTCCTTGAGTGGCCGGATTTCACTATCACTATGGTTTTAAATGAGGTTAACCATAAACCTTAACAGCCTACAAAAGGACTTACGACTCAACACATGGATTCATCCTTCCATAGGACTAATCCATGACCACTTAGTCCTACACAAGGGCTTATCCTACTCAAGGACTTGTCCTACGCAAGGACTCTACCGAGTTTGAGTCTTCAAACTCTGAAACCCAAATCTCAATTTGAGGAGGTTTCTTGGACTCGAAAGACTAAAAATACTTAGCTGATTGAGTCCCTTGATGATGCCTTTGTTGAAGAAGCTTCAGCTTGAACGGAAGACGTCTTCTTCAGCTCCCTCGATCAGCAACCTTGCTCCGGATGACCCATTGTAGTTTCCAAGGTGAGGGATTGAGGTTAGGTTGAGGCTATTTTGGTATATGGCTTTTATATGAGGAAAGCTTCTACCTAAACCACCATTAATGGCATTGATGACAAGCAAATGTCTATGAGAGGTAGGTCAAGATGCCATTAACGAGGAGTTGAGTTCATGTTTCAATCCAAGCTTTGAATGCTTAATCAATGTTGGTCAGATCAACATGGATTGAAGAATGAACTCAACAGATCTAAGGGTTTGGAAGGAGGGGATCTCAAGAAGAAGGCTCACTCAAACCCTAAATGGTGCTCAAGGTGTCTTTGGCAAGATCCAACCGAGTTCTATTAATAGATTATGCCCTACAACGATCAGAAAACGGTCAGCTCGATAGGTTCCGATCGATCGGACATAAGATTTAGTCAAATTTGAATTTTGCTTGAAAACAGGTTCTCCGATTGATCGGACTTAGTTCCGATTGATCGGAATACCCTTTCCGATTGATCGGATAGGTGGTCCGATTGATCGGAATATCTTCCAGAGAGTTGATGCAATTTTTCTGAAAATTCCTCTGATGGATCGTATCTATGTCCGATGGATCGGAGATCCCTGTCCGATGGATCGGACAGACCTCTGATTGATCGTAAAAGAGTCCAGAGAGTTTTTCAAAGTTTGCTGGACAAATGTACGATTGATCGGACATACTGTCCGATTGATCGGAACACACGTTCCGATGGATCGGACATCCATCCGATGGCTCGGAAAAGTGTCCAGAGAGTTTGCAATGTAACTGGACTATTTTCCGATGGATCGGACACATTGTCCGATTGATCGGACATCTATCGGAATATTCTCCGATGGATCGGGTATGTATCGGAGAGTGCAGACTGAAACATTTTCAATTTTAAAGAACCTTCTGCAATCAAAAACCTGTCCATAGCTTATCTTAATGGAAGGTGAGCTATAGATGGTGCTAAGGGTGTGCCTAGAAAGGTCTTGGGCCATCTATAAAAGTTTTTAGGATCAAAGGTTTGGGGTGGAGAGGCTAAAAGCTGACTTGATCTTCGAGAAGCTTCTGTCTTCAGCCGCAAGGAAAACTGTCTTCAGATGCCAGGGACTCGACGACACACTAACCATGGTAATTGACAAATCTTTACATTAACAGTTATCCGATCTCAGGACCCTCGAATACTCTAATCAAGCGGTCGGCAGGTCCAGTACTTAGTCATTTTCAGCCCTGGGAAGTGCCCTGTTGGCCCGAAAATTGACTTCTACTAAGCGAATCGAAACACGATCGCACCGCGATCTTCGTGGACATAATCCACCCCTGTTCCAAGTCGGTCATCGATAATATTCACCGAATACTCTGATTAGACCGCAGACAGATCCACTACTTAGTCATTTTCAGCCCTGGGAAGTGTCCTGTTGGCCCGAAAATTGACTTCTACTAAGCGAATCGAAACACGATCGCACCGCGATCTTCGTGGACATAATCCACCCCTGTTTAAAGACGGTTATCGATAATATTCACTGATCTCCGCAATCAGACCGCAAACAGGTCCATTACCTAGTCGTTTTCAGCCCTGGGAAGTGCCCTGTTGGCTTGAGAATTGACTAGTGCCAGTTGAAATCAATCGCGATCTCAAAGACGCTGAGGCAAAGCTGAAGCGCTCAGGCTATCCAACAACCGAGTTAAGCATTTACGGGGCACCGATCCCCATTATTCATAAGAAATTGGCATGAACAGGAGTCCATCGGACCCTATACTTAGCCATTTGCAGGCATCGAAAACAGCCGATCCAGCCCATTGAATTTGAATCCTCAAGAGATCTTGGCTCGACAAAGCCTATCTGATCCCATACAGATCGTTGGAAAATACTCAGAAGAAAGAGTGTTCTCGAAGACGAGTCGCCCGACTCCAGAAGAAATACATTTACTTTACTGTACAAAGCTCTATTCATCCCGGATAAAGGTCCGAGGCTAAACCCAAGAGGTTATGGTCACCACGAGAAACCACAAACAAAGAGTTCTAACTAAGCTTGAAACGTCTTGCTATGGACTGCCACTATGAAAAAGATCGTCGATGCCCTACCCATCGACAACGGGTCCGTTGGTTGAGCTGATGAGGTAGTTGCGGATTGCTTTCCTAAGGTCACCCGTCATAAAAATACGGGCGCGGGCTTTAGGTTATGCCGACCAACATTTCGAGGTTCGTGTATTCCAGCAGTCACCTGTTCACAGTAACAGGCGCGGGCCCCGAGTTGCACCACTCGATTAAAACCCTCGTTCGGGAACGTTGCGGAGTGCTTTCCTAAGGTCACCCGTCATAAAAGTACGGGCGCGGGCCTTGGGTCATGCCGACCAACATTCGAGGTTCGTGTATTCCAGCGGTCACCTGTTCACAGTAACAGGCGCGGGCTCCGAGTTGCACCACTCGAATCCTGACAGTCTCTCAACCCGGACACACCGAAAGAAAATGGGACATAGACATCCGGCGTGTCTAATAAATGTGGCTCAGTCCATAACAAGAAAACAAAGGTCTCTACGACCATGAACTCAAGACCATAATCCCCGGCGGATTAGTCTTTTGCCTTCCAATCAAGGGTGATCAACCGTTGATGTAATTAAAGGCTCGTGACCAGTATCACAGCCTGGAATGTAAAAGATTTCAGAATCTCTGGAATAAAATTCGCCTTGCGATATCTCTCTCTTGTGTACACTTTGTGATTGCTTATGATTGTCTATGAATGTCTCTATACTCAGAATTCCCCCAGAATAAAAGAAACACGAAAAAAAAAGAAAGAAGGACTGCTGACGAGTAGTTCAGATCTTTCCCCCTTTTTTTCTAAAGCGTTCTAACACTAACCCAACCGATAGAAGAGGGAAGGTACAGTAAAGTTAGCTGTAACATCATGAAGAATATGGGCTTCTGTTACTCGGGATTAACCTCGAATGGTAGAATGTTAGCCCCATTCGAAGAAAACACCGAAACTTATCAAGGAAGAGAAGGGTTAGGGGCAAAGATGAAGGTTAGACACGTCAACATGGTGACAATCAGTTCCACAGAAGAGGCGCAGTCGCAAGAAGTAGTCGACATCATTCAACCCAGCGCCGCACCTGCACAGATAGAAGACGGGGGACAGCCCACGATAGATGAACTTGAAGAAATAAATTTGGGAACCCCAGAGGACCCTAGAAATACATACCTGAGTAAAAATGTCACGCCCTGAAATTCGCGACTCGAGTATAATAACCCAAAGCCCGAGTTCCAGAGTGTGAATTGAAAATTCGAGCATAGATTCCTTGAGATTCCATTCCACACATCGCATAACTAAAATAAATCCCAAATATAAAGTTTCTTTTCCACTAATGTCTTGTTACATGGAATTTTACAAAACTAAAACAAATCGATTACATTCGACGCTCGTGTGATACGTGACCCTCTGAGTACTTTGCTCCGTTTATGTCTTTTTCTTCCTATGAACCTGCAAGAACTGTGGTGATTTTGGTGAGCTAAAAGCCCAGTGAGGTCATTTCCATCACAGGTAATATTCCAGTTAATAAGAGATAGGAGATAAATCATCAACGGATAGAATTGTAGAAAATATACAAGGATAAGGTCATGATTGATACACTTTATGATTTATTATAAATGTCACATAATGATCATGATGTCATGTATGTTATGATAGGTGCGAGAGCAATAAACGTCTAGGAACTCGTTGCCACTGAACATTAGGAACCTGTCGCAAATCAACCATGCTCACCTAACCGGTACAACGAGGCGGCAAATCAACCATGCACGCCAGTGGGCAAATCAACCATGCACCACTGATCCAACCGAGCAAATCAACCATGCTCAATAAGTGAAACGACCAGAACTCGCTGCCACTGAACATTAGGAACCTGTCGCAAATCAACCATGCTCACCTAACCGGTACAGCGAGGCGGCAAATCAACCATGCATGCCAGGAGTCAAATCAACCATGCTCCTGTTCTGTCGCGGTGTATAAATGTATGCTCATGTATGTGTTTATGGAAGCATTCATCAAGCATGCAATGCATATCAAAATCCAAGCCCAATCACGCCATGTATGTTATCTTCGTTCAAATAATTCATTATCTAAATATTTGTCATAAATTAAGAAAGTTGAGAAAGATGTACATTGTTTAAGGTTTGTCTCAACACCTAAGTTATGTTTACCTAGGCCTTTACCTTGACCATTCGGGAAGACAATCTCTAGAGAAACGCATTCAACCTATGTAAAACCTCTGCATAGAGTTATGTGGAGAGTTAGAGGTAAATATACTTATAAGGGCAATGGATCTGAACGTGGGACTTAAGAATACGAACCAATGGTAAAACCTTTACTTAGGATGAGGATTTGAAAGTAAATTAAAATAGAAAAACTTAAACACTAAATCGAAGAACAACTAAAAGGAATAGTCTAGGAAAATTAACAGGAAATCCCATATGAAGAATCACTCACAGTATGATGAACTATAGGCTCCACACATGCCCAAACTCGAATATGAGTTGGCTCAGCGAGTCGCTCAGCAAGTCGACTTGGATTGGAATCGAGAAGAACTTTCTTCTGCCTTTCCTCTTTCTCCTTTCTTTCTCCTTCTCTGTCTGGGATGCTGCCCCAGCAACAGCAGCAATGGCAACGGTATGGAAACCTCTCCCTCTCACCCGTTACCTCTCTCTTCTCTCTCTCTCTCATACACATTTTCTCTCTCCCTCTCTCTCTCTTTCTTTCTTTCTTTCTTCTTCCTTCTTCTTCTTTCTCTCTCTTTCTTTCTTTCTTCTTTCTCTTAACCTGGACCGCTGCCCCAGCATCAAAGCAGCAGCACTTGCTCCCTCCGTATACTCCCCCTCTCTCTCTTCTTCTTCTTCTTCTTCTTCTTCTTTTTCCTCCTTCCTTTCTCTCTTCCTTCTCCTTTTTCCTTCTCTCTTTCTTTCTCTTTCTTCTTTTCTCCTTCTTCTGCTTCTTCCTTCTTGCTGCCTCCGCAAGAGCAGCAGCAGCAGCAAGTGCTGCAACGACAGCAAGTGCGCTGCCTCACACCCGAACGACCCACACTCTCTCTAAAGCTCTCTTTCTCTCAGACAGTTCTCTCCTTAGTGTTCTTTTGGAGAGAAAAGGGGGCCTGCAACGGTTTATATACACACGTTGCTGGATGAACGACGACGCATACGGACGCATTCCCGAACGCGTATCCGAGTTGAAGAACAAAACCTCCCTCCAGCTGTTCTTGGCCAACATGGACCGTTGGCATCCTAGGTGAGGTGCACACGAGGGTCAAGGATGAAAACGGTCCGCCCATGCAGAACGGATTGGTAGATCTTGGTTCCTCGGGTTTTAAACGGTGATCTGAGGAGGGCCGTACGATCGACAAATGGTCAAAACCTTTCAACGGACTATGGACGCGTGGCGGAGAAACATGATGGACGGTTTAGATTGTTAGAGGGGACCCACCATGAGGAGTGGTGTGAATCGTGACAGCGGCAGCGGCAGCGCTGTCGCTGCACAGTTGGAGAAGAAGACGGACTCTCGTCCGGTACATGCAACGCACGCGGTCAACGCGTGTTGACCGGACGCCGTGAGTGCACATTGTGCACGTGGGTCCCACCCTGATGTATTTACAAAATCCACTCCAATCATCAGGTAGGCCACATAATTTTAGAATATGACGCCAAAAATGAGACAGTTCCGAAGTTATATGGCCTACTTATGGCCCGATTTCTGATTAGGGCGTTTGTAGGATGATCAGAGGGTTGAAATTTGACGTGTATGGTTGGATCATGTCCTAGAGCTTGTATACGAAGTTTCGTATGAGAATGATCACCAGAAATCTTGATACTAGAAAATGGTCCTATAACTTAAGTTTAGCAAACGGCATTTTAATAATACTTGTAGATTACGAGTTTTTGCGAAGTCTACCACTTCCATGCTATCCAAGGATTCATGTTGAGCAATTTTAATGAAGGAACCATACTATAATTTCGTATGGATTATTTAATATTAATTTATATATATTAAATTTATTTAATTTCTTAAATAATAAACTAATTTATAATTTAGACTATTCTAAAATCCTAAGGTGTTACAACCACACCCGAGCAGGCTCATAAGGCTAAGGAATCACTGGCTTAAGGATATGCCTTGTGATGGACACGATGTACGAGTCTTATTTATGGACAAACATGTGTACAGGGAATATACGGCGGTTTACATTGCTCGCGTAATTCGGAATCGAAGCGGATGGTTAGATCTTCTAGTCTAGTAACGACAAATCGTTCTAACGGTCGGTCTATCAACTTAACTAAGTGCACTAAGTTTTTCAGAGGCCTGACAAGTTGTCTGGACATGTATAAAATGTATACATGTGTGTATGTGTGTGAACAATACAGCTTAGAATATAGTTTCCCATATGTGAACACGCACTCGTGTACCTACTCGTGCACCCAAGTTTTTGGGGTATTACAAAAAATGTCCCAGAAGAAGAGAGGGAGAAATACATCCAACTGTTGAAAGAGAACAATGACGTGTTCGCTTGGACATACTCAGAAATGCCAGGGCTTAGTCCAATAATTGCGATGCACAAGTTGGGCATCCTGAAAGGAAAGAAAGCTGTCAAACAACCTCAACGACGATAGCCCAAAATCGAAGAAGAGGTTGAGAAGTTAATCCAAGATGGATTCATCAGAGAAGTCAAATACCCACGATGGATTTCAAACATTGTGTCGGTCAAGAAAAAGAGCGGTCAAATCCGAATCTGCGTAGACTTTCGAAACCTCAATGAAGCATGCCCTAAGGATGATTTCCCACTGCCTATCCCAAAACTACTGATCGACAGCACGACAGGGTACGCAGTGATGTCCTTTATGGACGGTTACTCGGGGTATAATCAGATTCGTATGGCCCCAGAGGATGAGGAATCGACAACATTCCGTACAACATTGGGCATATACTGTTACCGCGTGATGCCGTTTGGGTTGAAAAATGCAGGGGCAACATATCAGCGCGCGATGCAAGTAATCTTCCAGGACATGATGCATAAGCATGTCGAATGTTATGTAGACGTCTGGTAGTAAAGTCGGCCGAACATGAGCAGCATAGAGAGCATCTACGGCAAGTGTTTCAAAGATTGAGAAAGAAAAGCCTCCGTATGAATCCGTTGAAGTGCGCATTCGGGGTTTCCTCTGGCAAGTTTTTAGGATTTGTTATCAGACACCGAGGCATAGAAATCGACCCAACAAAAATTAAGGTGATCAGGGAAATGCCACCTCCGAAGAATCTCAAAGAGCTGAAAAGCTTCCAAGGCCGGGTCGCGTACCTAAGAAGGTTCATCTTGAACTTATCCGGTCGTTGTCAACCATTTTCACGCCTCAACAAGAAAGGGGTACAGTTTGAGTGGGATGATGCTTGCCAAAAAGCGTTCGACTCTCTGAAAGACTTACTCGAAAAATCTCCAGTCCTTACAGCACCGATCAAAGGGGAGCCACTAATCCTCTACATTGTCGTCGGCGAAAATTCACTGGGAGCCCTCTTAGCCCAGAAGAACGAAGAAGGAAAGGAAAGCGCACTCTATTACCTGAGCCGCACGCTAGTGGGAGCTGAGTTTAACTACTCAGCGATTGAAAAGATTTGTCTGGCATTGATCTTTGCCGTTAAAAAACTCAGGCATTACTGTCTCTCTCACTAGATAACGTTGATATCCAAAGCGGATACCCTTAAGTTTCTCATGAACAGACCCATGTTGTCTGGGCGGTTGGCCAAGTGGGCCCTTCTCTTGTCAGAATTCGACTTGACATACATGCCGGCTCGGGCCGTCAAAGGGCAAGCAATTGCAGACTTCCTTGCCGCACATCCAGTACCGAGTGGTGAAGAAATAGAATATGACCTCCCAGACGATCAGGTTATAGCGACTAATGAAGCACGCCATTGGGAGATGTATTTCGACGGCGCAGCCAGAGCGGTAGGGTCAGGGGCAAGAGTTATGTTCATCAGTCCGCAAGGAGACTCGTTACCTTATTCATTCACGTTAGTCCCGGCATGCACCAACAACGAAGCAGAGTACCAGGCTCTTATCATCGGGTTACAGTTGACCCTGGAAATGCAGATCAAGAAAATACGTATCTATGGTGACTCTAGGCTTGTCATCGGGCAACTGACGACAGAATACGAAGTCCGCAAACCCGAGTTATCGCCCTATTACCACCAAGCGCAATCCATGTTCGATTAGTTTTGGAATAGCAGTATCTCGCATATACCGAGGCAGGAGAATGTACAAGCAGATGCACTCGCCAGTTTAGCCGCTGCTCTGGCCAACCCTGGAGGCAGCCCGCTTCAGGTAACAATTGAAGAAAGAAGAATCCTGCCGACAACTGCGTTGCGCAGTGGAGAATTGAGTGCCAACCCCATTTGTTGCCTTGAGATTACAGAAGAGGATGATTGGAGAAAATCATTCATCAATTATCTGAAGTATGGATTTCTGCCGGAAGATCCCAAAATCCGCACACAAATCAGAAGACGCGCCAATTCATTCGTACTCCAGAATGACGTGCTTTACAAACGATCACTCGAGGGAGTACTGCTGCGGTGTCTAAACCAAGATGAAGCACGTGACACATTGAAGGAAGCTCACAGAGGAGAGTGCGGTGCTCACCAAGGGGGTAAGAACTTACATCACCGCGTGCGACATATGGGTTACTACTGGCCTGCTATGACAAAAGACGCAATAGAATACGTAAAGAAGTGTCACCAGTGTCAAATCCATGCTAATATCATACATTCACCACCGGAAGAATTGCATCAGTCGGTAATGTCCTGGCCTTTTGCAGCCTAGGGCATGGACGTGATCGGGCCGATTAGTCCACCATCCTCCCAGGGGCATCAGTACATCCTTGCAGCGATCGATTATTTCTCCAAATGGTCTGAGGCAGTCGCCTTGAGATACGTGAAAGCCAGACATGTTGAAGGTTTCATTCATCACACTATATTATACCGACATGGTATCCCTGAGAGGATCACCACGGACAACGGGACACCCTTCAAGAACGCTACTATTGATAAGCTATGCGCAAAATTCAAGATCAAGCATTGCTATTCATCGCCCTATTATCCTCCTGCGAATGGACTGGCCGAAGCATTCAACAAGACTATCGTAAAGATTTTGAAAAAGACAGTGGCAGAAAATAAGAAGGACTGGGACAGACGATTGCCCGAAGCACTATGGGCATACTGGACTACACACCGCACGGCCACCCGGGCTACACCCTACTCACTGGTGTACGGTACGGAAGCTGTGATCCCGATGGAAATACAAGTTGAGTCACTACGGGTCGCTCTCCGACACTCCCTGACAACCGAGCATAATGCCAAGATCCGGATGGTCGAACTCGATGATTTAGATGAAAAGAGGCTCGCCGCCCAACAAAGGCTCGAAATGTATCAAAAGTAAATTTTTGCTACGTACGATAAGCATGTCAGGGGCAGATCATTCAAGAAGGGTGATCTCGTGCTAATGATGAAGCGTCCGGCACCGACCCAAGGACTAAAAAGTAAATTCGACCCAAAATGGGATCTCGTCTGCATTATCGATGAAGTATATTGCAACGGAGCCTATCGAGTAATAGATTGCAAAGGGCAGGGCATCAGTTTGCTGGTGAATGGTCGGTTCTTAAAAAGATATTACACTTAACAGAGGCTTGTCGTTGCAAGTTGTAAACACCCCAGTAGAGGAAAAAGTATAATAAAGTAGATACCAAAAGAAAGGATACCATACAATGACTAAACTAAAATGCTAATCGTCTATTTTGTGCTTGCACAGGTATCGGAGAAGCCAATAAGACTCAGGACATGTCGAGCATGGCACCCTATTCTGTCCAAGGACATCAAGAATTGGGATAAGCCCTGAACCAAGACCCGATTAAGTCTTTGCTCCCATAAGCATGGGTTTAAGTCCTAACAGGGGGACGTTCCTCTCCGAAAGGCCCAATCTATTCGCATTCAAATTCAAGTAAAATGGCAAGCAGGCTAAAAACACAATATAAATTCAAGACTGCAATAGTATACATATTGTTACAACATCCATTACAACATATTCCAGCATGTTTCAAATTACAAGTGAAGATTATTACAGTTCAACTATTTAAAGTCTTCAAACATTGTTCTAATAAGTTGACTGCAGATTCTTTGATCGCCTTCTGTCTCACCTCAGCCTCGGCTAAGACTTGGACAGGGTCAGGAGTATCTTGGAGAGACCGCTTCAGCTCGGTAACTTGTGCCCTCCACGGCGTTACACTTCGCCTCGCGCTGGTCGATGGAGGACTGCAGGCGTGCCTTCTGACCACTGAACTTCGAGAGTTTGAGATGGACGACAGAATGTTTAGCTCGTAATCGAGCCATCTCATTTTCAATCTCCGCGAGATGTCCGGTGGCCTCTTGGTATTCAGCGTCTACAGCCTGCCAATCCCTCCGTACTGCGGCCACGTCCGCCTCGTGTGACTCAAGTTCCGGAAGAAGGGACCGCAAGTGACCGCGTTTTTCTTCGACAGAAGGGTCAACCTTGAGGTGCCTCGCCTCGTTCACTTGAGCCATCCCATCTTTGAATTGGAACACGTGGCTGACTATCGAAGAGATGTCAATCCCGAGCCACGCGGCGTTAAGCTCCAATGCCTGCAGTGCCTCGTCCAAGATAGACCATTCATCTCCATTCTTCAACGAATCGACGATGTCGGACAGTAAGCTCTTGAGAAGATTCGCCTTGGTCCTTGACAGGCCTCAGAGAGATGAAAGGAATGCCTCGGGCAAGACTACAGGAACCGGGATGCTGGCAGGAGCAGTGGCTGGCAAAAGAAATGGTAAACATTAGCACACTGAAGAAAGAAAAGAAGCAAGCAGAGCAATGAGGCAAGTGGTATACCAGCAGGGATTTCATCACTCGGTGCACTAGTTGAGGCAACAGGTATTGATGAGCTAGGGGCACATCCAGCTACAACTTCCACTGCCGGCTCAGGCAATTTAGGAGAAGGAAGAACAACGATCTTAGGGGCAGTGATAGCTTGAACTGGTTCAGTGATGAGGGGTGCTTCGGCAATAGGCTCTGGTGCGCTAGCAGCATCTAAAGGCATGGTTCCTCGGGAAGGGAGTGCTGCCTCTCCCGTAACAACAACAGGTCTCGCCTCAGGAGTAGGACTAGGGTTCGCTACAGCCTCGGTATTGACAGGGTCGGCGAGAGGGAGATCTTCAGCCTGTGGCTCACTGTCGATGTCCATAGGGATGGGTCCTGTGTCTACTTCGGGAACAGATCTCTCGTATATTGGCTCGTTACCTTCACCTTCTTCCATAGGACGATCTCCGCTGAGGCCTGCCTGCGAGCTCATCTCCCCTTCCTCCCTTGGTCCGCTCGCGTCGTCAGTCGGGACACTGCCGGCAGCCTGGGAGAGTCGACTCCGTGCCTTCTCGGCCCTGTACAGCTTCAACAGGTCCTTTATTTTCTTTCCTCCGTCAGTAACGGGGATGCGATGAGAGGTCTTTACTCGAGGTCCAGAACGCTCAGGAGACGGTTCAGAACCACTATCCCCAGGAACAGAACGTCTGGACAGGCTCATCCGACTCGCTGGACTCTAACCACGACCTCCCTGACCACCGGTCGACGGGGTACCTGCTGCCGCAACATCACCCTCTCCTCCACCCTCGCCATCACCCTCTCCACCCTCTCTGATGATCTCCTCACCACCATCACCCCCTCCATCATTGCCATCACCAACATCATCATTGTTTACGTCGAATTCTGTAACAGGGTCCTCCGAATGTTCACCTTCTCTCCAAGTAATTTTCTCCGTGGACTTGAAAAGAGTCAGAAAGCAACTAAGGGTGGCCGGCGTCCAGCCGTTAGCCCTCCGATGCTTAAGTCAGATAGGGTGAGATAGGAAAGAGGACTAATCAACAGGGGTTAAAGATTGAGTATTGTATACCTTTTCATTGATGAATCCATTCCTTTATATAGATTCAACTGTCCCACTCTGTTACGTAAGACGCCGAGATCGTCTACTGATTTCATGGGATAAGATGTTTATCCTTAGATAAAGGAACAGTCAAATCCATTTAGTCATCTGGTCAACTACGCTCCTTGATAACAATCCCTTGAGACGCGAAGCCATAGATGAAGATAAGACCAAAATCGGCCTATACGGGCTGCTGGTACTAGAAGCTAAGGGACATCACCGCTGATAATTAGTAGAGGCTGCTCGCACGTCGGAAGATGTTCGCGAGACCAGGTGCTCGCGCATTAAGATATGACACCTTTCAACGACTCGCGAGAAAGACTGCTCGCAGGTCAAAAAGGATATTTCTCGCCTGACGATTATTCGACTATTGACAATAAGAGATCGAAGCCTCGATAACTGTGTTCCGTATTTGTCGAATATGCGAGCTGCGAGCAGATGATCTCGCGAGTCGAATGAATGTGCTCGCAGGATCAGGACATCGTGAGAATACACGAGCCGCGAGCAGATGATCTCCGCTATTTTGACTATAACAGATGCCCCCCAAGTCCTTACCGCCAAGAATTCTAAAGGAAGGACTTAATCACTATCATACGAAACCGCCTGCCGCCTTTATCGAGAACGAAATCGTACATGATTGGGCTGGAATTAATGAGCGCCAGCCTTTCGCAGCCTTTCCGCAGTCAGGAAGTGAAGAGGCGCTCACCACGTGTCTAAGAAATTAATGGGCGTGCCTGCTTGACTACCATGCCGAATGAGAGGCAGCCACGTGTTACCATACACGGAGGAATGATTGCCTATAAATATACGGAGTCCGCCATATCTTCTGATGTTCACAGAAATTTCAGGAAAAGAATTTCCTTCATTCTTCAGTCATCTTCCTCCGTGCTTTCCTGGTGTCCTTCTGGTGTCCTTCTTGGTGTCTTTCTTCCTCCCTTTCTCGTACTTGGTATTCCTTCTTTCTTTTCTTTTTCTTCTTAAATACTCCATGGCCGGATATTCTGAGGAGATCACCGTTCCCTTGGGGGATGCTACCCCGGAATCCTCTGCCTCTAGTAATGCGAGGGTTCCGGCAGGTAGATATACGGCGGCTGGGTATCCCTCTATTTTATCAGAGGACCGGCTGGTTGAGCTACGGGAGAGATTTTTAATCCCCGACTTGATCGTCCTCCAGTTACCTGGGGATGGAGAGACGCCAGATTCCCCTCCCCGAGGGTGTGTGGCTTTCTACGAGTACCAGCTCATTCTGGGGGTACGCCTTCCTCTCCATCCCTTCGTCCGCAATGTTCTTCGGTGCTATAAGATTACCCCCGGGCAACTTATCGTAAATGGATGGAGGGTGGTTCTGAGATCATTCGCCCTCTGGGCTCAGGCCGGCAACGGGGAGCTCACAGCTGAGGAGTTCCTCCGTATGTTCCGCTTGAAGAAGGCGCCCTCCAGCGAAGGCTGGTACTACCTATGTTACTGGCACCGGGAAAATTTCGTGCTGGGGAAGCCCTCTTCGAATTATCCCAGCTGGAGGAAACGGTGGTTCTACGCTTCCGGGAACTGGGAGTCTGCTTCCTCCAGGGGTCCAGGAGTGACCCGCTTTTTCTGTGAAGGTAGGCACAGTTCTGTATTGTGTGATTTCTCCGGTCAGATTTAGGGTTTTATTCATTTTTTTAAACCTGTTTGTGCTCGCAGGTATTCCTGCTTTGGCGAAGCCGAATTTAAAAGGAGGAATTCACGAGAAGATCGTGAAAGTGTACAAGCTGCCTGCTCGCGACAGGCATATCGAAGCTTGCCTATCCTCCTCGCGACTCGCGGCTGCGGGGTTAATACCCAACGAGGAGGTTGAGATGACTAAAGCTGGAGAGAAGAGGGGTCTGCTTGCCTCGACTCAAAGGCACGAACTCCAAGAGGCAGAAGAAAACACCTGCCGGACCGTCTCAACCATCCACCCGACCCGCAAGCACGGTGGGGGCGCCAGCAGCTCCTGCGCCAGTCATCCCCTCGCTGGTGGTCGCACCCGGACCACCAGTAATTAATATCGCAGACAACTCTCTGAGGGATGACGGAGCAGGATCCAGCTGCCTCCCAGCCGAAGAAACTCGCGAGGAGACAGGACATCGGGAGTCGGCTCCTGCTCGCGAGGTGGCTCCTACTGGCGAGGTAGCTCCTGCTCACGAGTCGGCTGCCACTCCTGTCGCGAGCACAACAGCGTTGGTAGTAGCCCAGCCGTCTGGCAGTGGATCCTTCACTATCCCGCGCCACCTCCACCCTATCTGCAAATTTCTCTTCGACAACATCTCCCCCCAAACTTTTGGCACCCTTCCAGAACCAAGCCCTGAAACCCTCTTCCTCGAGGCGGGAGTGAGGATGGTCCAGGTAAGATCTCGCTGATATTCGTTTAACTTACTATTTTTGGGCTCCCAAGTATTTTATCTTACGTTCCCTTTTCCATTTTGCAGGGCTTGGATCTCATCTTGCGGACGAGGCGTGATATCGTCGCCGCCCGTCGCGTGATTGATGAGGCGGAAGGGAAGAGGATCGCCTTGGAGAAGGCGGTCCAAGGAAGGGATCAGCTCTTCAAGTCCCGTGAGGCGGTGATCTCGAAGAGAGATGAGGAGAAGAAGATCCTCATTGAAAAAGTCCAAGTCCTGACCGATAGGTACCAGGCTCTGGACTCCAACTTCGCCAAGCTTGCGGAGTTGAAGGAGAAAGCAGAGAGAGAGAGGGAGATCTTCCGTCAAGACAAGATCTCGCTGGAGGAGCGGCTCGCAGAGGCCAAGTCGCAGCTCAATGAAGTTAGCGAAAGCTTGGAGAAAGAGCGCTCCACTCTCGCGCAGCTCAAGGATGACTCAATCCACTGAGACGAGGAGAGAGTCGCCTTGGTCAAAATGCTCTAAGAGGAAGGGGCTCGAGCAATCTCCAAGTTTCGAACCTCGCAGCTATATGACGAGGAAAGATATGAGTCATATGATGCTGGTCACGACTTCGCGCTACGAGTAGTTCAGCGGATGTCTCCATCTTTCGATATGGGGGAATTCGGACGAGTCGCGACCATTATAGCTGCAGAGGAGCAAGCTGCTGCCGAGAATGAGGTGACCGAAGCCACTCAGGCTGGAGGGGTTTCAGAAATGGGCCCTGAAGTCGAGAGCGCGGCTCCTCCAAGAGACTGATTTTCCTTTTTCTCTCCTTTACTTACGAGCAAATTTTGTAAACAAATGATTATCAATGAAAAGATACTTTTGATGATGTTGTTCTTATTTCCTTTCTCTCGTCTTCCTTTTATGCAATGAATGCCTTCTCGTTTGATACCTTTCATGCAATGAATGTCTTCTCGTTTAATACCTTTCATGCAATGAATGTCTTCTCGTTTAATACCTTTCATGCAATGAATGTCTTCTCGTTTAATAAGTAGTTATGAGTTATGCTCAATCTGGGGGGTCGTGGTGACCATGCCCTCGTGGAGATAGATTGATCTATCGATTGAGACATGAGTTATGCTCAATCCGGGGGGTCGTGGTGACCATGCCCTCGTAGAGATAGACTGATCTATCGATTGAGACTTGAGTTCTACCAAGGGTAGAAAATTGGTCAAGAGAACACATGTTCTTCTTCAGGGCTATTTTTGATCCATAAAATGGAAAAGCGACCATCAAGGGTGATTTTAACCCTACCAAAGGCAGGCAATTGGCCAAGAGAATGTATGTATTCTCTTCGGGGCTATTCAAGTCCAAGTAAATGTGGTAGCGACTAAAAGATTTCTTCCGTCCTTTGTTATTTGAATGTTGTTGAGAGACATCAAATCAAGGGAAATATTGTAGCAAATGTTCCACGTGCCAAGGGCGACGTACGGGTCTTCCCTGCATATCTTCAAAATAATAAGTGCTGGGTCGCACAATTTTAACGACCCAATACGGGCCTTCCCAATTTGGATCAAGCGACCGGGCCGGAACCTCGAGGTTCTGTCTGAGGACTAAGTCACCGATTTGGAAAGCTCTAGGGCGAACTTTAGCATTTCGATAGCGAGCAATGCGTTGTTGATA
Organism: Liriodendron chinense; assembly: GCA_003013855.2. NCBI lineage: Eukaryota > Viridiplantae > Streptophyta > Magnoliopsida > Magnoliales > Magnoliaceae > Liriodendron > Liriodendron chinense. Next base: position 60,192 of record PVNU02003407.1, read on the forward strand.
TGCGGCTGCTCGCATATGGGAAGCATTTTTTTGTTCTTCCAAGAGATCGAGATGAAATCGAAGACTTTCCTGATTACTTACGGGGTCATACTGCTCGATCCGATATGAGGGCACTTGAATTTCCACTAGTACTACTGCGTCGACACCAAATGCTAAGGAGAAAGGGGTTTCGCCTGTTGATGTACGAGTTGTTGTTCTATATGCCCATAATACTTATGGCAGAAGCTCGGGGCATATACCTTTACATTCACCAAGCTTGGTCTTTAAGTGGTGCTTAATGATTTTATTCACTGCCTCAACTTGCCCATTTGCCTGAGGATGATACGGGGAGGTGCGGATGTTACGTATCTTCCATTTTGCACAAAATTCATCGAAAGCTGCATTGTCAAATTGCGTTCCGTTGTCGGTAATTATGGTGTGGGGGAGTCCATAACGGCATATGATATTTCTCCATATGAACTTAATAGTTTGTTTCTCAGTGATTCTGGCTAATGGTTCTGCCTCGGCCCATTTGGTGAAATAATCGACCCCTACTATTGCGAACCTATTTTGTCCTTTTCCAGTAGGCAAGGGCCCGATAATATCGACCCCCCATTGAGCGAAAGGCCAAGGGCTATCAACCGGAGTCATTTGCTCGGACGGTACATGAGGTATATGAGAGTATCGCTGGCACTTGTCACATTTTTTAGAGAATTCAATTGCATCTGCTTTCATAGTGGGCCAATAATATCCTTGCCTCATCGCCTTATATGCTAGGGATCGCCCCCTGGGGTGGTTACCACATGCCCCCTGGTGTATTTTATCTAGGACACGATGTGCTTCTTCTGGATGAAGACACCTTAAATAGGGCAAGGAAAAACTCTTACGTAACAGTATTCCGTCTTGTAAGGTATACCTGGCGGCTCGATGACGAATTTGTCGTGCGACTTTCTTATCGTCTGGAAGGTATCCGTCTCTGAGATAAAGGAGTATGGGGTCCATCCAACATAGAGACGGTTGTACCGAAATCACCTGCTCAAGAGTTACTTGGTCGATACTCGACTTCTGAAGGTGCTCGATAAGAATTGAATATGACAGCTCAGAGTCTGGTGCAGAGGCAATTTTTGCCAAAGAATCCGCGAGTTGATTCTTCTCGCGAGGGATGTGGATTATTTCGTAATTCTTCAACTTGGCGAGCAAGATGAGCACTCGAGATTTGTATAAGGCCATCCTTTCTTCTTTAGCCTCGAATTCACCGAGAACTTGGTTGACAATGAGCTGAGAGTCGCTGTGAATGAGCAGATTTTGAATCGAAAGGACAGTTGCTAGTTCGAGGCCAACTATCTGGGCCTCATATTCCGCTTCATTATTTGAGACGCGAGTATCGAAGCGTAAAGCGTATTGGAAATGCGACCCGTCTGGAGCGACTAGAATTAGGCCCGCTCCACTACCAGTGGTCCGTGAGGATCCGTCCACGAAAAGCGACCAAACAGGCTGGTCGCTGATCGCGGCATTATCACTGGAAGAGGAGTACGTGAACTCCGCGATAAAGTCAGCTACGGCCTGGCCCTTAACTGCAGTCCTGGGGCAAAACGATATGTCGTGCTCACTAATCTCGACCGCCCACTTGGTTAAACGTCCGGAAGCCTCAGGTTTCTGAAGGATCTGTCGTAGCGGATGATTTGTAGGTACTAAAATAGCGTGAGCTTGAAAGTATGGTCGCAGTTTTCGAGCTGCTGTGACCAAAGCCAGGGCCAGTTTTTCCATATCAAAATACCGAGTTTCAGCGTCAACCATTGCTCGACTGATATAATAAACGGGCCTTTGCACCCCGGAATCTTCTCTTATTAAAGCGGCGCTAACGGCCGTGGAGGACACAGATAGATAAAGAATGAGTTGCTCGTGTGCTACAAGTTTAGATAAAATAGGGGGTGTGCTCATGTATTGCTTCAGTTGTTGAAAAGCTTCTTCGCAATGTGGTGTCCACTCCTAATCAGATTTGGACATGGCACGGAGGAGTTTGAAGAAGGGTAAGCACTTGTCGGATGCTCGCGAGATGGACCTATTCAACGATGCAATGCGACCAGCCAGACGTTGGACATCCTTCAGAGTGGTTGGGGATTTCATCTCTATTAACGCTTTTATTTTTTCAGGATTTGCCTCAATTCCTCGCTGGCCGACCATGAATTTGAGAAATTTTCCAGCCGATACTTCGAACGCACATTTTTCTGGATTCAGCTTCATCTGATATTTCCTCATCAGGTCGAAGGCTTCTCGAAGATCAGAAAGATGATCGTCTTCTACGATGCTTTTCACGAGCATGTCATCAACGTAGACTTCCATATTCCTGCCGATTTGGGGGGCGAATATTTTATTGACGAGACGCTGATAGGTGGCCCCTGCATTTTTAAGACCAAACGGCATTACCTGATAACAATATAGTCCTCGATCCGTGATGAAGGCAGTATGTTGGCTATTGGGTGGATGCATCATGATCTGGTTGTAACCAGAATAAGCGTCCATAAAACTAAGCAGGGCATGCCCGGCTGTTGAATCGACTAGCTGGTCGATCCGCAGCGTCGGGAAGCTATCTTTGGGGCACGCTTTATTCAAATCTGAATAGTCGACGCACATTCTCCATTTGCCATTAGCTTTCCGGACGAGAACTATGTTCGCGACCCATTCTGGGCAATCAACTTCTTTTATGAAATTGACCGTAAGCAGCTTCTCGACTTCAGCTTTGATTGCCATTTGCCTTTCTGCAGTGAAGGCACGTCGGCGCTGGTGTACGGGCTTATGCTTCGGATCGATATTCAGACGATGTGCGGTGACGTTGGGGTCGATACCTGGCATATCTTTGTGAGACCAAGCGAACATGTCTTGGTATTCAGTGAGGAGACGGGTCAACTCATCCCGGAAGGCACTCTTTAGAGAGGATCCCATGTAAATAACTTTGGACTAGTCGTCTTGGGTTAAGCGAATCGCCACTGTATCTTCCCCAAGAGTTCCCGACTGGAGGGCGTTCTCTCTTGGATCTAACGAGTTGTCCGTCGAGGAGTTAGGTGAATCTTGTGCTATCATCATAACGGGTGCTGCTTGCGCTTTCTTTCGGTCTTGTAGGGCTATCTCATAACAGGACCGGGCCTCCTTTTGATTTCCTCGCACAACCCCAACACCATTTGGGCTAGGGAACTTGACGCACAAATACAAAGGATGTAAAGCTGCCCCGATCTTATTAAGAGATGGCCGCCCTAAAATGGCGTTGTATGCTGATTTTCGGTCCACCACGAGGAAATTTACGAAGATAGTCGTCTTCGCTGGACTCTCCCCAAAGGTGACCGGAAGGTCAATACTCCCTTCAGGCGTCACCACCTTGCCCCCGAAACCGATGAGGGGGGTTGAGACTGGCTTGAGTAGGCTTCTGGCAAGTGCCATTTTGTTGAAAGCTTCCAGGTATAGAATATCAGCAGAACTACCTGTATCCACCATAATACGATGAGTCAAATAATTAGATACCTTTAGTGCGACCACGATGGAGTCTTCGTGAGGGAAGTGAATTCCCTCAGCATTTTCGAGGGAGAAGGAAATTGATGGATGACTGATTTTTGATGCGTTGGGTGTCTGTTCCAGCCAATAAATATGCTGGGGCTTCTTGGACGCCTTACGAGCGTATGCTTTCCTTGAGGCTCGAGAATCTCCCCCACAAGTAGGTCTCCCGGCGATGGTCCGTATCTCCCCAGTGGGCTCAGCGTCTTCTTGCGGAGCATGTCGATGAGGTGATTTCTTCCGTTGTTGCGAGGCTTCCCCCCTCTTTGGCGAGCGACCTTGCCGGACAACATAATCTTGAAGATGACCTTTTCGAATAAGAGCCTCGATGTGGTCACGCAAAGTTATACAATCTTGGGTAGTGTGCCCATGGTCTTTATGAAAATAACAAAACTTGCTTTTGTCCCTCTTCTCAGGGTCAGATTTTATTTTTGCGGGCCATTTCACATATGATTTATGCTTAATCTCCATTAGCACCTTTTCTGGAGGCCGATTAAGGGGGGTGTAGTTACGGTACTTACCAGAGTAAACTTTCTTGGGAGAGCGATCACGCCGATCGCTCCTATACTTCTTCTCCGAAGAAGGGACCTCCTCCGGCTTGCGTTTCTTGCCTTGTATACCATGACGTGCTAGTGCCACCTCTTCAGCGTTGATATATTTCTGAGCTTTAGCTTGGAACTCAACCATAGTTTTGGGAGGATTCTTATCCAAAGCGAATCTGAATTTTTCACTGGTGATCCCTGCTATTAGGGCGGTGAGACCTTTTTCCTCTGTATAACTTTCAGTTTGGACTGCTTCGGTTGTGAACCGCACCATAAACTCTTTTATTGTTTCCCCATGCTGCTGTTTCAAATCCATTAGGTGAGACGCCGGTTTTTTTATGCGGATGCTTCCCATAAATTGGGAGAGGAACAGTTCTAATAACTGTGAAAAGGAACTGATAGATCGAGGTTTTAACCCCCGGAACCAAGTACGGGCTGCTTCTTTCAAGGTTAGGGAAAAAGCCCTACACATGATTTCCGAGCCAGGTCCCTCCAGTTCCATAAGAGACTTATATGTTTCCAGGTGTTCAAGAGGGTCGCCAATACCTGTATATGGGGTGATAACAGGCGTACGATACTTTCTAGGCAATGGTGCCTCCATGACTTCGCTGGTGAAGGGGGACTCGGATGGACGTATCGTTGTCGCAACGGCAGACGGTCGACTTGTCTGATAGCGCTGCTCCATGTCATCAAAACGATCATGGATTCTTTTGAGATCTCCTTCCCATGGTAAAGAATAACCTGACGTTTCGACGGTGGACCCTTGAGGCTGCTGTTGGCGAGAAGTGCTAGAATGTATGGAATGTGGAGGTTGCACAGGGGGTTGGTTTCCAACCGGCATTCGGTTGGATGGAGGATGATTTGGTTGGACCTGTGGCTCGTCCACAAAGTGTCTGGAAGCCATCGGTATGGGCTGTCCCGGTAACCCCCCGGAAGGTGGCTTTTGAGGTTCCAGGAAATGTTGATCAAGTCGGTTAGACAGGGCTTGAAACCCAGCATTGAGAGTTAGGAGTGTGTTTCCTAGGAAACGCATAACATCTTCTTGACTTCCGGAAGCCTCAAGTAACGGGTTCGCTGATGGCACGTTTGGAGCTCCTTGAGGGATGTTTATTAAAACGGTTTGAGGAACAGGAACTGATTCCGTTACGTCAGGCGGAGGTAATGTTTGCCTTGATGTGGAAGGATGAACTGTCTTCTTAGGAGGCATAGTGGAAGGGTTTTGATCAGTGGTAGAACGATTGACTGTGATGATCAAATCTATTCCCACAGACGGCGCCAAACTGTTTACGTCGAATTCTGTAATAGGGTCCTCCGAATGTTCACCTTGGTTGCGAAGGGTGAGTATATAGCGCCACCAAACGTCCCCCTGTTTCTTCTTCCTTTATTGAATGAGTTTAGAGGAATATGACCTAATGACCTTTTAAAGGGACTTGAAAGGTTCAATGCAACTGGACCACACCACAAGAAATTGTGGGAATTGAATGCCTACCATTGAAAACTTCTTAAGGACAATAGAAGATTTGGACCAAGTTACTATTTGTGTTTTCCATTCATCCAGGTCAGTATGACCTTATGAATAGGTAGGATGATAAATAAACATCATGGTGGGCCCTAAGAAGGTTTCAACGGTGGCCGTTTACTGTCCCCAATGCTTTCTAGGGTATGGTACTCTCGAGGCTTTGAATTTGCCTCATTTTTTGGCTTATGATCTAAAATAATTTGAAAAAATTGATGGACAATGTGGATAAAACTTTGCCACATCAACACAATATCAACTACACTATTTGAGTCTCTTCCAGGCGTTAATTTAAGTGAAGGAATGGGTAGCAGACAAATCATATTCCTTGAAAAAGGGTTGCCATCTTGGGTTGGCCCTGCCATGGTATTTATGTGAAATCTAACCCAACAACTAGGTGTGTTACCCCATGCTAGGCCCAAGGACAAAATCAGCCGCATCCATGTTTCCAATTGACTATATGACTTGGAAACAATTTAAATTGTTTCCCTTTGTATCGCCCACCTGAATAGTGAATGGGGCGAGTGCGGAACCTATGTGTTGAAGGCACAAGAAGTTCTAGCATCGTTGCTTCTCATTAGTCCATATCATTTTTTATGACTCCAACTACAAGATATGCCGGATTTTTCTCTCTCACATACATTGCGAACTACACAACCAATTTTTAACGTGTGAAACTTTTTTTTGAGTCCCACCATGATTTTTTTGTTAAATCTATATTGTCCATCAATTTTTTCAGATAAATCTAGAGCACAATCCAAAAAACAAGGTAAATCCAAACATCAAGTGGATCACACCACATAAAGTAGTGGGGATTAAACAAACTTCCATTGAAACTTTTCCAGGGCCAACATTGAGGCTTATTTTCCATATGACCTGTTCATAAGATCACACATGCATAGATGAAATTAAAATAAAAATATCAACTTGATAAGAGTATTTTGTGGCCCTAGAACCTGTTCATAAGATCACACATGCCTAGATGAAATTAAAATAAAAAGAGACAATGCCGGATAGACACCTATATTTTAGTTGAATTCCAAAAACAAGCTTATTTTTAAACTCTTTCTTAAAACCAGCTTAAGTTTCCAAATTAGGTCAAATAACTACATATTTTGACTTTGACTAACATCTGTTATATGGTCCGTCTGTTTATATTTCAAAAAAGACAATTATGCCCTCTTTAACGGTTTATTCTAGGGCTCTCAATGGGTCAGATCTGGATCGGATCTACTTGGATCCGGCTCCAAGTCCGTATATCTGTCGACGGATTCGGATCGGATTTGGATCCAACTCGGATCTAAAAGGTGATATCCATATCCGATCCATTTATAAATTGTTAGATCCAATTCCGATCCAAAATCCATATAAGCATCGGATTCAGGTCGGATCTAGGTCCGAATCCACCCCATTACAAATCTTGAAAAATATATGGTATAAAATATATAATATAATATATTTAATTTAGTAAAAAAATGATGCAAATCCCACTATTTACTATGGCATGGTCAACATGGCCTAAAATAATTTGTAAAACGGATGGCCAACATGAATATAATATATATAGTAAGGTGACAATGAGCCGGATCTTAATCGGATTCGGATCAAACTCGGATATGTTCCTGTGAATCCATATCCGCTCCATTTAAGTAATCGGACCTATTTTAAGATCCAAATCCGGTCCATTTAACTAATCGGATCTATTTTAAGATCCAAACCCGCATTATATGGATTCGGAGCAAATCAGATCTCGGATCTGACCCGCTCCATTGAGAGCCCTAGTTTATTCCTTGCGCAAGGGTACCAGAATCCACTCTAACTATGGACTACGCTATGGACTTCATAATGATGTGTTAGTTTGATTAATGTCGTCCATCATTCGTAGATCATGATTTGAGGGCATGAGCCCAAAAATAAAAAGATCAAAAACTATGGTGGCCTAGGAAGGTCTCAACGGCAGGCATTTTTTTTCTTAGTTTTCTTTCTTGTGTGGCCCACTTAAATCTTGGATCCAGCTCATATTTTTTTGCATGTCCTAACATTATCTGGCAAAACAGGTGGACGGGTGGATTACTCACAGACATCACAGTGGCCCCACCAAGAATTCTCGTGAAAGGGAGCGGATTACGTGTTATCCAGATCAGCTTAGTGGGTGTTGCCCTTACCACAGGGCCCACATTGATGATATTTTGTATATCCACGCCATCCTAAAAATATCAAGGGTGGATGTCTCTCTCAACTTTTCCCTTGGTATGGCCCTCCTACAATATCAACGTTAAGCCTGATTTTTTTTTTTTTTTTTTCATGGGCCTAATGTAGGATTACAAACCTAACGATTGGAGTGGTTCTTACGTACACATGGAGGTGGAACTCCTAAAAACTAAAAGGAGGGCGTCCCTAGGAGTTTTGTTTTCCATTAATGTCTCCTACATCACAAGGGACTAGGGCTGTCAGTGGGCCGAGCGTAATGAAGGTCGCAGCCCAGATTGTGAATTGTTTCAGGCCAGGCCATCGGACCAACCATAGTCAGAATTCTGATTTTCAGGTCTGACCCTGGCCCATTGACACCCCACCAGGGAAAGGAGTTTATCACAAATTTCTTTTGAAAACATTGGGCTGGCAAACGTGGGTGGGCTCCACCTTGTTGTTCATATAAAATTCACCTTGATCATCACGTGTGTTGTTAGGTTGATGGTTTTTTTAACCAAAATAAAAAATAAAAAACTCAATTCGTATTGCCAGTGGGCCAGATGATTGGAAACAACATACAAGGCAAGGTTCATCCTTTGAACTGTTTCCCTTGGTGTGGTTCACTTGAATAACAGGTGGGCTTGATTTTTGGGCTCTATTCCTCAATATTGGTTTGACATCTCATGGTTGGAGTGTATTTTATATAATCATCTTTGTGGACCCTAATCAAGAGTGGAGGTCTCTCTTGCAACTATTTCCTTTTGTGTGACACACTTTAATAAAAAGGAAGCTTGATTTTCCCCCTTGGCCTAACATGAGATTACACATCTAACGGTTGGAATAGATCCCACATAAATGTTAGGTGGGCCCCTTAAAAAACTAAGGGTGTGGATCCCTTTGATTTACAAAATTCGTTCCCACTTGGCCTAGGCTTGTGCCGGGTCCTCTGTAAAAGTTCCATGTTGACCTCGCGTTGGACTTTTCTGGCCCGTCACAAGCCCAGGCTGTGTTTGGGCTTAGCTTGGGCTTAGATAGAGCTTGGCCCGGCCTTAACCCAGCCGTTGACATCGTATACTTGCTACTAGCATAGAGTTCCTGGTTACAGGCTGCAGGCACTAAGAAGTTACTTAAAAATTACATTCGTGCAATAAAAGTAAGCAAGATATTAAACCATCCAAATGTTGTCTCCCAGTTCAGATATATCATGAGTAAATTAATTAAGCTTGTATTATTATTTGCGTCTTAGATTGGATGGTTTGGAACTATAAATACAATGGTTGTCTTTCAACAAACATATGTCCAAGAATCAGAAGTTACAGTCCGTCAAACATTTGGAATTTCTGACCGAGAATCAGAAGTGTTCAATGCATATTACACGGACAATGCTTTAGTGTCTGTGTATGAAGTGTCACATGCTTCCTAAGTATTATAATTCAATGTCAGCTGGTGAACGATTGTCATTATAATTATAATTATTATTATTAGTTTAACTAGTTTGACCATGTGCAGAGCCCATGTAAGTGCCGGGATTTGGGACGCCCACTGCCCAAGTAATGAAGCAGGCTATAAACTCTGTGGGGCCCATCACCGCCCATCGTGATATACGTGTGTTATACAAGCTGTCCAGTCATTTTTCCAGCTCATTTAAGGGCATGGGTTCAAAAAATGAAGCAGATCCAATCTCAGGTGGGCCACACCACAGGAAAAAGTGTCTACTGAACCCCACCATTAAAAACTTCCTATGGCTCAACATAATGTTTATTTGACATTAATTCAACCTGTTCACAAGGTCTCAAAGACCATCCAACCTGTTCATAAAAGTCACAAAGACATAGATGATGGGAAAGCAAAAATATTAGCTTCATCCAACACTTCCCCGGTCCTCAAGGGCATTTAATTCTAACTTTTTCATGTGATGAGGCCCTTTGGGTATATCCTTCAATTTTGGGTCCGTGCCTAAAATGAGCTGGAAAACAGATAGACGGCGTGGATAACACACATAGGGTCTCGGAACGCAATCGGATAACACCTAATCCGATCCCATCCACGTGAGGCCGGAGAGTGAGCGTGGCTTTTGCATGAAGTAACTGAGTGTCTTTGCTTTCGGAGGGAGATATATTCCTTCTTAAAGGCTAGTTGATGAAAGCCTTGTTTTGAATATAGAGGCTTCTGAACAAGACAGAGAGAGAGAGAGAGAATGGCTGAGAGTGTTCTTCAGTTCATCATGCAAAAACTTAACGATTTTCTAATTCAGGAAGCAAATTTGCTACTCGGAGTAGATGAGCGGCTCAGATCGCTTCGAGACAAACTTGAATGGATGCATGCTCTCCTCAAAGACGTTGATGGGAAGCGCAAAGAGAAAGAAAGAGTCAAGCGTTGGGTGGGCCAAATAAGAGAAGTAGCCTATGATGCTGAGGATGTCATCGACTTCTACATCCTTAACATTGAAAAGCAACAAAGAGAGGCAAGTGCTGGATTCATGGGATCCATACGAAGTTCTGCTCGCAGCATCACAGACATACCAACCATCCGTGAAGTTAGCGAAGATCGACGACATAGAGAGGAGGCTCAATGAAATCTCGTCCAACAGATCAGAGTACGGCATCGACAATATACCAGCATCTGGAGAAGCTTCATCTTCTTCAAATCAAAGGCAGAGGTGGAGGAAGAGGAGGGCTCCCATCATCGAGGAAGCCGATGTGGTCGGCGTTGAAGACGAGACAGAGACACTGGTGCAGCGGCTGACTGAAGGAGATGCACGGCGTGCTGTCATTTCGATCACTGGCATGGGAGGAATAGGTAAGACTACCCTCGCAAAGAAGTTTACAATAACATCCATGTAAAGAACCGTTTCGATTTTCATGCTTGGGTGTATGTTTCTCGAGAATATCAAGTGCGAGAGCTTTTACAAAGCATCATAAATTGCTATACATGGCTCTCACAAGATGAAATGGAGAGGACGCCTGAGGAAGACTTGTGCCAGAATCTCTCCAAGTACTTGGAAAGGAAGAGATATCTGGTGGTAATCGATGATATATGGACCAGAGAAGCTTGGCATGGTTTGGTTGCTGCATTTCCAGAGAGGCTATATGGCAGTAGAGTACTACTAACAACTCGCAATGAAGATATAGCAAGGTATGCAGACGCACGGAGCACGCCCCACAAAACACGTTTTTTGAATGAAAACGAGAGCTGGAAATTATTTTGTAAGAAAGCACTCCTTGCAAATCCTGCTCTTGAATGCCCTCCAAATCTAGAAAAGTTGGGGAGAGAGATCGTTGAGAAATGTGGAGGTTTACCTCTTGCAATCTCAATATTAGGCGGTGTTCTATCAAGGAGAGAGCAGTCGGTAAATGATTGGGAGAGAGTGCTTCGAAGTATTGATGGCTAAATGAAAGCGAGGATCGGATTTCAGGCATGATAGCCCTCAGCTACCATGACCTGCCCTCTTACTTGACGCCATGCTTTCTTTATTTTGGAGCATTTCCTGAGGACTCTGAAATCTCTGTCGCCCAATTGATTAAGTTGTGGATAGCTGAAGGGTTCGTGCAGCGAAGAGGAGAAGAAGAAATGGAGGATGTTGCAGAGGATTACCTTGACGAGCTAATCAATAGAAGCATGATTCAGGTGTCGAAAAGGAAGAGCAATGGAAAGGCTGAAAATTGCCGTATCCATGATTTTCTTCACGACCTCTCAATATCAAAAGCCAAGGAGGAGAGATTTCTGTCTGTGTAAGGTAGCACACCGCCTACATCACCGACCACGGCACGCTGGCTTGCAGCTACTACTTGTCATGGCATCAGTAAGTACATTTCTCTTAACTGCTCCACTCTACACCTCCGCTCTTTGTTGCACTTCAGTAGAGAGAGTGAAATGCTCGTGATACCGCAGTTGAGAATTCTCTGTGGAGCTTTCAAATTGCTCAGGGTGATCGATCTCCGATCCATATACCTCTCTAGTCTCCCAGATGAAATTGGGTGCCTAATCCATTTGAGGTACCTATGTCTCATGGATACCTATTTAGAAAGGCTACCATCCACCATAACCCGCCTCTCCAATTTACAGACTCTCGATCTACAAGGTACACGTATCTATGTGCTACCAGATGATATTTGGAAGATGAAACAGATGCGGCACCTACTGCTACGGCATGGTTGTCGAATCAGCGACCACACGCCACTCCATCGCTTAAGCAATCTCCAAACACTATCAAGAGTAGAGGCAGGCAGCTGGATAGAAGATGGGTTGGAGAATCTAACCAATTTGAGAGAACTGGGAATAGCAGGAGATCTAAAAATCGCATTATTCCATTCCATTTGTAACTTGGTCCGCCTCAGATCATTGTTGCTATCGGAAGGTCGCGGAGGCTTGATTCCAGCGTTTGTGTCCTTCTCAGATCATCAGCATCTATATAAGATGGAATTAACCGGACGTTTAGAGAAATTACCGGACCTGCGTGATTTCCCACCAAACCTCACTGAGCTATGCTTGAAAATGTCCCAATTAGAGCGAGAACCGATGGGAACGTTTGAGAAGCTGCCCAACCTTCGGATTCTCAGATTACAGTGGGAGGCTTACACGGGAAGAAAAATGGTTTGCTCCTTCGGAGGTTTTCCGCTGCTCGACATCTCGAATATTCACAAGTGCGAAATGGAGGAGTGGAGAGTTGAGGAAGGGGCAATGCCGAATCTTAGATGTTTGGAGATTGAAGAATGCAAAAGATTGGAGATGGTTCTGATGGATTGCAACATGTCATCACACTTCAAGAATTGAAGTTGGTTGATATGTCGGAAGAATTCGAAGCAAGGGTGAAAGAGGAAGGAGAGGACTGGTTTAAGATCCGGCACATACCCTCTGTCATCTGCATGCAGATTGTATAGCAATGGTATCAGTGGAAGGTGTTCAATTCCCACTGTTTTCTTTGGTGTGGTCCACTTAGCTTTTGAAATGCTTCAATTTTGGGCTCATGAGCTAAAATGAGATGGAAAAAACAGATACGTCACGATGGGATTCACAGAAGGACGGCATGCTTCAATTTCATGATTTCTTTCTTTCTCTCTTTTGGGTTTATTATTTTTTTTTTTTTCCCTTTTGTTTAATCCTTGGAGGACCGATGTGCAACTAATTCACTTTGTGAATTCAAATTGTCCTCAATTTATTTATTTATTTTTTTTAATTTAGAAACATTTTTTTATTGCGGTGTTATTCTCTTTCTCCGCCTGCCCAAAAAAAAAAAAAAGTCGTCCACCTTGAGCCTTGTCTCATTTTACAGGACGGCACACCATTGATTTTTATGGGGGTTCATTGTGATGTTTACATGACATCTACTCCGCGCAATTAGATGTGTAATACCTTTTTATGCAAGGATGAAAAAATCAGGTTGAACCTTGATTTAGGTGGACCACATTAAGGGAAATGGCGGGAGAGATACTTCCACCCTTGATATTTGCAAGGCCCACCATGATGATTATATAAAATTCACTCCAACCATTAGATACCACGACAAAACCTAGGCCTGGGGTTAGAACTTAAGGCCCATCAGTTAATGAGGTGTGCCACACGAAGGAAAACTGTTTGGAGGGTCACATGCCTTGGGTGCTGTTTTCAATCCTGTGGTCCACTTGAAACATGGATGGGGCTAATGTTTAGGCCATGGACCTAACATGGTGCGACACACCAAGGTGAAGCCCACTCAAGCTACTGATCCAATTTCCAAAATGTCATGGTAGATAATAACTCCTCTGCATCATGACTCGGTGCTTTGAACATAAATTATTTTTTAGGGGCCACAGTGATATGTATGTGATATCACACTAACCATTACATATGCAATGTTAAGTTATGCCCATGGTTCCATTAGAGGACGGGGGTTTGAATGCCAGGGCCACCCAATGTTGTTTTATCAGCATAATGGCTCATGGGAGGGTGGGGGTTCAAAGTTTGAGCCATTGTGAGTTTGTATAGCTCTGTTTTGGTAGGGTCCATATGATCTGTGGTGCTCTGATTTTTTTATCAGGCCCACCTGGAAAGGATTGTAAAGTATTCCGTTGATGAATAAAATTCATTATAAAAAAAGTTTTAAAAAAAGTGAGGCCCATTGTAAAAACTTAGACTGATCCATGATTCAAGTGGGCCATATCAAGGGAAAAGGTGGGACGGAGACATCCACCCTTGATATTTGCAGGGTCCACCATGACGATTATATAAAATCCACTCCAACCATAAAACAACAGACCAAAACGTAGGGCTAAAGTCCAAACATCAAACATCGGACACATTTATTAGGGGCTAGGATCAGGTACTACCCCCACAAGGACGCACGAGGAGATGGACGGTCCGTGGCACATCGCCATTGGCTGACGCCGTGGGCACCGTACCTCAATATTAGTGGGATGTGACGGGTCTAACAGCGAGGTGCAGGCCCGATGCTTCTTCATGATAGGTGATGGGATAGGAGCTCAAAATTTGGATGCAGCATCGGCCACTGGCGACGCGCCACGTACCCGTCTGTCTCCTCATGCGCCCCAGTAAAGGTAGTACCTGATCTGAGCCCATTTATTAGGCAGGTGGCTACATGAAGGGAGACTGTTTGAACTTTGAGTGTGACTTGTACGCTGTTTCCAATCGTCTGATCCACTTGAAACACATATGAGGCTAATGTTTGGGCCATAGGCCTAGCACGGTGTGACACACTTGTATGCTGGTTCCACCATAATGATTATATAAAATCCATTCCAATCATTAAATAGCATACCAAAACTTAGCATTGAGGACCAACCATAATGTCTATAAGTTATTCAGGTGGGCCATAGAGGGAAACATTCTGCCTGACTGTTTCTAATAGTGTGGTCCATCTAAATTATAGACGGGTTTGATTTTTGGGTCCTTGGCCTAAAAAAAGGTGATGCACATGTTTGTCTGGGTGGATTTCACATAAACACCTTAGTGGGACCCACCCAAGCTGGCAACCCTCTTGCATAAAATAAATAACTTTTCTCCTTTAGCAAGCATGGATCCAATGAATTTGTTTGAAATTTGGAATCTACTTTAATAGAGCCAAACTCGCTTGGCTAATGGGCTTTTGAACATTTTAGTCTAAGTCTGCCCCATTTATAAACGAGCTTAAAATTAAAGCTAGAACCTGACTCTCGGACCTGCCCAAGGCCCGCCTGAGGTGGGTCAGGCCTGAAAGACCAACAGGCCAACCGGCCCATTAACACCCCTAGTCCTGGTTACATCTTTGCCACCTGTACAGTGTAAAAGGGGAGCAGGTTAGGTGCGACCTGGCCTAACTCAAGACTGTGCGGTCCTTATCGTGAGGCCACTAAACGAAAAGGTGGGCAGGTAAATTAGTACCGTTGAGAGCTCCTTGGGGTCCACAGTGATGTTTATATGACATCCATACCGTTCATAACGTCACTACTACTGGGATGAATTGGAAACACAAATATTATACTGATTCGAAACTCCTGTGGCTCCACAAATATTTCAACGGTGGACGTTTAATCCTCACGTTTTCAGACCACTTGAGTCTTGGAGCCGGTTCATTTTTGTTCTCATGTCCTAAAATGAGCTCCCAAAATGGATGGACCGGGTGGATTTATCAAAAAAAACCACCTTGGGCCCCACCTTGGTTCCCAGCGCAATTTTAGGTATGGTGCTAAAAAATGAAGCATATCAAAATCTAAAGTGGACCACACCATAAGAAATGTGTGAACTGAATGTCTACCATTGAAAAATTCTCGGAGGACACAAAAGTTTTGGATCAAGCTGATATTTGTTTTTATCCTTCATCCATATCCATGTGATCTTATGAACAGGTTGGATGACAAATAAACATCACTGTATGGCCTGGGAAGGTTTCAATGGTGGAAATCATTATTCCCACTGTTTCCCGTGGCATGGTCCACTCGAGACTTGGATGGATATGCTTAAATTTTGCGCTCAACCACTAAAATGAGCTGGAAAAACATATGGACGGAATAGATAAATCACATACATTCTAGGTGGGCCCAACTGAGTTTACTCCTTAATCCGATTCCGTGTGTGAGTGGCTGAGTGTGTGGAGTTGTGCGTCGGAAAAAAAAAATCCACTTCTGTTTAAAAAAAAAAATGATTGGTAAAGAAGAAGAAAAGAATATAAAAATAAAAATAAAAAAATGAAAAAGCCATCCTTCCTAGGGTACGATGACGAGTGAGGGTATGTGTCGTATCTTGAACCAGTCCTCTCCGTTGTTCTCCCTCACCCTATCTCTGAAGTCTTGAGGCATGTCTTCCAACTTCAATTCTTGAAGGGTGGTGACATGTCTCAATCCATCAGGAAGCATCTTCAATCTCCTGCAGTATTCAATCTCTAAACATCTAAGATTCGGCATCGCTCCTTCTTCCACACTCCACTCCTCTAATTCTCCCAATTGAACAATACTCAAAACATCAAGCAAAGGAAACCCTCCTCCTGAGCAAGCAATTTTCTTTCCCATATAAGATCCGGATTGTAATTTGAGAATCCAAAGGTTCGGCAGCTTCTCCCGTATTCCCATTGGGTCTCTCTCTATTTGGGACCTAGACAAGTATAGCTTGGTGAGGTTAGGTGGGAATTCATGACAATCTGGTAAATTCTCCAACTGTCCGATCAAATTCATCTTATATAGATGCTGATGATGTGAGAAGGACGCAAAAGCTGGAATCGAACACCCAGGACATGCCCATAGAGACAATGATCTGAGGCAGACCAATTTACAAATGGAATGGGATAATTCCATATTGAGATCTCCTTCTATATCCAAGTTTCTCAAATTGGTCAGTTTCTCCAACCCATCTTCTATCCAGCTGCCCGCCTCTACTACTGATAGAGTCTGGAGATTGCTTAAGCAATGGAGTGGCGTCTTATTGCTGATTTTACATGGTGGTGGTAGCAGTAGGTGCCGTATCTGTTTCATCTTCCAAATATCATCTGGTAGCATCTTGATATTTGTAGACTGTAGATTGAGAGTCTGTAAATTGGAGAGGCAGGTTATGGTGGATGGTAGATTTTCTAGATCTGTACCCAAGAGACATAGGTACCTCAAATGGATTAGGCACCCAATTTCATCTGGGAGATTAGAGAGGGATATGTAACGGAGATCCATCACCCTTAGCAATTTGAAAGCTCCCCAGCAGATTTTCAACTGCAGTTTCTCAAGCATTTCTCTCTCTCTACTGAAGTCCAACAAAGAGCAGAGGTGTAGATTGGAGCGGTTAAGAGAGATGTACTTACTGATGCCACGAGAAGTAATTGCAAGCCGGCGTGCCATGGCTGGGGATGCAGGTACTATGTTAGAGGCCGATCCATGCATGGTCGTGGAAATATACAAAATATTCATTGTTACAACTGCAACAAGTTCGGTCATTATGCTTCAGATTACTGGAGTAAATCAGTAGATCAAGATGAGCATTCTAATTATGCAGAAGCATCAAATTATTAAAAGGAAGACTTCATACTTCTTCTTGCACAAGAAGACGCATGTGATCAACATGACGTGTGGTATCTCGACTCTGGTGCGAGTAACCACATGTGTGGAAAGAAGGAGTTGTTCGTGGAACTGACAGATTATGCTCGTGGCAACGTGAGTCTAGGAAACTCATCAAAAGTTCCCGTGAAAGGTAAAGGAAAAGTTAAAATCTATCAGAAGAATGGTGTGCTAAATTTTATCTCCAATGTATATTACGTACCAAACATGAAAAGTAATATCCTCAGTATCGGCTAACTCCTTGAGATGGGGTATGTCATACACATGGAAAACTATTCTCTCTTTATAAGAGATGCACACGGGAGACTTGTAGCTCAAGTCCAAATGGCAAAGAATCGTATGTTTCTGCTCCAAATCAACACAAAAATCGAGAAGTGTCTCTATGGAAACGTGAAAAATAATTCATGGAGATGGCATCTTCGCTTTGGTCATTTCCATTTCAGCGGCTTAAAGTTATTGTCTTCATCAAGCATGGTGCATGGTTTGCCGACGATTGAAGTTCCAGAACATGTGTGTGAGGCGTGCACACTCGGCAAGCAACAAAGGAACGCTTTCCAAGTGGAGTGTCCAGAAGAGCAAATGAACCACTTCAATTGGTTCATACTGATATTTGCGTACCACTTGAAACACCCTCTCTTGGAGGTAATAAATACTTTATTACTTGCAGTGATGATTTCAGCAGAAGACTTTGGGTGTATTGCATTAAAGAAAAATCTTCCACTTTCACTATCTTTAAATTTTCAAAGCTCGTGTTGAAGTTGAAAGTGGTCACAAAATTAAAGTACTCAGATCTGACAGAGGTGGAGAGTACACCTCAAATGTATTTCCAGATTATTGCAGGAAACAAGGCATTAAGCAGCAGCACACTGCAGCCTACACGCCACAGTAGAATGGTATTGCAGAACGAAAGAACTGTACTATCCTCGACATGACAAGAACCATACTAAAAGAGAAAGGCTTGCCAAAAAACTTCTGGGCAGAGGCAGTTGCATGTACTGCCTACTTGCTCAATCAGTGTCCAACCAAGACCGTCAGAAACATGACACCACAGGAGGCATGGAGTGGCTACAAACCAAGCGTGGTGCACCTAAGGATCTTTGGGTGTGTCGCCTACACTCAAGTTCCAGAGGCAAGAAGAAGGAAGCTTGATGATCGTGGTGAGAAATGCATCTTCATCGGCTATAGTGAAGAATCTAAAGCCTACAAGCTCTACAATCCACTAACCAATAAAGTAGTAGTGAGTAGAGATGTGGTCTTTAATGAGGAAGAAGCTTGGAAATAGAACGATGAAGAATCAACCAAAGATATTCAAGTCGAAACAAAAGAACAGGAAGAAAGGCATGACCGTCAAGAGTAAACACCCACAACAACTTCTTCTGTTGCATCATCAGTTCACAGAAGCCCTAAAAGTGCTCCATCAAATCAAAATTCGGCCAGCTCGTCCTCACCCATGGCACCCATCAAAATGAAAAGCTTAAGCGATATCTATGAGCAAACTGAAGAAGTTAATCTTTTCTGCCTACATGCAGATCATGAGCCTCTAATGTTCTAGGAAGCCATAAAAGAAGAATGTTGGAGAATAGATATGAAAGAAGAAATTCATGCCATTAAAAAGAATGATACATGGGAGCTGACTATACTTCCTAATGGCCAGAAAGCTATCGACGTCAAATGGGTGTACAAGATCAAGCGAAATGCTGACGGTAAGATCTATCGCTACAAGGCAAGGCTCGTAGCAAAGGGATATAAACAGAAGTATGGGGTAGACTATGAAGAAGTCTTCGCTCCTGTTGCTCACCTAGACACTAAGAGGATGATTATCTCCCTTGTAGTACATCACAGTTGGATGATCTACCAACTTGATGTGAAATCTGCATTCCTGAATGGAATTCTGGAAGAAGAGGTCTATGTTGACCAACCTGAAGGGTTTGTTATGCAAGGGGAGGAACACAAGGTGTATCGGCTGAAGAAAGCCCTCTATGGGTTGAAGCAAGCTCCACGTGCTTGGAATGCACGTATCGACAACTATCTTCAAGAGAACGGTTTCGCCCAATGTACATATGAGCATGCAGTCTACATCAAGAAAAATGCTTATGGAGATATGCTCATAGCATGCCTGTATGTTGATGATTTGTTGTTTACAGGGAACAGCCAGCCGATGTTTGATGAATTAAAAAAGGTCATGTTTAAGAAGTTCGAGATGACCGACGGAGGTCTGATGTCTTTCTTTCTAGGCATCGAAGTGAAGCAACAACATGGTGGCATCTATATATCTTAGAAAAAGTATGCCAATGAATTACTTGAAAAGTTCAAGATAGCCAATTGCAATGCCGTGAACACACCTGTAGCAACGGGCCTGAAGCTGACAAAAGAAGGAGAAGGAAGAAGCGTGGACTCGACTCTGTTCAAGAGTTTGATTGGAAGCCTAAAGTACCTCACAATCACAAGGCCGGATATCGTCTACAGTGTTGGGCTTCTAAGCAGATACATGGAAGCGCCAAAAGAATCACATTGGCTAGCTGCAAAAAGAATCCTCAGGTATGTTAAAGGAACAATGGAATTCGGTCTTTTCTATTCATACGATGATGAGGCGATGCTGTATGGATACTCAGACAGTGATTGGGGAGGTGACCAAGATGAAAAAAAGAGCACCACTGGATATGTATTTTATCTCGGAATGACTTCCTTCACATGAAACTCAAAGAAGCAAAGTGTGGTCGCTTTATCCACATGTGAAGCAGAGTACGTTGCAGCATCATCTACAGTTTGTGAGGCAATTTGGTTGAGAAATCTGCTAAAGGAGCTGAAGCATCCGCCAGAAGGATCCACAGTCATATATGTGGATAACAAGTCAGCAATCGAGCTCTCCAAAAATCCGGTACAGCATGGAAGGAGCAAGCACATCGATACTCGATACTATTTTCTTAGAGATCAAGTGAAGCAGAAAGTGGTAAAATTGGAGTACTATCACACTACTGAACAGGTGACAGATATTTTCACCAAGGCATTACCGACTGATACATTCAGACGACTAAGGTCCATGCTTGGAATGAAACCGATTTTGGTTTGAAGGGGAGTGTTGGAACGTCCAAACCAAATGGATGATTCAGATACTCCAGCAACCACTGGAATCTTCTTGGAATCTGAAAAGCCATGATTGTTGGCTTTTCCTCACGTTGTGGCTATTTGTATTTCCAAATGTGGTGGCTGGTGGATTTCCATACGTTAGAAACTGATGGATTAAAGGTAGTTAATGGTATAGATTATTCTAGAATGAGGGTATATTAGGTATTTCACATAGTAGCAAATCATTATATAAAGGGGTGTGGTGCTGTACGTTCATAGCAAGCAAAAATCAAGCTTTTAAGCTATTTTCAATACAGAGTGCTTTCTTACTTCCTTCTTGTATAGGTGTTTGAATTATCTCCCAAGGCTTTGTAAAGCCAACCGAGTAAATGCTCCCTATACAGAGCTACTCTCTTTTATGCTGGCCACACAGAAAAACACAAAAGACAAAAAATGGCAGCCTATCCCAGAAGTAGAGAAATTGAAAAAGCTAGTCTTTAGCTCTCACAGCTCCCGTACCTGCTTTGTCTAGAACTATGTCACCTTGAATTTTCTTCGGAAGCTCTAATTTGGAGTTGAACAGCTGATCTCTTTGCTCATGCTTCCTA
Source organism: Liriodendron chinense (assembly GCA_003013855.2). Lineage (NCBI taxonomy): Eukaryota > Viridiplantae > Streptophyta > Magnoliopsida > Magnoliales > Magnoliaceae > Liriodendron > Liriodendron chinense. The sequence goes on from PVNU02003407.1 coordinate 81,148, forward strand.
GGCAAGCAAGACCATCAGCCACTATATTACCTTCCCTAAATCTATGGCCAATCGAAACTTGGGCAGAACCTCTTAAATGGTCCCACCTAGCCTTCCAGTAATGCAGGTGCAAGGTAGCCTTCCTTCAATGGAAAAAAAAAAACCAGCCACTGTCTTGGAGTCACTCTCTACATACCTCTACTCTTTCATTGCCCCCATCCAAACACAACTCCAGACCTTCCACAACCGCGCTTGCTTCTGCCAAACAATTTTTACCAATGCCATAACCCTTCGCAAAGGCGAAAATGAATTATCCTTTATCATTTCTACAAACTTCCCCCACTTCCTGAGGGCCCCAGGTTTCCAAAGGACAACCCATTCACATTAATCTTAACCCAGCCCCAACATCTGGCCTTCTCCATCTAACTATAATATGCCTTGGACACATACTTTCCTTTTCAATAATGCCTAGATCCCGAAAAGCCTCCACACTGGGTCTATCATTGCTAATCATAATCATGTCAGAGGATATAATCTCTGTTAGCCACCGCTTGATATTTACCGACACTTGGTTTGCTTGGGGCTTCTTGCCTTCAAAGTGAGCCTTGTTTCTCGCTAGCCAGATTTCCTAAAAGAATGACTGTCAGAGCAATACTCCTCGTCTGCCCAATGCCCGATGAGTAAGTCGCCAAGTTCCACCATTGCATGGCTCTACTCACCGCTGTTTGACCTACGACAAAAGGTACCCCGAGCATCGTCAAGAAATACTGCCAAACCTGGACAGCCAGTTCACTATTGGCGAAGAGGTGGTCAATAGATTCCTTTTCGCGGCTTCTTTGTACCCCACAACATTCGCAGCAGGAGGCTAGGCACGCTTCTCTCTTCTTAACGCACAAATCCACTGGGATTACACCTGCAATCAATTTCCAGATAAATATTCTTTTCTTTGGGGGCAGTCTGTTTTGCCAAACCCATCTGGACGCCTGCGAGTAGTTGTGGATCTTATCACTACATATGCCGACTTAACAGAGAAATTACCTATTGATTCTTTGATCCAGATGAAGAAATCCTCCCCCTGTTGCGTACACACTCCTTCGTACACAATCAAATGGGTTTAGGCTAGCTTGAGGTCAGCCTGAAGTCTGACCCTTTTTATTAAATGGGACAAGAATTCTGACCCGAACCCAACCCATGACCCATTGTCCATAGGCCTGACCTGACCCACTTAAATTTGCCAAATCCAAGGCCAACCTGACCCTGACCCATTAGTGTACGTAATAAAGTCGGCCTTGATTGACCCGACCTGACCAGGCATGACCACGCCTGGGCTATAAGAATGGAATCAGGGGCTTAATGTCCTTTAGCTAGCACACCAACATACATACATTAATTATGTGCATTTATCTACTTATCATTTTATTAATTTGTTTTGGGTTTGTGTTTGACCGGGCTGGGAGTACATCTAGCCCAACCCATTAATAAATATGTTTGCAGGTTGTTGGGTGGAGTTTAACCCAAACCCGACCTGTTTACTTAGTATTTGTGTGCAGGCTACATTTTCTAGCCCGAATCCAACCCACTACCCATTAATTAGCTTTGCCCAGACATGGCTGGGAAGTGATTCGGAGTAGTCAGCCCATATGCAAACCCAACCAATTGCCACCTCTAATTCCTCCATTATTCCTATAGATTGTACCTTTGTGATAGAAGGCCAAGATCATAATTGGTCCATCCAACTTCTAAAAATTACACGAAGCACAAGGCTTGGAGGTGGGCCATGTAATGGATGGCCGTTGGCCCAGGAATGTGATTAAGATTGCTAAATCCTGAAAGCATCTTGGTTGAAGCATGGCTCTGAGGTCATAACCATCTTAGACCCACCATGTAACCTTTCATGTAACCTGTGAAGACTCTATGGAACCAACAGTGTGTTGTCCGTCCATCAGTTTTGCCAATCATGTCAGGACATTAACCCAATAATAGGGAAGTTCCAAAAACTCAAGGGGACCAGGCCACCGGAAACACTAAAACCTTCCTGGGGTCCACCATAATGTTTATGTTTCATCCAACCCGTTCATAAGGTTATTACCACCAGGATGAACAGAAAATACAAATATCAGCCTGACCCAAAACTTCTACGGACCCAAGAAGGTTTCAATGGTGGGCTGTCAGTTGCAACTGTTTGTCTGTGGCCCACTTGAGTTTTGACCAACCTCATGTTCTAACGTGAGCCAACGGTGGACTCATTTAGAATCTGACGGAGGTAATGGATATCGCAAGGATGTCACGGTGGGCCCTTCACAGCTTACGCCTCCCTGTTTGCGTGGGTCACATGCATATTCACCTAACCAAATTAGGAAACTTATTTTCCTAATTTAATTAGGAAACAAATATTCTCAGGGAAGGGGATTTGGTGAGGCAGGTGTAACAGCTTAATGGGTGAGGCCCTGAACGTAGGACCTACTTCGATGTATGTGTTGTATATCGACATGGTCCAGCTCATTTTAGGGTGTGGTCCAGAAAATGCGGCAGATCAATATCTCAGGTGGACCACGCAGTAGGGATTGAATTCCCACCATTAAAAACTTCTTGAGAGGCCAAAAGTGTTTTGGATCAAGTTGCTATTTTTGCTTTTCATTCATCCAAGTCTGTGTGACCTTATTAACAGGTTGGATGGCAAATAAAAAATACAGTGGGCCCTGAAAAGTTTTTAATGATGGGTGTTCGATCAACACTATTTTCACGTGGTGTGGTCCACCTGTTATTTAGATCTGTCTCATTTTCAGCACTATGCCCTAAAATGAGCTGCCAAAACGGATGGACGACATAGATATATCGAAGTGTGCCTCACGGTCAGGGCCTCATACACTAAGCTGTTACCCCTGCCTCGTGCAGGTAATCCGCCCATTATTCTTATATCATATGACTACCCTAACACAAAACATCAATTTCTATTGTTACCGTCCCTTCTTCCTTTCCCACATTTTTAACTTTGGTGGGGCACACCTGACTTGTATCAAGCTGGATTTTTCGATATAAGCATAAAGAATGACTGGGCCAATCCAATGGATGGGCTGGATGTAACTTTAACATTATGGTGGACCAACTAGGGAAAAAACAACGCTTCCCTCCTACGTTTTAGGAAACGGATTCCCTTATAAAGGTTTATACATAAGCAACGTACTCCCATCCTCTAGAGACGATTCTTTCTTCCAAGAATCTCTCCGTAATAGAGAGACATGCGGTATTATTCCGATTTTACCGGATGATTTTAGGGGTTGAAACAAAAAAAATTGAAGCATTTCCGAAGTTCAAGTACTGTACAAAAATTATTGAGGGCCACAGAAGCTTTGGATCAAGCTAATATTTGCTTTTTACCTTTATCCATATCTGTGGGATATTATGAGCACGTTGGATGATAAATAAAAATCATTGTGATGTGTGTGAGAGAGATGAAAGAGAGAGGAAATGGCCCACCGACTCCGATTCCTCAAGAGCCTTTAGCATGCCCTAGGAACTTAGGTGGGGCTCACTGTGATGACTATGAGAAATCCACCCCGTCTATCCATTAACATGAGGATTGGGCATCCACAGTTGAAATATTTGTGGTGACATAGAAGTTTTGAATCGGACTAATATTTGTGTTTTCATTTCATGCTCTACCCACCTTTCACACTTGATTCTTGGATGCTCTATCCACTTTTGTGTTCACTTGATTCTTGGATGCGGCTCATTTTTGTCTCATGTCCTAAAATGAGCTCACAAAACGGATGGACGGTGTGGATTTCTTACTATCATCAGCCGTTGCCCCACCTATGTTTCCAGCTCAAGAAGGCATCAGCACCACATCCGCATCCGATCTCTTGTCATTCGGGAGAAATTCTCGGAAGAGAGAGGAGACGAGAGAGACTCACTCTCCGCATTCTACACCTCTCCAGATCCGGACGTCACCCACGGCTGGGATTGCGCGTATATAGCATACGCAATCCGTGGTGTAGCAAAATTCTTCTTTATCCTACACGTATTCTTCCTTAGAAAATCTTTCTCACTTCGCTCTCTTCCATTCGAAAATCTTTCTCACTTCTCTTTCAAGAAAGAAAGCTCTCTCTCTTTCTTTAAGAGAGTTTGAGATGGAGACGCTACCAGATGAGATCATGGTCGACGTCCTTTCTAGACTCTCTCTCAAGACTCTCTTACAATGCAGAGGCGTATGCACCACCTGGCGCAGCATAATCCTGTGGGACCCTGACTTTGCTAACGTGCACCTCACCCGAGCATCCGAAGTTGATCTCCCTTGCCTAGTCTATAAACGTCACTCGGACCTAGGTGAGCCACCACAGCTGTGTCTCATCGATTTCAATTCCAATGACGGTCAGGATCACACACTCGACATAGAATCAAAGCACCCAATTGCCGTAAGCTTTGAACCACGTTTCCATTTTGGTGCCATATTATCTTGCAATGGATTGTTATGTTTATGTGATTATTTCCACAACCCCATATACGTCTGCAATCCGGTCACAAGAGATCACATCACACTATCGAAACGGTGGTCCCAATTCAAGGATCGCAGGTTCATACCTGGGTTCGGTTTCGATGCTACAAATAAAGAATACAAAGTAATACGGTTGATGTATTTCGAGAAACATGGCGTAGCTTCCGACCTCACAGCTGAGGTGTACACACTTGGGTCTGGTGCATGGAGAAGTATAGGAAGCCCCGGATGTCGAGTAATATCAGAGCACAGGAGCTTCTCCAGCCGGAATTTCTCTGGGCCTGTAAACATTCATGGAACTCTTCATTGGATTATCAATCTAACCATTCCAGAAATTGTGGCATGGGATGTGAGTGATGAGAAATTTCGTGTGGTCCCATGTCCGGAAGAACTCCTAGATGAGGATTACTACTCGATGTGTCTAATGACGATTAATAAATGCCTTTCTATACGTTATTCTCACAGGTGGCTTGATTTTGTAAATATGTGGATAATGAAGGATTACAATGTGAAGGAGTCTTGGATTAAAGAGGTCAGGGTAGATACTATGCCCGACTATCGTTGGTTTATGGAGTCGTCCTTGACATTGAACTATCGTGCAAGAATGGATTTTCATGTAAAAGCTATTTATAGTTGTGAAGAAAGACGTTTTAGAGAAGTCTGTGAAACGCATTTCCCTGGAGGTGGACGCATTGAATATTGTACAATGGATATAGCTACTCATGTGGGGAGCTTCATTTCCGTCAGAGGTGTGGCAGCCAGTCGTGTTCAATCTGCAAAAAGAAAGAGAAGATGAAAACAAATACAGGAACAGATGCATTGGGTAGTTTTTATTATTACTACATTAATTTCTATAATAAAAAGACTCTCTCTATCATACTTGATTGAGTAAACTATGTTGGGCCTACAGTGAATATGTGTGGTTTATCCACACTGTCCATCTGTTTTTCCATTTCATTTTGGGGTTGATAAAAAATTGAAGCATAAACGAAGCGCAATTGGATCACACCACAGAAAACAATGGGAATAATGATTTACACCTATAAAACCTTGCTAGGGCCCACAGTTATGCTTATTTTTCATCCAACCTGTTCATAAGATTCAACAGTAGAAATTTCAATTCACTCTTCCCTATGTTGTGGTCTACTTGAGTTTTGTATATGCGTTACTTTCGGGTTCAAGACCTTAAACTTTCTGGTAAAATGTATGGACTGAGTGAATAAGATACATAAATCATAGTGGACCCATAGGGTTTACTTAGTACACAATCCGCTTCCCCTTGATTACTGGTTGTATTCACCAATTCTCATCCATCTGATACCACACTGCGAGGGAGCTGCATGGGCCATGACGGCCACCATGGCTGGTATCAGCTCAGCATCTCTGCAGTTTTATAACCCATGCACTTGTTTCCAGTATTAGGGCCTCCACCCTGAGTGGATCAGATTTTTTTTTTTTTTTTTTTTTTTTTGGGAAAATATGCAGACGGTCGGACCTAACAGATGGCTGGATGGGACCTTGCCACTATGGCAGTCCAAGAATTTTGTGGCATGCACATGAAGTTTATTGCACATGGGTGCGCTTAGGAAAGCTAATGATCACATACAACTCATTTTGTCTTTCAAGCCTACAGGTTAGAATCAAAAGATGAGAGCCACAATGACACTAATGGTGATGGACTCATTAGGTGGGCCACATAAACAATATTGAGTTAAATAGTAGGCCATCCATTGATTTCAACGAATGAATGAGTCCGTATTTTGAGTGGCCTACCTGACCTTCACTAAAGGTGATCTTCATGCTCATGGTGTGATGTAGAACGGGTCGCTGATTATTTCATGGCCCAGATGGAGCAAAAGAAGACCGATCAGGGTCGAAAGTGATCCGGACCGTCAGGACCGTAAATCGGTCGTATCTCACAATCCGGGATGAGTTACGGGACGTATAATATATCAATTTGGGGTAGCTCAAGCTACTTTAGCCAACCAACCCAGCGACGCACGACAGAAGTGGTCGACCTATGAACTTGAATTATATGTAGTGGTTCAGGCACTGCGCCATTGGCGCCATTATCTTATTCAAAGGGAATTTATACTGTACACTGATCATCAGGCCTTAAAATTTGTCAATACTCAGACTAATGTGAATCGTATGCATGCTAGATGGATTTCGTTTTTACAGGAATTCACGTTCGTTCTGAAACACAAGTCAGGGCAGCAGAACAAGGTGGCAGATGCACTAAGCCGACGTGCATCCCTTCTTATTATAGTGAGCAGTGAGGTAATCGGATTCGACTATCTGAAGGAACTGTATGCCGACGACGAAGATTTTGCAGATGCATGGAAAAAGTGCCAAGAGGGTCACCCGAGTGATCTTCTAATTCAAGATGGTTTCCTCTTCAAAGGAAATCGACTTTGCATTCCGCAGAGTTCGTTACGGGACAAGATTATTATCGAGCTGCATGGCGGTGGCCTCGGCGGTCATCTAGGACGAGATAAGACTCGAGCAATGGTGGAAGAGCGGTATTACTGGCCGCAACTTGCTCGTGATGTTAGCAGGGTGGTACAACGATGTCATATTTGTCAAACTGCTAAGGGACAATCTCAAAATACAGGTCTTTACACGCCATTACCCGTGCCAGATGCCCCTTGGGAGGATTTATCTATGGATTTTGTATTAGGGCTCCCACGAACACAACGCGGCATGGACTCAGTGTTCGTGGTGGTAGACCGATTGTCCAAGATGACACACTTCATTCCGTGCAAGAAGACCTTTGATGCGGTACACGTTGCGAACCTTTTCTTCAGAGAGGTTGTGCGACTACATGGGATTCCTAAGACGATCACTTCAGACCGGGACACAAAGTTCGTTAGCCACTTTTGGCGAGCCTTGTGGAATCGGTTCGGTACGCGACTTCACTTCAGCAGTGCTTATCATCCACAAACAGATGGGCAGACTGAGGTCGTCAAGCGCACATAGGGGAATCTCATCCGTTGCCTTTCAGGTGACAAACCAAAGCAGTGGGACATGGCCCTGGCTCAAGCAGAGTTTGCGTTCAACAACATGGTAAACCGATCGACAGAAAAATCTCCATTCCAGATTGTTTATGGGTGCGTTCCTCGTCACACACTCGATTTGGTTCCCCTGCCCAAGCTTCCGAGCATGAGCGTTACAGCTGAACATATGGCAGACCGAATCATGGACATACATGCAGACGTGCACAACAAATTACAGGCTTCGAACGAGAAGTACAAAGAAGAGGCCGACAAGCATCGACGCGCCAAAGTGTTCGAAATAGGTGATCAGGTGATGATCCACCTACGTAAAGAGCGATTTCCTACCGGTACCTACAACAAGTTGAAACACAAGAAGATTGGACCGGTACCGATCATTCGCAAGATCAATGACAATGCCTACATTGTTGATCTTCCGGATAACATGGAGATTTCAAGGACTTTCAACGTGGCAGATCTGTACGAATATCATGAACCAAAGCAGGACGAGAACTCGGGGTCGAGTTCTTACGAAGTGGAGGAGACTGATGTAGAACGGGTCGCTGATTATTTCATGGCCCAGATGGAGCAAAAAAGGACTGATCGGGGTCGAAAATGATCCAGACCGTCAGGACCGTAAATCGGTCGTATCTCCCAATCCGGGATGAGTTACGGGACGTATAATATATCAATTTGGGGTAGCTCAAGCTACTTTAGCCAACCAACCCAGCGACGCACGACAGAAGTGGTCGACCTATGAACTTGTATTATATGCAGTGGTTCAGGCACTGCGCCATTGGCGCCATTATCTTATTCAAAGGGAATTTATACTGTACACTGATCATCAGGCCTTAAAATTTGTCAATACTCAGACTAATGTGAATCGTATGCATGCTAGATGGATTTCGTTTTTACAGGAATTCACGTTCGTTCTGAAACACAAGTCAGGGCAGCAGAACAAGGTGGCAGATGCACTAAGCCGACGTGCATCCCTTCTTATTACAGTGAGCAGTGAGGTAATCGGATTCGACAATCTCAAGGAACTGTATGCCGACGACGAGGATTTTGCAGATGCATGGAAAAAGTGCCAAGAGAGTCACCCGAGTGATCTTCTAATTCAAGATGGTTTCCTCTTCAATGGAAATCGACTTTGCATTCCGCAGAGTTCGTTACGGGACAAGATTATTATCGAGCTGCATGGCGGTGGCCTCGGCGGTCATCTAGGATGAAATAAGACTCGAGCAATGGTGGAAGAGCGGTATTACTGGCCGCAACTTGCTCGTGATGTTAGCAGGGCGGTACAACGATGTCATATTTGTCAAACCGCTAAGGGACAATCTCAAAATACAGGTCTTCACACACCATTACCCGTCCCAGATGCCCCTTGGGAGGATTTATCTATGGATTTTGTATTAGGGCTCCCACGAACACAACGCGGCATGGACTCAGTGTTCGTGGTGGTAGACCGATTCTCCAAGATGGTACACTTCATTCCGTGCAAGAAGACCTTTGATGCGGTACACGTTGCGAACCTTTTCTTCAGAGAGGTTGTGCGACTACATGGGATTCCTAAGACGATCACTTCAGACCGGGACACAAAGTTCGTTACCCACTTTTGGCAAGCCTTGTGGAATCGGTTCGGTACGCGACTTTACTTCAGCAGTGCTTATCATCCACAAACAGATGGGCAGACTGAGGTCGTCAACCGCACATTGGGGAATCTCATCCGTTGCCTTTCAGGTGACAAACCAAAGCAGTGGGACATGGCCCTGGCTCAAGCAGAGTTTGCGTTCAACAACATGGTAAACCGATCGACAGGAAAATCTCCGTTCCAGATTGTTTATGGGTGCGTTCCTCGTCACACACTCGATTTAGTTCCCCTGCCCAAGCTTCCGGGCATGAGCGTTACAGCTGAATATATGGCAGACCGAATCATGGACATACATGCAGACGTGCGCAACAAATTACAGGCTTCGAACGAGAAGTACAAAGAAGCGGCCGACAAGCATCGACGCGCCAAAGTGTTCGAAATAGGTGATCAGGTGATGGTCCACCTACGTAAAGAGCGATTTCCTACCGGTACCTACAACAAGTTGAAACACAAGAAGATTGGACCGGTACCGATCATTCGCAATATCAATGACAATGCCTACGTTGTTGATCTTCCGGATAATATGGAGATTTCAAGGACTTTCAACGTGGCAGATCTGTACGAATATCATGAACCAAAGCAGGACGAGAACTCGGGGTCGAGTTCTTTCGAAGTGGAGGAGACTGATGTAGAACGGGTCGCTGATTATTTCATGGCCCAGATGGAGCAAAAAAAGACCGATCGGGGTCGAAAGTGATCCGGACCGTCAGGACCGTAAATCGGTCGTATCTCACAATCCGGGATGAGTTACGGGATGTATAATATATCAATTTGGGGTAGCTCGAGCTACTTTAGCCAACCAACCCAGCGACGCACGACAGAAGTGGTCGACCTATGAACTTGAATTATATGCAGTGGTTCAGGCACTGCGCCATTGGCGCCATTATCTTATTCAAAGGGAATTTATACTGTACACTGATCATCAGGCCTTAAAATTTGTCAATACTCAGACTAATGTGAATCGTATGCATGCTAGATGGATTTCGTTTTTACAGGAATTCACGTTCGTTCTGAAACACAAGTCAGGGCAGCAGAACAAGGTGGCAGATGCACTAAGCCGACGTGCATCCCTTCTTATTACAGTGAGCAGTGAGGTAATCGGATTCGACAATCTCAAGGAACTGTATGCCGACAACGAGGATTTTGCAGATGCATGGAAAAAGTGCCAAGAGGGTCACCCGAGTGATCTTCTAATTCAAGATGGTTTCCTCTTCAATGTAAATCGACTTTGCATTCCGCAGAGTTCGTTACGGGACAAGATTATTATCGAGCTGCATGGCGGTGGCCTCGGCGGTCATCTAGGACGAGATAAGACTCGAGCAATGGTGGAAGAGCGGTATTACTGGCCGCAACTTGCTCGTGATGTTAGCAGGGCGGTACAACGATGTCATATTTGTCAAACCGCTAAGGGACAATCTCAAAATACAGGTCTTCACACGCCATTACCTGTGCCAGATGCCCTTTGGGAGGATTTATTAATGGATTTTATATTAGGGCTCCCACGAACACAACGCGGCATGGACTCAGTGTTCGTGGTGGTAGACCGATTCTCCAAGATGGCACACTTCATTCCGTGCAAGAAGACCTTTGATGCGGTACACGTTGCGAACCTTTTCTTCAGAGAGGTTGTGCGACTACATGGGATTCCTAAGACGATCACTTCAGACCGGGACACAAAGTTCGTTAGCCACTTTTGGCGAGCCTTGTGGAATCGGTTCGGTACGCGACTTCACTTCAGCAGTGCTTATCATCCACAAACAGATGGGCAGACTGAGGTCGTCAAGCGCACATTGGGGAATCTCATCCGTTGCCTTTCAGGTGACAAACCAAAGCAGTGGGACATGGCCCTGGCTCAAGCAGAGTTTGCGTAAAACAACATGGTAAACCGATCGACAGAAAAATCTCCGTTCCAGATTGTTTATGGGTGCGTTCCTCGTCACACGCTCGATTTGGTTCCCCTGCCCAAGCTTCCGGGCATGAGCGTTACAGCTGAACATATGGCAGACCGAATCATGGACATACATGCAGACGTGCGCAACAAATTACAGGCTTCGAACGAGAAGTACAAAGAAGCGGCCGACAAGCATCGACGCGCCAAAGTGTTCGAAATAGGTGATCAGGTGATGGTCCACCTACGTAAAGAGCGATTTCCTACCGGTACCTACAACAAGTTGAAACACAAGAAGATTGGACCGGTACCGATCATTCGCAAGATCAATGACAATGCCTACGTTCTTGATCTTCCGGATAACATGGAGATTTCAAAGAATTTCAACGTGGCAGATCTGTACGAATATCATGAACCAAAGCAGGACGAGAACTCGGGGTTGAGTTCTTTCAAAGTGGAGGAGACTGATGTAGAACGGGTCGCTGATTATTTCATGGCCCAGATGGAGCAAAAAAAGACCGATCGGGGTCGAAAGTGATCCGGACCGTCAGGACCGTAAATCGGTCGTATCTCCCAATCCGGGATGAGTTACGGGACGTATAATATATCAATTTGGGGTAGCTCGAGCTACTTTAGCCAACCAACCCAGCGCCACACGACAGAAGTGGTCGACCTATGAACTTGAATTATATGCAGTGGTTCAGGCACTGCGCCATTGGCGCCATTATCTTATTCAAAGGGAATTTATACTGTACACTGATCATCAGGCCTTAAAATTTGTCAATACTCAGACTAATGTGAATCGTATGCATGCTAGATGGATTTCGTTTTTACAGGAATTCACGTTCGTTCTGAAACACAAGTCAGGGCAGCAGAACAAGGTGGCAGATGCACTAAGCCGACGTGCATCCCTTCTTATTACAGTGAGCAGTGAGGTAATCGGATTCGACAATCTCAAGGAACTGTATGCCGACGACGAGGATTTTGCAGATGCATGAAAAAAGTGCCAAGAGGGTCACCCGAGTGATCTTCTAATTCAAGATGGTTTCCTCTTCAATGGAAATCGACTTTGCATTCCGCAGAGTTCGTTACGGGACAAGATTATTATCGAGCTGCATGGCGGTGGCCTCGGCGGTCATCTAGGACGAGATAAGACTCGAGCAATGGTGGAAGAGCGGTATTACTGGCCGCAACTTGCTCGTGATGTTAGCAGGGCGGTACAACGATGTCATATTTGTCAAACCGCTAAGGGACAATCTCAAAATACAGGTCTTCACACGCCATTACCCGTGCCAGATGCCCCTTGGGAGGATTTATCTATGAATTTTGTATTAGGGCTCCCACGAACACAACGCGGCATGGACTCAGTGTTCGTGGTGGTAGACCGATTCTCCAAGATGGCACACTTCATTCCGTGCAAGAAGACCTTTGATGCGGTACACGTTGCGAACCTTTTCTTCAGAGAGGTTGTGCGACTACATGGGATTCCTAAGACGATCACTTCAGACCGGGACACAAAGTTCGTTACCCACTTTTGGCAAGCCTTGTTGAATCGGTTCGGTACGCGACTTCCATTCAGCAGTGCTTATCATCCACAAACAGATGGGCAGACTGAGGTCGTCAACCGCACATTGGGGAATCTCATCCGTTGCCTTTCAGGTGACAAACCAAAGCAGTGGGACATGGCCCTGGCTCAAGTAGAGTTTGCGTTCAACAACATGGTAAACCGATCGACAGGAAAATCTCTGTTCCAGATTGTTTATGGGTGCGTTCCTCGTCACACGCTCGATTTGGTTCCCCTGCCCAAGCTTCCGGGCATGAGCGTTACAGCTGAATATATGGCAGAACGAATCATGGACATACATGCAGACGTGCGCAACAAATTACAGGCTTCGAACGAGAAGTACAAAGAAGCGGCCGACAAGCATCGACGCGCCAAAGTGTTCGAAATAGGTGATCAGGTGATGTTCCACCTACGTAAAGAGCGATTTCCTACCGGTACCTACAACAAGTTGAAACACAAGAAGATTGGACCGGTACCGATCATTCGCAAGATCAATGACAATGCCTACGTTGTTGATCTTCCGGATAACATGGAGATTTCAAGGACTTTCAACGTGGCAGATCTGTACGAATATCATGAACCAAAGCAGGACGAGAACTCGGGGTTGAGTTCTTTCAAAGTGGAGGAGACTGATGTAGAACGGGTCGCTGATTATTTCATGGCCCAGATGGAGCAAAAAAAGACCGATCGGGGTCGAAAGTGATCCGGACCGTCAGGACCGTAAATCGGTCGTATCTCACAATCCGGGATGAGTTACGGGATGTATAATATATCAATTTGGGGTAGCTCGAGCTACTTTAGCCAACCAACCCAGCGACGCACGACAGAAGTGGTCGACCTATGAACTTGAATTATATGCAGTGGTTCAGGCACTGCGCCATTGGCGCCATTATCTTATTTAAAGGGAATTTATACTGTACACTGATCATCAGGCCTTAAAATTTGTCAATACTCAGAATAATGTGAATCGTATGCATGCTAGATGGATTTCGTTTTTACAGGAATTCACGTTCGTTCTGAAACACAAGTTAGGGCAGCAGAACAAGGTGGCAGATACACTAAGCCGACGTGCATCCCTTCTTATTACAGTGAGCAGTGAGGTGATCGGATTCGACAATCTCAAGGAACTGTATGCCGACGACGAGGATTTTGCAGATGCATGGAAAAAGTGCCAAGAGGGTCACCCGAGTGATCTTCTAATTCAAGATGGTTTCCTCTTCAAAGGAAATCGACTTTGCATTCCGCAGAGTTTGTTACGGGACAAGATTATTATCGAGCTGCATGGCGGTGGCCTCGGCGGTCATCTAGGATGAGATAAGACTCGAGCAATGGTGGAAGAGCGTTATTACTGGCCGCAACTTGCTCGTGATGTTAGCAGGGCGGTACAACGATGTCATATTTGTCAAACCGCTAAGGGACAATCTCAAAATACAGGTCTTCACACGCCATTACCCGTGCCAGATGCCCTTTGGGAGGATTTATCTATGGATTTTGTATTAGGGCTCCCACGAACACAACGCGGCATGGACTCAGTGTTCGTGGTGGTAGACCGATTCTCCAAGATGGCACACTTCATTCCGTGCAAGAAGACCTTTGATGCGGTACACGTTGCGAACCTTTTCTTCAGAGAGGTTGTGCGACTACATGGGATTCCTAAGACGATCACTTCAGACCGGGACACAAAGTTTGTTACCCACTTTTGGCAAGCCTTGTGGAATAGGTTCGGTACGCGACTTCACTTCAGCAGTGCTTATCATCCACAAACAGATGGGCAGACTGAGGTCGTCAACCGCACATTGGGGAATCTCATCTGTTGCCTTTCAGGTGACAAACCAAAGCAGTGGGACATGGCCCTGGCTCAAGCAGAGTTTGCGTTCAACAACATGGTAAACCGATCGACCGGAAAATCTCCGTTCCAGATTGTTTATGAGTGCGTTCCTCGTCACACACTCAATTTGGTTCCCCTGCCCAAGCTTCCGGGCATGAGCGTTACAGCTGAACATATGGCAGACCGAATCATGGACATACATACAGACGTGCGCAACAAATTACAGGCTTCGAACGAGAAGTACAAAGAAGCGGCCGACAAGCATCGACGCGCCAAAGTGTTTGAAATAGGTGATCAGGTGATGGTCCACCTACGTAAAGAGCGATTTCCTACCGGTACCTACAACAAGTTGAAACACAAGAAGATTGGACCGGTACCGATCATTCGCAAGATCAATGACAATGCCTACGTTGTTGATCTTCCGGATAACATGGAGATTTCAAGGACTTTCAACGTGGCAGATCTGTACGAATATCATGAACCAAAGCAGGACGAGAACTCGGGGTCGAGTTCTTTCGAAGTGGAGGAGACTTATGTAGAACGGGTCGCTGATTATTTCATGGCCCAGATGGAGCAAAAGAAGACCGATCGGGGTCGAAAGTGATCCGGACCGTCAGGACCGTAAATCGGCCGTATCTCACAATCCGGGATGAGTTACGGGACGTATAATATATCAATTTGGGGTAGCTCGAGCTACTTTAGCCAACCAACCCGCTACGCCAAGTTGCCCAAGCCGGAATCACGAGAATCGACCGTATCGACGGTCATTAGGCTAGTTTATTTTCAGTTTTACTATTTATAGTAAGTTTTAATTCGATCATAACTTTGCATCCGTATGGTTTTAGAGTTAGTGCCCAACATGAAAAGGGCTTAGAATATTTAGTAGAACAACGTGGTTGAGGCCGTTTGAAAACTTTCTATTTTTGGCCGAAAACCAAGAGTTCTAGTAGGAATGAACGACTTCTATAAATTGTAAGTTTACTATTTATAGTAAGTTGCGTTTTCTAGGAGTTTAAGTTGGAGTTGGATTCTGATACTTTACCTAGGGTTTAGTTTCCTATTTATATGCATGGTAATTTCGTTATTATTCATTCAATTATCAATAAATCAATTATTCGGAATTTATTTCCTCTTTTATCTTTTATTTCTTCTCGTGGATTCGAGAACTATCGGTTAGGGAGACGGTGATCGACCTACCACGTACCCCCCTGCGTCATGGTGGGGCCCACTTCTAGCACTACCTAGGCCAAGGTCAGTACAGGTTAGTGTTATGTAGGCCCCCTTTGATGCATGTGTTTTATCCATACCATCCATCAAATTTTTTTCAGTAAATTTTAGGTTACGAGCCAAAATTTTCAGTAAATTTTAGGCTACGAGCAGCCAAAAACTAAGGCAGATCCAAATCACAAGCGTACATGGATAGAGCAAGGCTATGCGATCATAACTATCTTAGATCTGATGTAGAATATGGTAGTACCTTTCATGTATATCGTGAAAGATTTGTGGAACCAACCATATGTCTATAGGTATTTCCTAATAAATCCAATAATAAGAAAGTTCGCAAACTGAAGTGGGCCATCACAACGGAAGCTAACGGTTGAAACCTTCCCGACCCACCATTAGGCCTAGCAGAATTTCATGCGACATGGTAACCCGCATGAGAAAAAAAAAATCAGTGTTCATTGTTCGGTCCAGTCTTATCATGTTGTTTAGTGTTTCACCTTGAAATCCGTACCTTTAACATATTAGTGAGGGCATTTTGGTAATTACTCTTAGTATAGTGAAAAAAGATCTTAACCTGAGCTAAGAAAGCCAATAAGACTCTCTCTCTCTCTCTCTCTCTCTCTCTCTCTCTCTCTCTCTCAAAGAGTTTTCTCTATCTTTCTGCTCGGGGCCACATGCACAAGGCCACAACCTAGAATGCTCATAGATCTTTTATCTATGTTTGTCACTCAAAGATCTTCAAAGTCAACCGATGCATTTGCACGACACATTAATGAATTGCATACCTATATTAGACAGCGGATTAATAGAAGCAATGATAGTTATAAATGTTCAATTGACTCTCATAGTAGATCATAAGACTTTCGTGAAGGAGTCTATGTAATGGTGAGGATAAGGCCAGAGCGGTTCTCACATGGCACTACTAAGAAATTATAAGCGTGTGCGTGATCATTCAAAATATTGCAAAAAGCTGGGTCCAATGTGTATCGGGTTGATCTTCCACCTGAATTGAGCATTAATCCAACGTTTAATGTGGAAGATATAGTCCTCTCCCTTAATCCTACCAGTGATCCTTCTTCCCTTTTGTGGTCATTCTCTAATTTTGTTTTACAACCTACCCCGCCCCTTCCCCCTCCTATTATTCAAAAGGAAGAAATTGAGAAAATTGTGGACGAAGAGATAGTTTCCACGAGAGATGGAAGTTTCCAAAGGTATCTTGTTAAATGGAAGAATAAACCACCGCCAGAATCTACATGGTTGACTGAAGTGGAGTTACAGAACGTTGATCCAGATTTGTTAGAGCGTCATGAAAGCTTTAACTCGTCGAAGTCGAGTTCTTCTCACCCGATGGGAGTTGATAAGGACACCCTATCTTTCAAAGTCTATCAATGAAGAAAGCGAGTGCCACAAGCATCTTCCTTGTGGCTAGACGACTATTGAAGGAGCATTGAAGACCTTACACACGTGGTTTGGCACATAGAAGACCTTACAATATTGGGAAGACACGCGTGTAAGTTGATGGAAGACCCGACTGGACGTCGTTGGGCGCCCAAAATTCGCCCGAACTGAAGAAAAGCTTGCTGGATAGTTTTCATTGTCTTTGGGCGCCCGATCGGATGGCCGACGGTCGGGCGTCCGACCGAGCGCTTGAAATTCATCTATTTTCATGTTTTAGTCATTAGACATTTTTTTTATCATCGGAGGGTCTTATAGCCGACACAATTGGCGACCTCTCACTTTCTATTCATGTTTATGGATCCACACTATTTATTAGTAGGCTCATTATCTAACGAAGATCTACTGTTGATCTATTCAAATTATGTGTTGTTACCCCTTTTTTTCCTTTAACTATGAAAATTGAGAGAAATGATTACCGCACAACTCAACCCACTGCGAATATTAATTTCACGTGCAACCAGTCATTTCTGCCATGTGGCGACAATGTGGACGACATCCGGGCCGTGCAAATAGGTGAGACTCATCAAAAAGATAATTTGTCACGAAAACAGGACAACTCATTAGGTGGGCCACACTTTTACATTGAGTTGAATCGGCAGCCATCCAATGATTTTAATGATGTGGCCCATCTTATGAATTGCCTACCGAGCTTTCAGTTCAGTGATCTTCAAGGTGGGGCCCACCTATGGCACGGCTTGGATATACAATGCACAGTGCCAATGTGTCATGCGTCCAGGCCGTGCCACATAAGTGGGCCCTAGCTTGGAGATTTACGTGTTTGCACCCAATTTGATAATCTGGTGGTCCACAGGGTACAGAAGCAATGGAGATCGGCTGTCCGATCAACATTTTCTTCTCGAATCCGGATCTTCTGTTGACTGCCAAACAGGAGATCTACTAGCTGGAGACTAACTTTTTGGAAACCATCCATTTAGGTGTCCTTTGTATCGCCATCCATGGCTGATTAATCTATGAAGCAAAAAATAAAAATAAAAAGGGTGTGGGCCATTACGGTCCAAACCGGTCCAACCAATAACCTAACCAATGCTGAAAAAGATGGAATCTAGCTAAGTGATGGTTGCCCAACTATTAGCGGCCCTAAAAATTGGACTGGGCCAACTCATAATTTCATGCCTATTACCACTTGATAACATGACGATTAGCCTAGGCCAGTCCAGGCCCGCTAGACTGGGCCTTACCCTTTTATATTGGGGTTCCAAACAGAATCATGCTCCCAGGTACACATTGCCGCATATGAACTGGGAGCGGATTGGGTACTACTACCCCCACCAGGACCTAGCTAGAGACGGACAGACAGTCATGTCAGGGCTCGGTGGGGCCCAATGTGATCTATATATTTTATCCATGCTGTCTATTTATTTTGAGTCTTTGACAGATGATTTTAGAGCATGAACCAAAAAAAGAGGTTGATGGAGGCTCAAGTGGACTACACCACATTTAGCAGTAGGAATTGGAACTCTTACTGTTGAAAAATTCTTAGGGCCCACGGTGATGTTTATTTTCCATCCAACCTGTTCATAAGGTCACATAAACCTGTATTAAGGGAAAACATAAATATCAGCCTGATCTAAAATTTCTGTGGCCCCAAGAAATTTTCAATGATAGGCTTTAAATATCCACTGCTTCTTGTGTTATGGTCCACTTGAGTCTCTGATCTACCTTATTTTGGCTCATTCCTTAAAATGCTCTCTCAAAATAGATGGACAGCATGGATGAAACATATAAATTACTGTGGACCCCACGGAGTCCTGACAGGACTTTCGGTCTTTGGCTAGGTCCTGGTGAGGGGAGAACCCAATCCGCGACCATAGGCGGCCCCAACTCAGATTACGAACCATACCTGTGGAACATCCAACTTGCTCTTTCTTTCATATCCCCATCCTGGATCAGTGTTCAGATTGCCTTGATGGTGGCCATATTTTGGAAATTGTGGTGATTCATTGGTATCTCACTTGCCATATATGTATGGTGATCCAGACAGACCAAATTGTGGGGACCATTGTTGATGAGATATAGCACAAAATTCTCCCTGATTAGGCAATTTTAACTGGTTAATTTGGACCGCTGGATGCTTTTTTATATAAAATGATTGGATGGTTAAGATTATTTGATCACTCCATGCTCTAATTTGTATGGTACCCACTGTTTGGATGGTCTTGGATGGATTTACGTCTATGCCATATATGCAGTTGGCGCAGTGTAGATAGGGCAAGGGATCGATCACCGTATCTCTTCTCAAATAACTACTCTGAATCCACGGAGCTATCGGGAATCCTTAACCGATCTTCTTCAAATCCATGAAAGAGAACTCGAATCCACGAGTAAAAGAGCAAATCTCAAAGAGATTTTATTGGAAGATAATTAATTGTCCTTAAAAACGAATTATAACAAGTATTTATAACTTAGGTTGCGTAAAAAAACCCCTAAGATGCATAAATTAGAAGTCATAATCAAACTAGGAAAGAAAAAGATTTAAATTAGAAAGTTCGCGCAAAATCTATACAACTAATTCGCGCACAGTCGGGCGCCCGGTGAAAGATGGTCGGGTGCCCGTTGAACTAAAAAACAGTCTAGCAAGTAAACTTCAAAAATCTGGCGAAAATTTCAAGCGCCCGATGAAGTGTGGTTGAGCACCCGGCGGCGTGCAAAACTGTCTAGAGAGTTGAACTAAAATTTGAACGAATTTGGGGCACCTGATGAAGGGATGGTCGGGCGTCCAATGATGGTCGGGGGCCCGATATTCAACAATTATGTCCAGCAACTCTCTGGACCATTCGAACCATTTGGGCTTATGGTCGGGTGCCCGATGGGGCTGTATTTCTGCACTTTGGCGACTATTTTGTCTCTTCGCTTGGCCTCCTTACAATGGTCCATTTTCTCCATGTAGTCGCTCCATCTAGCCTCCTTCCGATGGTCCATTTTCTTCATATAGTCATCAACGACCCCCTCTACATTAATCCCCTCCACTTGAAAAGACTCGACCCTGAGTTCTCATTCTCCTC
Organism: Liriodendron chinense; assembly: GCA_003013855.2. Lineage (NCBI taxonomy): Eukaryota > Viridiplantae > Streptophyta > Magnoliopsida > Magnoliales > Magnoliaceae > Liriodendron > Liriodendron chinense. The sequence goes on from PVNU02003407.1 coordinate 101,251, forward strand.
TGATTCATAATGCTCGAACAAGTCCGTCACAATGAATATCCGTGAAATCTTGTACTCGTCCGGGAGGTCTATGACATAAGCATTGTCACCTAGCTTCCTGAGAATCGTCACCAGTCCAATCCTTTTCTACTTCAATTTGTTATAAGTGCCGGTTGAGAAGCGTTCCTTACAGACGTGAACTATCACTTGATCTCCTACCTCGAACACCTTGGTGCATTGATGCTTGTTGGCGTTCTTTGTATACTTCTCATTTGACTCTGCAAGCTTAGTCCGTACTTCAGCATGTAACTCCGTGATTCGCTTAGGCATATTCTCTACAACGGTACTCTTACCGAGAATCTTCAGTAACGGAACCAAGTCAAGGGTGTGTCAGGGAATTCGTCCGTAGATGATCTGAAACGACGACTTTCCTGTGGACCGGTTCACCATATTATTAAAGGTGAACTCCACTTGTGACAGGACCAAGTTTCATTGCTTTGGCTTATTTCTGAAAATGCATCGAATAAGATTTCCCAACATCTGATTCACTACTTCAGTCTGCCCATCTGTTTGCGGATGATATACCCTAGCTACTAAACTGAAGTTGCGTATCAAACCGACTCGACAAAGTTCGCTCGAAGTGACTCACGAACTTTGTATCCCAGTTGGAAGTGATTGTCTTGGGGATGCCATGCAATCTCATAATTTTTCGGAAGAAGAGATTGGCTACACACGTCATATCATATGTCTTCTTGCAGGGGATGAAGTGAGCTATCTTTGAGAACCTATCTACCACCATGAACACAGAGTCCATGTTGCGATGTCTTCGTGAGAGATATAGGACAAAATCCATGGATATGTCCTCTTAAGGGCCTTTAGGTATGTGCAATGGAGTGTAGAGGCCCATGTTTTGTGCATGCCCCTTGGAGGATTGGCAAATATGGCATCGTTGAACCATTCGACCAATGTTACGGCCTAGGTGAGGCAAATAATATCACTCTTTAACTAGAGCCTTTATCTTGTCTCAACCCAAGTGACCTCTAAGACCACCTTCATGAAGCTCAAGAATTATTTTCACCCTAAGGGAGCACTGCGGAACGTACAATCGATGTCCATAGAACAGGAAACCGTCTTGAATGTGGAAATCACCCGATCGGCCTTCCTTGCTTGTCAACCATACATCCTTAAACTCGTCATCTTCAGCATATAACTCCTTGAGGAAGTCAAACCCGACAACCATGGTACTCATAGTGACGAGAAGAGCGGCTCGACGACTTAACGCAATAGTAACCTTGTTTTGTTGGCTAGATTTATGCTTCAATAAGAATGTGAATTCCTGTAAAAACAAAATTCACCTAGCATGCACACAGTAATATTATTAGTCTGGCTATTAATAAATTTCAGGGCTTGATAATTAGTAAAAAGAACCAAATCCCTCTGGATGAGGTAGTGTTGCCAATGCCGAAGGGCCTGTACTACCGCGTACAGTTTTATCTTATATGTGGACCACTTCTTGCGGGCCTCACTAAGCTTCTCGTTGTAGAAGGCAACAAGCCTGCCTTCTTGAGATAATACTGCGCTAATGCCCACGTAAGACGCATAACAATCCACTTCGAAAACCTTATCAAAGCTTAGTAAAACAAGAACTGGCATAAATGATAGCTTGTGCTTAATCTCATCAAAACTTTGATCAGCTTCTTTTGTCCATTAAAACGGTTCTTTCTTCATACAATTCGTGATCAGTGCCACAATCGTACTGAAACTCCTGATAAAGCGGCGATAAAACGAGGTTAACCCAGGAAAATTGCAAACCTCATGGATATTAGCAGGAGTAGGCCACTCACGGATGGCCCTCACTTTGTCTTCATCAACTTAGATACCGATAGATGTCACCACGAATCTCAAGAACAAAATGCGGTCTATCAGGAAGCTACACTTCTTCAAATTCAAATATAGTTTGTTCTGTTGTAACACTTAAAGAACCTGCCTGAGATGCTCAACATGTTCCGCCTCTCCCTAACTGTATATCAATATGTCGTCAAAGTAGACCATAACGAATTTGCCTATGAACAGTTTCAAAACTTGGTTCATAAGGCGCATGAAAGTGCTCGGGGCGTTCGACAGCCCAAATGACATAACCAACCATTCATACAACCCGTATTTAACTTTAAAAGCTATCTTCCATTCATCACCGGGGCAGATACAGATTTGATGGTACCCGTTGCGTAAGTCCAGCTTAAAAAACACTCTAAACCCCTCAAGCATATCTAGCGTGTCGTCAAATTAGGGAATAGGAAATCTGTATTTAATGGTGATTTTATTAATAGCCCTACTATCAACACATATACGCCAACTATCGTCCTTCTTTAGTGTCAATAGAGCTGGGATTGTGTAAGGGCTCATGCTCTCCCTGAGTAGCCCCTTGTTTAACAACTCCTCCACCTGACCATGGAGGATCTCGTTTTCCATTGGGCTTAACCGATAATGCGACCGGTTAGGTAAGCTAGCACCAGGGATAAAGTTAATGTGGTGCTGAATATCCCGCATCAGGGATAGCCTATGAGGAAGATCTTCGAGCCAAATTAATCTTTCGGAATTCATTCAAAAGTGGTTGTTGGTCCAGCGGAATATTTGTACACCTTGGGTCTTCTCCCTTAACAACCATAACATGGATTTTATCGGTCTTCTTGGACTCTTTCACAAATTCTCGTATGGTGAGGTGAGAACTCCCCTCCACTTTAGGAGTCTTGGGGCCTCTCTGGCACCATAGGAGCTAGAACTCTTCTCCTCTCATCCTTGACAAATGTATAAGTGTTGTTATGTACTCGATGGGTCGCATCCCGGTCTGATTGCCACGAATGATTGAGAAGCATATGACATGCCTCCATGTCCACAATATCACAAAGTACATCGTCCTTATAGCTCTTACCAATAGAGAAAGAGATGAGGCATTGTTTAATTACCTTAGTGTCGCTGACCTTTTTAATCCAACCGAAGGAATACGGGGCTAGATGCTTCTTTGTCGGTAGTTAGAACTTGTCCACCATAACCTTAGAAACTATGTTCTTGCTACTCCCACCGTCAATGATGATATCGCACACCTTTCCATTCACGGTGCAACGGGTGCGAAATATGTTATGACGCTGAGGGTTTACTTCTTGGCAAGGCATATAACATAATCGTCTCATAACCAGGGACTCGCCTCGGTCCTCGGATAGCCAATCTGTGTCGTCTTCCTTTTCCTCAGCGGCTTGATCAAACTCTTCATTCACGAGATCCTCTTCCACATACTCTACCTCATGATCACCCTCATTGGTGGCTAAGTTGGCGGTAGGGCGCTGAGGGAAAACATTGGATAAGTGGCCCGGCTAGCCACAACGAAAGCAAGTGCCTGGTCTAGGTCAAGCATATGGATTAGATGCTTGACTTAGGCCCGTTATCGTAGGGACGACTCTTTGTGGCTTGGATGGACCGCTTCCTTCATCACGGTTCGTAGTCGATGGCGATTGAGTGCACCCACCAACTAGTTCTTTACCCTTGGACAGGGTTGCATCTTGCACAGCACTCATCGTAGGAACGTGGGTTGCCGAATAAGTTCATGCAGGAATTCAAGCAAGTTGCATCTCGGTTCAAGTAGCCAATCAAGACGCATATTTCATGGTCCAGACTGGAAGTAGATGGACTCAATCCTGAATTGCAAGACGAAAGGAACCTTACAGTCCTTTGGGACTCGGTCTCAGATAATTCGTTCTGTATCATCAATCGATCAAACTCAGCCTGATAATCTACAATGGATCTAGATCCTTACTTGTAATTCTAATATTGTTGGAACAATATCTGATCATAGTCGCTAGGTAAAAATATGGATTTCAACAATCGTTCATCCTAGGTCATATTCAAATGGGTAGTTGTTCTACTGGATACGAGAGGTTTGTAATTTCTCCCACCACGTAGAAGCACCAGATTTCAGCTTGTAGGCAACAAGCTTTACTTGTTTATCCTCTAGAAAAACCCATGTAATCAAAATATATATCTTTCGACTTCCGCTAGCTAATCAATGAATTCAACATTAAAACAAGGAGGATCACATTTTCCTTGGAAGCTTCTGTCATTGTGATCCACACGTTCATCCCCTTGTGCAGCCTGATGAACTATGATGTCTTTAATGTCCTCATCACTATGACCTATATCATTGTGTTCGGCCCTACGGAATGCCAGCAGCGGTACTTGATGGACTATAGGATTATTCCATACTGCATTCGCTGGGGGCAGCGCATCGCCTTGGGCTTGCAGCTAGGATAAAGCCTATAAAACCTACTCTAGAGAAGTACACATCCTCTCCATGGACATTCGATTTGCTTCTTGGAGAGTCTCAATCCTCTCTGCAAGGAGTTGAAATCCTTGAGCAATGTCAGAAGGGTTACTGTCATGGCCATCGCTAGAAGCCATATTTTCGAGAATGTTCCTCGTTCTGATACCAACTTGGTGCAGCGTAGATGAGGTGAGGGATCACTCACCATCTCTCCTCTCATATAACTACTCTAAATCCACAGAGCTATCGGGAATCCTCAACCGATCTTCTTCAAATCCACAAAGGAGCACTCGAATCCACGAGTAAAAGAGCAAAGCTCAAAAAGATTTTATTGAAAGATAATTAATTGACTTTACAAATGAATTATAACAAGTATTTATAACCAATATTGCGTAAAAGAAACCCTAAGATGCTTAAATTAGAAGTCCTAATCAAACTAGGAAAGAAAAATATTCAAATTAAAAAGTTCGCGCAAAATCTATGCAACCGATTCGCATACAGTCGGGCACCCGATGAAGGATGGTTGGGTGCCCGCTGAACTAAAAAACAGTCATTTGAGTAAACTTAAAAATCTGGCGAATTTTGAACGCTCGGCGACGTGCAAAACTGTTCAAAGAGTTCAACTAAAATTCGGACGAATTTGGGGCGCCCTATGAAGGGATGGTCGGGCGCCCGATATTCAACAATTATGTCCAGCGATTCTCTGGACCATTCGGGCCATTTGGGCTTACGATCGAGTGCCTGGTGAAGATTGGTCAGCCACCCAGTGGGGCTGGATTTTCTGCACTTTGGCGATTGTTTTGTCGCTCCGCCTGACCTCCTTTTGATGATCCATTTTCTCCATGTAGTCGTTCGCAACCCCTCTACATTAGTAGTCGAGGAGTTACCGTCATTTTGAAAAGGTGAACCATCACCTTAGTGGTGCACTAGGACTCGATTCTAGGTGCAGCTCTATAGTTTACATTTGGGGCTTGGCAACGGGTGATGCTTTATAGCAGGCACTAAAAAACTGTGAAGAGAATCCGTTTTGAGAGCACGAGCATGACTCAAGTAGTGCTCCTGTGGGCCCCACTTGCAAGGATAGCAATGTGATTCAAATCGTTGGTCTTCCACATTGTTGTGGATGAGAGCCATGGGACGATTATATGAGCAATGATCTACTGGTTCAAATGTAGACTGTTGAACACACACACACACACACAGATATATATATATATATATATATATATATATATAGAGAGAGAGAGAGAGAGAGAGAGAGAGAGAGAGAGAGAGAGTTAGTTGATCTCCCATGTACCGAACTTCGTGAGCACTAGTTTGATAAATCATCACTCAAGATGTGAGCCCAAAATCTGAGCCGTTCATGTGATGCAGCACCTGAAAAAACCACTAGGACCCCGATTTCAACTTGATTCAAAACTTTGGTGGGCCGTAACACAAAAAGAGGGTCAAATTAAGGGAGGAAACTGTTTTCTTTTGCTATGGCCCACCAAAGTTTTGAATAAGGTCGAAAGCTAGTACTTAGAGGTCTTTTGAGGTGCTGCATCACGTGAAAGGCTCAGATTTTGAGCTTACATCACGTGTGATGATTTATCAAACCAGTGCTCACGAAGTCTCGTGAGCACCTGTGCGCGGGAGAGCATTACACACACACACTCATGCGCACCTGAATCATCGTGTGAGCCTTTTGGACCATTGCCCGTCACAGAACACCAGGACTGGGCATTTCCAATGTCGAGGCCACCTTTGCATGTGATCCTCATGAGGATTTGAATGGTGAAGGAGTGTGAATCATTGTTCGGTGCAGAATTAACTGATACTACGGTTCACATTGGTTGGGATGATGGGACCACGCATTTGAAATGTGGGTCCCATCCTCTCCACCAATGGGAGACCGCAGATCAATTAATTTATTGATTCTCTCATGTACTCCTCGATAGCAACAGCACCTTTGGAGGGATTACAGAGGTCACCACATCATAAGCAGGCATGCTATCATAACAAACTAGGAAGTTATTTGATACTCTGATTGCACATGGCGCTTGAGAAACAGGCACTTAGAAGTGGTACACGTAGTGTACGTAACCCAAATTAAATTGGTTAAATTGTGGAACTCACTATCTTAATTTACCGTACAAAAATCAAGTTGGTTGAGCAATCCTAACCACTGATTCAAGGACACTTCTTTTTTTAAAAAGCCTTCAGATATTTTTTATCTTGTAGCATATCTATTTTTTATTGTCAATTTACAAAGCCATCAAAGTGATGGCTATAGTCATGTGATCAAAATGGTTTCTTGAAGATTTGATATCTCATACAAACTCAGTAGACTAATAGACCTTTTTTCCGAATGTTGGTTTTTACATGGCATAGGTGGGATGGATAAGTGCATGTTATAAACAAGTCATGAAAATCACAGTAGAAGTAAACTCAATCCACCATCACTTTTTGATGCCATTCCAATCATCACATGACAACATTTATGGGGCCCACCCTGATGATTATTTAAGAAGTAAACTCAATCCCCACAAAGGGCAATAGTTGGGAGAGGAATTTGTCCACCCTTGATTTTTTTTTTTTTTTTTTTTTTCTTTATGTAAAATCCATTCCGACCATTAGTTGTCTTGTGAAAAATTATGCCTAGAGTCATTGTGAGTAGGCCCCTCCATGATTTATGTGGGCCACACTAAGGGAAATAGTCTGGTCACAATGGATTTTAGAAACACATCAGAGTAGGGCCCATCCAAGCCACGCCTCCCTTAGCTTGCAATGTCTTATTTCTGCGAACGAGTGACACTAGAGAAATGCTCCCATACTGGCAGAGCACAGTTTATGGTGTTCCTTGTTACGTTGGGACACTAAAGACTCAGTTCCATTCATGTGGAGCTGTTGGGAAGTCCAATGCACATTTCCAGCAGAACTATACGAGAATGACACCAATCTGACAAATATTAATAATTTGATCAATGGTTTTTAAATCATTCAACCGTTTGAACTATTTATTTGTTGTGACCATAATGGAATGCTTATATATGTTTCTAAAGAATCACTTTTTTCTAGGCAATCTTATCCATCTTATTCATGGCTTGGAAAAAGGATGGATTGGATCATTTAATCGGTGTTATTTTTGCATTATATGTAAAATGTAAATAAATAATGATTACTTACTTTCATATCTTTTTTAAAATGCATGTTGTTTCAAAAATTCTTACATTGAATATCGTCCTATGTATCCAAATTTTGTGGGCCCCACCATAATATATGTGTACTATCCATGCTGTCTATTTATTTTTCCAAATCATTTTAGAAAAGAGTTTTCCAAGGTATTTTTGGCTGGTTTGATTTTCCTGGGAAATGAAAATATCCTCAAATAAATTGTCCACAAATCAACAGTTACGCGGACAGCCCAAATTCAACCGGAAAAAAGTTAAATAATCAAAGTGCCTATTCCAATAAAAAAAGCTTCTTTAATAAACTCATCTCCATCGATGGTGGGGCTGACCTCGTGAACGGTATGGATCACTGAACACGACCAAGATCCAAAGGCTACAGTCCCGACTACCGACCAACACCTTGATGTCTGTATACCGGACGCCGATTAGCTACTGACAGGTTGAGTAGCTATCTACCACTGAAGTGACGTCACTAACTTCTATGGGCCCACCATAATGTATGTGTTGTATCCACACCGTCCATCCATTTGGAAAGAGACTTTTATGGCATGAGCCAAAGAATGAGGCAGATCCAAAGCTCAAGTGGATCTCACCAAAGAGAACAGTGGGTAATGATCTACTACCATTAAAAACTTCTTGGGGCAACAGAAGTTTTCGATCAAGCTGAGATTTGTATTATCCTATCTTCCATGTGTGTGTGAACTTATGAGAAGGTTGGATCTCAAATAAACATTATAGTGGGCCCTAGAAAGGTTTCAATGGTGGCGGCGTCACTGTCCCCACTATTTTCTTTGGCGGGTACACTTGTGTTTTGGATCTGCCTCATTCTTTAGCTCATGCAATAAAAGTATCTCTCCAAATGGATGGACGGTGTGGATACAACACATACATCACGGTGGGGCCCATAGAAGTTGGTGACGTCACTTCAGTAGGGAGATAGCTACTCAACCTGTCAGTAGCTAATCCGCGATATACCATAGCGACAACATGAAAGAGTAGCACGTCCGTATGTCACAAGAGCATCTTGGGAGGGTGTACTTATCATTTGGAACCGTCCATTTATTTTCCAAGACTATGATAGAAAAGACCCACCAATCGAATGAATCTTAACCATCTGATTGATGTTCCTCAATCAGACGGTGGAAATTAATCAATAACCAACCTCAAAAATTTCTTCAGAAAGTAGAAAGGATAATAACGGATAGGATTTTCCAAGAGGAGTGAGTTTCGGAATATAGGACATCCATAACATGGCCCAATAGATGAACGGTCAAGATAGACGTATTATCTTGACAATTATAGTGTACAGAAATGACCCTACCATATTCAGTTCTTCCGACTACCGTAATTGCAAATTCAAGTTATATTCGTAAATATTTATGAATGTAAGGGGCCTTTCGGTGGATTCGACCAAAAAAAGAAAACTACTAATTGGCAGATCACGGATTAGGTGCTACCCAAGCCTGTCTTGAGCTTAGTACAAGCTAGTAATGTGGCAGGTCTCCTCTGACAACATATCCTTCACCCTTACAAATGTGACACGAAAGTGCCACACCTGTCTGAGCTCGGGACAAGATCAGGAAGTACCTAATCCGAGCCCAAATAGCTCTTTTGAGACTCGAGAGAGGCATAAATGGAGTTTTCATTTTAGAAGCCATGTTGAAAGGAGTTTTCCAAATCATTTCATGCATGGTTTGATTCTCCTGTGGAATGAAAATACTTTGGAAATTACTTATTATTACTTCTTTACCCGTTTGAAATTTAAGTGTAATTCCTATGTCGAAAATTGGCCCAAAAAAGTAGTTTAATATTATGGGCCTCATTCCGTCTATTAGTTTTAATTGAATATTTTGAAACATGAGCCAAACAATGAGGCAGATCCAACATTCAAGTGGCCCACACCAAAAAAAAACAGTGGCAGTAAAAAGGTTTTAACAATAAGTGTTGGATTCCCTTCTTCTTGAAGTGTGGTCCACCAAAGCATTGGATTTGGCCCATTTTTTTGTCCATGCCCTATGTTAATTTGACAAAAACAGATGAATGGTATGGATAAGCCAAATACATCATGGTGGGCCCCACCTATATCTCACTATTCTTTTCAATTTTAGCAATGAAAAAGTAGGGAGTGAAATCACACGGAAATGGGTAGTAAATACTAGGAAATAATCATTATACATTTATATTCCAGTCACATGAAAAATGGGAAATCAAACAGGCCATAAAAGGAAAGTGAGAGCAACAAGGCAATGCAAAATGTTCAAAGTTGAGCGAATTGTACATCAATCCACCGTGAATTAAAAAACTAGGGATAAGCTAAGAGTAAAGAAAAGAAGGAAAAAGAATGACAGAGAGGAAACACTCATCGGTGTTATCGGATGATAAGAGAGGGTATATGTCGGTTCTTAAACCAGTCCTCTCCCTCGTTTTCCCTCACCCTTTCTGTGAATTCTTCCGGCATCCTTACCAAGTTCAATTTTTTAAGGGTGGTGACATGTCGCAATCCATCAGGTAACATCTTCAATCTGTGGCAGTGTGCAACATCTAAACATCTAAGATTAGGCATCGCTCCTTCCACCACTCTCCACTCCTCTAATTCATGTAATCCATTAATTTCCAAAACGTGGAGCAGTGGAAACCCTCCGACAGAGCAAACCATTTCCTTTCCTCTGTAAGATTCCCAATTTAATATGAGAATCCGAAGTTTGGGCAGCTTCTCCAGTGTTTCCATCGGGTCTCGCTCTAATTCGGACACAGACAACTGTAGCCGGGTGAGGTTAAGTGGGAATTCAAACAGGTCCGGTAATTTCTCTAAGCGTCCCGACAGATACATGGTATATAGATGCTGATGGCTCGAAAAGGACGCAAAAACTAGAAGCGACCATCTACGACCTGATGGATATTAAAGAATAATAAAATCAGCGGAAGTTCAAGATCTTACCTCCGGCCATGATGATTAGCTTTATATTTTGTCAAAGATTGAAATCCAAAATTGGAGTTGATGATGCTTCAATGGTGTGACACAATTCAACAACTAAATACCCTTGATTCAAAGGAGAAATCTTCTAGTCTATTCAAGCACTTCATGCACAGATTAGATGGAAAATCACAGGCTATTTTTGCTTGCTTGTAGACTAGGGACCCTCCATGAAAATGATTTTATATCTTTCTCCCATCAAGAAAGTAGTTACCATATGGAGATAGTGGATGGGTAGTTATCTCCTACACCTTAACCACAATTGCTCAACCAACTAGAAACTTAGAGGGAACGGTTACAATAATTCAAAAGACCCAATAGTTTTAAAAACTAACTAAAGTATGGGCTGATGTGGCAATAACTACTTATGTGATGACATGGCAATTGAGTGTGGGCCACATCAATCACTATCTCAAATGAGATATATCCAACATTCTCCCACTTGGCCCACATAGACACAACTGATTTTGAAAAAGACACATTGGATTTTTTTTTAAGTCTTTGGAAAAACCTGACGTATGGCCATACATTTTGAAAACAAAATTGTTCCCTTTCTAGTTTTGTCAAGAAAACATATATACCCAATCAAAGAATCTCAATACATGAATCATGGCGATAAATACTTTTAAAAAGAGTATTATCTTCCATGTATTACAATGTTATTGGCTTCCTTTAACTGAGTACTTTATGTGGCATAATTTCCTTATGAATGGCCTACCCAATGTCCATTCAGGGTCCAACTTTATTGTCCAAATGGACATTCTGTCATTCTCTAAAGCTTTATGTATACCAATAATGAGAAGACAAAAAATTAGAATCATCATAAACCATATATTGCAATATTAAGACAAATAAACTCCAAATGAGTTCTTAGATGCATATAATAAATCAAACACAAATATAACTAATTAGTCCCATATGCCCCACATGTTCTTTATACAACTTGGGTGACAACCCTTTTGTCATAGGGTCTGCAATCATTAGCTCGGTCCTAATGTGTTCAATAATTATTCGATGATTCTGAACATATTCTCTAACAACAAAGTATTTTATGTCAATATGCTTGTTTCGACTACCACTTTTGTTGTTTTTAGAAAAGAAAACTGCTGCAGAATTATCACAGTAAATCCTCAATGGCTTAGAGATAGAATCCACAACTCTAAGTCCTGTGATAAAATTTCGTAACCATAATGCCTGTGAAGTCGCCTCATAGCATGCTACAAACTCTGCTTCCATAGTAGAAGAGGCGGTTAATGATTGCTTTACACTCCTCCAAGAAATAGCCCCTCCTGCTAACAGAAAGACATATCCCGATGTCGACTTCCTAGAGTCAAGACATCCAGCAAAGTCTGAATCTGAATATCTAACCACTTCCAAATGATTAGATGAACTATATGTAAGCATGTATTCTTTGGTCCTTTGAAGATATCGCATCACTTTCTTAGCAGCTCTCCAGTGTTCAATCCCTGGGTTACTTTGATATCTGCCTAACATTCCAATTGCAAATCCTATATCTGGTCTTGTACAGACTTGGGCATACATTAGACTTCCAACTGCAGATGCATAAGGAATGTTTTTCATCTGTTCCCTCTCTATATCATTTCTCGGACATTGATCTAAACTGAATTTATCACCCTTGATAATAGGTGCAACACTTAGCGAGCAATATTTCATTTTGAACCTTTCCAGAACTTTGTTAATGTAGGCCTTTTGAGATAATCCTAATACTCCTCGAGATCTATATCTGTGAATCTCTATGCCGATAACATAAGAGGCTTCACCCATATCCTTCATATCAAAGTTCTATGTGAGAAATTGCTTAGCCTCATGTAGCAATCCTATATCACTGCTGGCAAGCAGAATATCATCCACATATAGGACTAAAAATATAAATTTGCTCCCACTGACTTTAAGGTATATACATTGATCAATAATATTTTTCTCAAAACCAAATGAAGAAATTACGTTGTGAAACTTTAAATACCATTGACGGGAAGCCTATTTTAGCCCATATATGGATTTCTTAAGTCTGCAAACCAAGTGATCTTTCATGTTTGAAGAAAATCCTTCAGGTTAAGTCATGTATACCTCTTCCTCTAGGTTTCCATTGAGGAATGCCGTTTTCACATCCATTTGATGTAACTCCAAATCAAAATGAGCTACTAATGCCATGATTATCCGAAATGAGTCCTTTTTAGAGACTGGAGAGAAGGTCTCATGATAATCAATGCCTTCCTTCTGAGTGAATCATTTAGCTACAAGCCTAGCTTTATATCGTTCGATATTTCCAATTGAGTCTCTTTTAGTCTTATAGACCCATTTACAGCCAATGGCCTTGACTTCTTTAGGCAATTCAACGAGATCTCAAACTAGGTTCTTGGCCATCGAATCCATTTCCTCCTTCATTGCATCATACCAAAGTGTAGATTTATCTCCACTCATGGCTTGTGAAAACGTGACTGGATCATCCTCAATTCCAATACAATAGTCAGACTCTTGTAAGTATACAACATAGTCAGAAGAAATTGCAGATTTTCTTGTTCTTGAGGATCTTCTTAATGCCATCTCAACATCTATATTATTTGGATGTTGAACAAGAGGCTCTATGACAACTTGTTCCTCATGGAGTGGCACTTCTAAAACTGGTTGTTCTTCCATAATGATATCTTGAGGATCATTTTGAAGTATAGTTGACTCTTCTATAAGAGTAGGAAGAACAATTGGAACTTGTATTTCTTCAAAAATTAAATTTCGAGGTTGCTCACTCCCACTAATATCATCATTCTCAAGAAACCTGGCATTTCTTGCTTCAACAATATTAGGTGTATGGGAAGGACAGAAGAACTTAAATCCCTTAGACTTTTCTGCATAGCCAATGAAATATCCACTGACTGTCTTTAGGTCTAACTTTTTCTCTTGTGAATTGTACACTCTGACCTCAACTGGACAACCCCATATGTGTAAATGTCCTAAACTTGGTTTCCAACCATTCCAAAGTTCAAAGGGTGTCTTTTGAACTGCTTTAGTGGGAACCCTATTTAGGATGTACACAGCGGTTTTTAAGGCCTCACTCCACAAGGATAATGGGAGTGTGGAGTTACTGATCATACTCCTTACCATGTCCATTAATGTACGGTTCCGTCTTTCGGCTACACCATTTTGATGTGGTTCACCTGGCATTGTGTATTGAGCAACAATACCTTGTTCTTTAAGGAACCTTGCAAATGGTCCTGGTTTCTGTCCTGTGCCCGTGTACCTACCATAATATTCTCCTCCTCTATCTGATCTTACGATTTTAATTTATTTTTCTGTTTGTCTCTCTACCTCTGCTTTATATGTTTTAAAAGCATTTAGTGCCTCAGCCTTTTCATATAACAGATAGAGATACATAAATCGTGTATGATCATCTATAAAAGAGATGAAATATTTCTGACCGTTCAAACATGGAGTAGGAAAAGGTCCACAAATGTCAGTGTGTATGATTTCTAGTATTTTGGAACTCCTCCTGGCACCTTTCTTAATTTTGTTGGTCTGCTTTCCCTTTATGTAGTCCACACAAATGCCAAAGTCAGAGAAATCAAGAGTCTTGAGGACTCCATCATTCACTAACCTTTTGATTCTCGCTATGGAGATATGTCACAATCTTTTATGCCATAACATTGATGATTTTTCATTCATAACACTACGCTTTATGCCAATATTACCATGCATAGTTAGATGGTTATAATCAAATGTTGGATTTAATTGAAGTCTATATAACCTATCATTAAGAGTTCCATTACCAACAATAACAGTCTTTTAGTAAAGTAAAGGTAGTACCAACAAAACTAAAACTGAAACCATAAGGAATAAGTCTGGAAACTGAAATAAGGTTTCTAGAAAAAGATGGAATATAAAAAGTCCTATCAAGATCTAATATAAAACCAGATTGCAAGATAAGTCTAAAGGTCCCAACAGCTTCCACATGCGAACGCATCCGATTTCCTGAATAGATGCTTTGTTCACTTTGCGTTGGTTTCCTTCGGTTGAGAAAACCCTGCATGGTATTGACAACATGGATTGTAGAACCCGAATCAATCCACCAAGTGTTATGAAGAACGTCAACCATATTAGATTCATAACACACTAAGGAGATGAGATTACCTTTCTTTTCGAGCCAATTCTTGTATTTGGGGCATTCTTTCTTCACGTGTCCTTTCTTTTTGCAGAAGAAGCATGTGATAGTGTCTTTATTACCAACTTGATTAGTTGGCCTTTTGTTATTCTTCTTCTTTTGAAAAGCACATTTTCCCTTTCCTGTATGTCCCTTTCCATGAGTTACTAGATGAGCACTCTCTAGTTTCTCCTGCTTCAATCTCCCTTCCTCTTGAACACACATGGTCAATAATTCATTAATTGACCATTTTTCCTTATGTGTATTGTAGGAAATCTTGAATGGCCCATATTCAGTAGGTAGGGAGTTGAGTATGAAGTGGACAAGAAATGTCTCAGAAATCTCAATCTCTAGGGATTTGAGCTGGGCTGCTATATCCCTCATTTCCATAATATGCTCACGCACTCCACTATTTCCATTGTACTTCGTGGATGACATTTTAGTCATTAGGGTGCTGGCCAATGCCTTATCGGAACTCACATATTGTTCTTCAACAGCATTAAGGAATTCCTTTGCCTTAGTGCATGTAGGGATAGATCCTCGAATACTTTTTCCTACATGGGTCTTAATGAGCATCAAGCTTAAGCGATTAGATCGCTCCCAACGCTCATATGTGACCCTTTCATTTGGCGTACTTAATTCCGTGGGAATGGGTGGTTCATCCATACGAATTGCCAAATCAAGGTCCATGCACCCTAATGTAAGGAGAACTTTCTCCTTCCAATCCGAAAAATTGTCACCACTTAACATTGGGATACGAGATGATTCATTTGACATAAAAGCAGATGACATAGCTGCAAAATTTAAACACTAATCATGCTTACTTAGGTGCTATGAAAAATTTATAACAAAATTCAAAATATTAACTCATGTTAGCAAATCTGATAGTAAGAAAAAATCATTGCGTCATTATAACCCTCCTATGGGTAGGGATTGTAACACGCTATTGATTTATTTAATAACTTTATAATGAGACTAAACAATTTCATGACATCAAAATAAAAAAAATATCCTATACCTATGGGCATTTAGAATAATTTTTATATTGATGTGAAATGCATTATCTCATTCCGATTAATCCATGAAATATAATAGCCTCCCTGTGGGGCAAAGTCATTAATTTTCAAGGAATAATCGCAATTGTTGATGCCATTGCCTTAGGAATAATCACATGCAATTTATGATGTAATTTGTGCCTGGACATTATCATGGTTTAAGATGCTGTGGCTATTCTTCAAGCCAATCAAATGTTTTTAAACTTTATAATGACATCTATGGGTAATAGTCTATAAATTGACTAAACTAAATGCCAATGTAAGATCCTAAACCAATATGGAATCATGAAATATTAAACACATGATAATATGTGTAAATTTCATCAAAATATCCATTCTGTTACAATAAAGTACTTCTGTAATTTTCTGTCTGCAAATAGGCCCCTGTTAAATTCTGTATAAGACCCTGTAATATTACAGTTATATACTTACTGTAATTTTTATTGTACACAGGTCCCTGTTACGAATTTTAAAAATAGATCCCCAAAAAATTAAAATTACAGAAAGATACCCCTGAATTAAATTTTATTTCTGCTTAATCCAAAATATAATAAAATTAATGTCCAAATGCATTTGGCTCAACTTAAAAAAAAAAAAATTGAAAGATACATTTAATTAAAGGAAAAAAGGTATAAGATCTCATGGTCTCTTCATTAAAATGCCAAAAACCAAATAGGCAATAAAGTGATATGATACATCACCATTATTTCGAATAAATTACACCAATAATTAAGTGCCTTCATTAAAATAAAACCATAAGATTTAAACAAAAAATAAATCTTCTGGAATTCAACCAATTCCAATAAATTAAAAAAATTATAACTTTAGCATGACATCTATATGGAGTTTATGTGAATTTTAGAACTTTATAAATTCACATAAATTCTACAAAAAATACAAATAATAAAGCATAAAACAACCATCATGTTCCAGAGTGTGCTTTGATACCACAATGATGGATATTAAAGAATAATAAAATCAGCGGAAGTTCAAGATCTTACCTCCGGCCATGATGATTAGCTTTATATTTTGTCAAAGATTGAAATCCAAAATTGGAGTTGATGATGCTTCAATGGTGTGACACAATTCAACAACTAAATACCCTTGATTCAAAGGAGAAATCTTCTAGTCTATTCAAGCACTTCATGCACAGATTAGATGGAAAATCACAGGCTATTTTTGCTTGCTTGTAGACTAGGGACCCTCCATGAAAATGATTTTATATCTTTCTCCCATCAAGAAAGTAGTTACCATATGGAGATAGTGGATGGGTAGTTATCTCCTACACCTTAACCACAATTGCTCAACCAACTAGAAACTTAGAGGGAACGGTTACAATAATTCAAAAGACCTAATAGTTTTAAAAACTAACTAAAATATGGGCTGATGTGGCAATAACTACTTATGTGATGACATGACAATTGAGTGTGGGCCACATCAATCACTATCTCAAATGAGATATATCCAACACGACCTGCATATAGCGACAATGATATGAGGCAGACCAATTTACTGAGGGAACGGGATAATGCCATTTTGAATTCTCCCACTATATGCAATTCTCTGAAATTGGTCAGTTTCTCCGACTCATCTTCTATCCAGCTGCCCGCCTCTACTTCTGATAGAGTCTGGAGATTGCTTAAGCGATGAAGTGGCGTGCGGTGACTGATTTGACAACCACCTTGCAGCAGTAGGTGCCGCATCTGTTTCATCTTCCAAATATCATCAGGTAGCATATAGATACGTATATGCCGTAGATCGAGAGTCTGTAAATTGAACAGGCGGGTTACGGCAGATGGTAGCCTTTCTAACTGGGTCTCAAGGAGAGACAGGTACCTCAAGTGGATTAAGTACCCAATTTCATCTGGGAGATTAGAGAGGCGTAGGTATCGGAGATCCATCACCCTAAGAAATTTGAAAGATCCGCCAAGGATTTTCAGCTGTGGTTTTTCGAGTGTTTCCAATTCGTCACTGAAGTTCAACAAAGAGCGGAGGTGTACAGTGGAGCGGTTAAGAGAGATGTACTTACTGACGCTACCACAAGTGATTGCAATCCGACGTGCCGTGGTTGGTGATGTAGGTGATATGTTCCCATACACAGACAGAAATTTCTCCTCTTTGGCTTTTGATATTGAGAGGTCACGGAGAAGATCATGAATACGGCAATTTTCAGCCATTCCATTGCTCCTCTCTTCCGCCACCTGAATCATGCTTCTATTGATGAACTCATCAAGGTAATCCTCTGCAACGTCCTCCATTTCTGCTGCTCCTCTCCGCTGCACAAATCCTTCAGCCATCCACAAGGAAACCAATTGGGCTACAGAGATTTGAGAGTCTTCAGGAAAAGCTCCAATAAAGAAAGCAGGGCTTCAAGTAAGAGGGCAAGTCATGGTAGCTCAGAGCCAATATGCCAGAGATCTGATCTTCGCTTTCATGCAGCCACCATTCAACACTTTTAAGCACTTTCTCCCACTCAGTCACTGACTTCTCTTTTCTTGATAAGACGCCTCCTAATACTGCAATTGCTAGAGGTAAACCTCCACATTTCGCAGCGATCTTTCTTCCCAACTTCTCCAGATTTGGAGGACACACAGGAACAAGATTTCCAGGAAGAAGATTTCCAGGAAGTGCTATCTTGCAAAACAATGTCCAGCTCTCGCTTTCATGAAGAAAACGTATTTTATGCGGCATGCTCTGTGCATCTGCATACTTAGCTATAGCTTCATTGCGAGTGGTTAGCAGCACCCTGCTGCCCTTTTTCCTATGTGGAAACACAGAGACCAAACTGTCCCAAGCTTCTCTGCTCCATATATCATCGATTACCACCAGATATCTCTTCCCTTCCAAGTACTCAGAGAGTTCCTGCCGCAAGTCTTCCTCATGTGCCGTCTCCATTTCAGCTCGTTCGACGGTTCTAAAGCATTTTATAATGCTCAATAAAAGCTCTTGCCCTCGATATTCTTGAGACACATACACCCATGCATGAAAATTGAAACTCTTCTTTACATTAATGTTACTGTAAACCTTCTTTGCGAGAGTAGTCTTACCTATTCCTCCCATACCAGTGATCGAAATGACAGCAAGCCGCGCTTCTCCTTCAGTCAGACGCCCCACCAGTGTCTTTGTCTCGTCTTCCATGCCTACACCATCAGCTTCCTCGACCGTGGGAGCTCTCTTCTCCCTCCATGTCAGCCTTTGATTCGAAGAAGATGAAGCTTCTCCTGATGCTGGTATATTGTCGATGCCGTACTCTGATCTGTTGGACGAGATATCGTCAAGCCTTCTTTCTATCTCGCCAATCTTCTGTGCAACGTCGTGGATGGTGTTTCTGTCTCTGAAGAAACGAGTAAAGTTCGGTAGGTATCTCATCAATACAGAACTTGGCTCTCCTTGTCGCTTTTCAATGTTAAAGATGTAGGAGTCGATGACGTCCCCAGTATCTTCTGCTGCTACTCTTATTTGAGCCACCCACAGCTTAACCCTTTCATTCTCACTGCGCTCCCCATCGATATCCTTGAGTAAGGCACACATCCATTCAAATTTGGTTCGAAGCGATCTGAGCGGCTCATCTACCCCGTCTAGGAAATATGCATGACGCGTTAGAAAATCGTTCAGTTTTTGTATGGTGAACTGGGCAACACTCTCAGTCATATTCTCTCTTTCTCTCTGTCTTCTTCAGAATCCTCTATGTTCAAAACAAGGATTCGGATGTTGCCGATGCGCCGGAGAAGAAGGGGATGCGTGCTGTTCTGGCCGGATTGCAATGGGTTTCCTGTTCGGGACAGGATGGTGCCTGATTTGTTCGGGGTTGACGGCGACCGGAAAAGGATCGGGGCGTTTGCTGGGCTGCGGCAGATAGCTGGAGGTGGGTCGCGGATGGGGAAGACAGGGTGTAAGTCGGCTGCAGCAGGATGGGCAGGAGGTGGCGTAGCTCGCCGGACAGGGGCTGCAGCAGGAAGTGTTGGGGGTTGCCGGACAGTGGGATGCAACAGCACGACGGCGTTGGGGCTAGGGCGTTGGCAAGGGAAGGGAAAAGGGATCTGAGACAGGGGTGACGCGTCTGGTGGGTGGTGACGAGCGTCGGGAATGGTGGCTGGACGATGTGTTAGGACTGGGCCAAAGGGTCTGGTGGATGGGGCGAAGTAACTGGTGGCGGATGCGGAGGACAACGGGCGATGTGAGTCGATCAAAGGCACTCAATTACACCCTGCAAAAGCTATAAGCGTCTTTCTTCCGTTTTCTCTCTCTCTTTCTCTCTCTGTTTGAAAGCCTCTTGCAAGAGTAAACACTCTCTTTGAAAAGTCTACCTTTATAATAAGAAAGAAAACGCGTTTCTCTCCGTGTTTGAAAGGTCTTTTACGAAGGTGTTGCCTGGTAACGACGAGGACGGACGCTTATACCATTATTTGCCTTGGAAAATTCGCCACGACTTGGCAGCGACCGTGGAACGGGGGATCTGGGTACAATCCTGGGGCGCGAATTAGGTGTTATCGGGGAACAGCTTAGTGGGTGTTACCCTAACCTTATGAGGCTCATCTTGACGTATATTTTATATATCTACGCCGTCTATCGGTTTTTTCATATCATTTTAGTAGGTCATCCAAAACCCAAAGAAGATCCAAATCTCAGGTGGACCATACCACTAGAAACAGTGATGAATAATCATGAAAAACGTTTTGTGGGCCACAAATATAAATCTGATATTTTTCTTTTCCCTTCATAAAGACCTTATTTATATTATCAAGAGCTTTGATTGAAAATAAACATTAATAAAACCTTACGATGGGCTCTTTTGAATTTTTAATGGTGGGACACTCAATTACACTGTTTCTAGTGGTATGGTCAACTTGAGATTTGGATCTTCATAATTTTTTAAACCTCATCCTTAAATAGGCTATAGAAACGGATGGACGGCGTAGATATATAAAATATCATCCATGTGGGCCATACGGTAGGGGTAACACCCACTAAGCTGTTCCCGGTGTAACACCTAATTCGCGCCTTCAACCCTCACCATCGGCAAGCTCGATGGATGCAATATGCATCTAAGCCGTCTATCTTTTTGCATACTAAATATACATCTAAGCCGTCTATATTTAGGGCGTCATACTAAATATTGAGAAGATAAAAGTTTCAGGTGGACCAATGTAATGTTTCTTGAACATCCAACTTTTGAATAAGATCACACGTACTTGGATGTAAGGAAAATATAAATATCATCTTCATCCAAAACTTCCGTAACTTAGAAAAAAATGTTTTTATTGTTCAACGAACAATGGGTTTCCTGTAGCGTGGTCCACCTGAAATATTTATCTACTTAATTTTTTTGGACACCACGCCCTAAAATAAGCTTGGCAAACAAATGGACGGAATGGATATACATGCAAACATCGAGATAAGCCCTACAGTCAGGGTTGCACCCACATCGCTGGTTCCATGGCACATCCAAGTAGCCCTCTGCAAAAGCGGACGTGCATTTCCTGCCAAAACCTTTCCCGGAAAATTCCTGATCTGGACTCAACTGCTTTTGCCATGAAACCAAGGCGATCAACTTTCACAGGGAGAGTACCTAAGAGGATTAGGTGTTGCCCTTACCAGGTCCCACCTAGCATCCTAGTGCAGGGACCTTCCGCTGAAAGGCTTGCTAGGAAATCTACAAAAGCGGTCAAAGTAGAGATACCAACTTTCTACGAAACCCAACCTTATCCCTAACCACTTTTGTCGTGAAACCAAGGCGACGAACTTTCGCAGAGAGTACCTAAGAGGATTAGGTGTTGCCCTTACGAGGGCGACTTGTTGGAGGAGACTTCAGTGCAGGAAAACAGAGCGATGGACCGGTCGATCAATCTTCTCTAGTCGATTGATTGAGCATATCTTGAATTACACAAACATGGCTTTAGACAATTTTGAGGGAGATAGACGGATCAAACTCTAAAGCTCGACGGGTTGATAGTATTCGAAAAATAGGCAAACCTCTCTTGACAGTTTACAGCATGTCGGGCCATCAACTGGTCGACAGTATTCGAAAAATAGGCAAAACTCTCTAGATAGTTTATGGTACCGTTCGACATGGGCCATTGATCGGTCAACAGATGTGTCGATCGATTGATCGGCGATTTGTGCATTTTGCACGTTTTTGCAGTTTTGTTTCTAATTTCGGTTCTATTGCTTTATAAATGGCGTGTAATCGAGATTAAAGTATACTAAGACATGTTTTAGTGTTTGAGAGAGTTTTGGGGAGAGAAAAAATATAGTGTTTTTCTCTTGGTGCTTTGCTTCATGTGAGTTTCATCTCTTGTAATTTTGTTATTCATAGTACATTATCTCTATGTGCCATAGTTTTTTTTTTTCCCAGAAGGGGTTTTTCACATAAATTTAGAGTGTTCTCTGTGTGGATTTGTTTGTACGATTGTAAGTATTTTGTTTGATTCTTCCCTATGTATTTTCACAAGTTCCCAACAAGTGATATTAAAGATAACGTTGGGAAGCAGATCGAATCTGAGGACAAGGTATCAATGGCATCAAACATGAAATTCGACGTAGAAAAGTATTTCAGAAAAAATAACTTTGAACTATGGAAGGTGAAGATTAAGGGTCTTCTAGTTCAGCAAAGATTGGAAGATGCACTCCTTGAAAAGTGACCGAAAACTATAGAACAAGAGTGAAACAAGTTATATCAAATTACTAATATCTCAATCCAGTTGTTCCTAATAGATGAGATCCTCTACAATGTTATGAGAGAGAAGATTGTAATTGATACATGGACGAAGTTAGAAAATATCTATGCGAAGAAATCTCTTGAAAATTGTTTCCATCTGAAGCTTCATTTGTTCAATCTGAAGATGGCAGAGGTGGACAATGTTAAGAGCCATATTAGTAACTTCAACAGGCTGGTTTGCAAACTATTGGATGTGGTTAAGGTAATGAAGGATGAAGACCAAACATTATTCTATTGAATTCTCTTCCAGAATGGTATGAGTCATTTAAGGGCTCCTGGTGTGCACCGGTAGAACAAGCATTAGTGTTAAGACTATTATCTCAGTTCTTCAATTAAATGCGATAAAAAAGAAAAGCGGTGACATGTGCTTTTGCATATGCATCGATTACAAGTGGGAGAAATTCTAAGCGGGACACAGGATTTTCGCGATCGAGATCCAAATCCAAGGGCAAGGGTAACGACAAGTTAAAGTGATGGAGTTATGCATGATGAGGTACATGAAAAAAGGATTGTCAGAATCTCAACTCTAAGAAGGAAAAATCAGAGGAATCTTCTAAGGAGGCC
The DNA here is from genome assembly GCA_003013855.2 of Liriodendron chinense. Taxonomy (NCBI): domain Eukaryota; kingdom Viridiplantae; phylum Streptophyta; class Magnoliopsida; order Magnoliales; family Magnoliaceae; genus Liriodendron; species Liriodendron chinense. Next base: position 124,179 of record PVNU02003407.1, read on the forward strand.
AATACTGTAGAATCCACAGAGAACGTAAATGTTGATGGTTGTTATGTATTGACTATATCTAGATCCGAATATCTAAATAATAAGTGGCTCTTGGATTTAAAGGCATTGTATCGCATGTTTCCTGATTGAAATTTATTCACTACATACAACGAGTATGACGGTGAATCGGTGTTCTCGAGCAATGACCGCGCCTACAAGGTTGTTGGTATACACTACAAGAAATTGCTCTTTTACCGACAACATAATTCGTCGGTATTTAATATGTTTTAGTAGGTAATGATTATTATCGACAAACTATGTCGTCGTTAAGATCGTTGTAAAAAGACTGTGGCTTAAGGTTTTTCTCGACGAAATATGAGTTCGTCGGTAATGATAAAACAAATACCGATGATTAAAATCGTCGGCAATACATTTTACTTTTGGTAAGAAAAAAACAATATATTTCGTCGATGAACTAGCTTATACCGACGAACATTTTCGTTGGTAAAACTGTGGATAAACTATATTACCGACGAGTAAGTTTGTCAGTAAAATAATATTACCAACGAGTATGTTCGTCAGCATAAGCCAACTATTACCAATGAAATAATTCGTCAGTATATCTAATATATAGATCGTTGGTATCAGTTGTTGTATCTATTTTTCTCTACGAAATATTTCGTCGGTATAAGTTTTTGCCCTACTCTTACCAATGAAATATTTCGTCGGTAATAGTCTGTTTCTTATCGGTTTCATTTGTTTTCAAAATTTAGAAAAAAAAATTCTGATATACACCTGTTACAATAAATTTTCATCCTATTTACATCCAAATTCATGCAAACACAAACTACATCCATCGAAACACAAACTACATCCATCCAAATACAAACCACATCCATCCATACACAAACAATCATATTCACATCCACATACAACCCACATTCATCCACGCACAAATATATATAAGTTTAACATTTGTACATAAAATTAAAAAAATCATGAAGATTATAAAGGCGGAGGTGATGGGGCATCGGTGCCAAAGCGTGCAGCGAGAGCTTGAAACATCTCCTGCATCCGTCGATCATGTTCCACCCGCATCTCTTCGATCCTCCTCTCTTGCTCTTCCTTTCGCCTCTCCTCCTCCTCTCTCCGCCTCTGCTCCTCCTCCTCCATATACCTCTGCTCCTCCTCCCTCTGCCTCTCGAGCTGCTCTTTGATCTCATCGACAACGACCCGTAACTGCTAAACCTCTCTCTCTCTCTCTCTCTCTCTCTCTCTCTCTCTCTCTCTCTCTCTCTCTCTCTCTGTGCGCGATATCAGCTCGGCATAGGGCGTACTCTCTAGCGACGGATTGGCTGGAGCTAGCTTTAGCCGGTGCCATGAACTTAGCACCATAGCCAAGCCCACGTACATATCCAAAACGGGTGCCAAGCACCTCGCTCAAGATATCTAGCTCACTCTACTGATTACCATTGGGAGTGGGCTGACTGCATATGGTGTCCATCGCCACCTGTAATGAAAACATATAAATTTTCATAACAAATGACATTATTATAAATCAACGCAATTAAATTTTACAATGTAAGAATTTTTACCCAATGCTCGCTGGCTCCAGAATGAACCCAAAATCTCATCACCTGCCGACAGTGAGTTCCTTTGTAGAGATCTATTAGTCTAGGCTCCTAGCCGGTGACAAAATCTCGCTGCGATATCGAAAGGACAGTAGATTATTATAAATGCATGAAAAGAATATATCAACTTAATAATCACCAATAATTTCTTACCATGTTGTAACGATGTTGTACAAATGACTTTGAACCAGCTACATCGTTCACTTATAACTTTTTCCTGTTCGCAGAATTTATTCTGCTCCTCTTCTGAACACATTATTCATAATATATTGTTATTAAGTACGAATTTAATTGTTACCTTAAGATATCATAAATATGTAAATATTACTTGAAAAGCCTCAAACGAAAATCTCTCGCAGAGTATCCGCTAGTCGTCTGAAGTCACGTGCGGCGGTGCAAACAGTACGGCCTCATCGTGGGTCCTGCACCGCTTGTACCGCTGGTGTAACTCTCCGTGGTACTCCTTGAACCACTCCCTAACCATGTTGTTGATGGCGTAGGAAATGTACGGAACACTCAAATCTAAGACAAATTTATCCTGCAGTTTCGTAAATAATAGATTAAGGCAATACACTTATTAAGAAAATAACTTAACCGTAAATAATAGATTAGGCTTAGGCTTAGGAATTCGGGTTCGGGATTGGGTTATAGGTTTAGAAATAAGTGTAGGTTTAGGTTAAGTGAATTAAGTTTAGGTTTAGGTTTAGAAATTCGAGTTCGGGATCGGGTTTAGATTTAGGTTTAGGTTAGGGTTATAGGTTTAAAGATATGGTTATAGGTTCAAGAATAGGTGTAGGTTTAGGTTAAGTGAATTGAGTTTAGGTTTATGTTTAGACTTAGGTTTAGGAATTTGGGTTCAAGTTTGGGTTTAGGTTTAGGTTTTCAAGTTTAGGTTTAGGTGTGGGTTATAGGTTTAGGTTAAGTGAATTGAGTTTAGGTTTAGGTTTAGGCTTAGGTTTAGGAATTCGGGTTCAGGATCGGATTTAAGTTTAGGTTTTCAAGTTTAGGTTTAGGTTTAAGTTAGGGTTATAGGCTTAGGAATATGTTTAGGTTTAGGTTAAGTGAATTGAGTTTAGGTGTAGGTTTAGGCTTAGGTTTAGGAATTCGGGTTCGGATTTGGGTTTAGGTTTAGGTTTTCAAGTTTAGGTTTAAGTTAGGGTTATAAGTTTAGGAATAGGTGTAGGTTTAGGTTAAGTGAATTGAGTTTAAGTTTAGGTTTAGGCTTAGGTTTAGGAATTCGGGTCTGAATATCTGAACTCTCTAGATTATTTCTCAATATATCGAGATGATTTCAATCAATTGATATGATTTCAATCAATCGAGATTTGAATCTCGATCCATCGAAAATATGTTCCGATCAATCGAAAAATCAGGAAATTAGGACTGAAAAATTGCAACTCTCTGAATAGCACTCCGATCAATCAAAGTAGTTCCGATCAATCAAAATTGTTTCGATCAATCGAAGGATCCCTTGGAACCGACTTCAACTATATAAATTTTGCACAAATTTTCGAAGATTCCAATGTGGTGGCGAATTTTTGCTATAAAATGACACCTTTACACTCGTCTAAATATATCCTAAAAGAGCTTTAAACGTGCTGGAGGTAGAGAGGATCAAAGTGAAACATTTACAATTCCGTTCTTCAAGTTTTCTTCTAGTTTTTCTATACTTTTAGTAGTTTTTCCTTTTGTTTCTAGTTTAATTATATGTCTATTATTGGTTAGACCTCTTAGCTATGACTTAGAGGTGATGCTTGTAGTTAGATTTAATGTTTAATTCATTCATGCAAGTACTTTAAGCTTTTGTTTTGAATATTTCAAGTTCTAATTTAAATAAAAGTTGGTATTTTTAGACAAGTTTGAGAGATTTTGTACTCCAGACATGAATTGCTTATAAGTTTGTAAATTTTATCATTATAATTTTATGAGATTTGAATTTTAGAAACCCTAGGTCATGCTTATTCAAAGGGATATGGGTGATGCTTTGAAGTCCACAAGTTCAATTTCTCCATGCTTCAAATAAAAGAAGACTTAAAGTTTCATATTTAAGTTTGGACAGTTTTTTATGTATTTGAATACAATATCTTCCAATTGAATAGAGATAGAACTTTAATTCCAATTGAGTGTTTGTACTTGATGAATGGATTGACATTAATATACTACAAGTGGATCCTTGGCACCTTAGTTGTTTCTAATTCTCAAATTTCTCTTATTTAATTTGCTGCTTTACTTAGTTTTAAAATTCTAAATTTCTGAACTTCTTAATCCAAGTTGTTAGAATCCTTAAAGTTCGTTGTATAATTCTTGAGGACGATCTCAATTTCACGATTAAATTATTACTACATCGCAGCTCTAAACTTGGGACAAGCAAACAGTCCACCTGAAGATCTGCTTATCTTTGAGCTCATACATCATGGTGGGGGGCGCACTGAGCTTTTTCCAAGCAACAACCCATAAGAGCTGCGTATGGGAGGGCTCAAGACTCCCGCAACCGATTCCGCGTCTGGATTATTTACGGTTATATTAAAGATTCGTGGTATCTCAAGTCTGTGTGAACTCTCCATACAAGAGTAAATTTTCTCCATCAGGCGCTATCTTTTAAAAGTCTCTTCCACATGGCAGATGAGCCGTCCCTAGGGATAGCAATGCGTCAGGGAATCTCTCTCTGAAAGCTACATATATATTAGTGTAAATTTTCTCCATCTGCTCGCTTTGAAATATCTCTTCCTCCCAGCTGTTGAGCTGGAAAGCAGATTGCGTACAGTGTAACTTAGTCCGCTAGAATCTGTGGGGTCCACCCTTACCTAGTAACTCAATATAAAATTGCAGTAAACTCTATGGGTCCACCCTTACTTGTGTCTTATGTACGCGGCCCATGCTTTTTACCATTTCCTTCCAGGAAATGAGACCAAAATTAAAGCATATCCAAATCTTACCTGGAACACATTAAACGAAATAGTGTGAATTGAAAGTCTATAGTTGAAATCGTCTGGAGGCCACTGAAGTTTTAGATGAAGCTAATATTTTTGTTTTCCCTTGATCCATGTCAGTGTGACCTTATGAATAGGTTGGACGACGGATAGACATCACTGTGGGTTGATATTTGGGCTTTTCCTCGTTCCATATCAGTGTGACCTCATGAATAGGTTGAATGCCATATAGACGTCACTGTGGGCCCTAGGAAGGTATCAACCGAGGACGTCATTATCTCATTATTTCCTATGGCGTGGTCCACTTGAGCTTTGGATATGCTTCGGTTTTGGGACATGGACTAAAATGAGCCTGCAAAACGAATGCACAGTGTGGGTAAGATACATGTATCCATAGTGGGCCCCACATAATTTAGTCAGTACGTTGGTACGTAGTACACAATCCGCTTTCATTGAGCTGAATCTAAAGAGTAGCAATCTATTAGGTGAGGTAAGGTTGAGTTTAGTTTATGCAGCTGATGGCTGAATATAAATCTCAACTCCAATCCAACCCATTTATAAATGGGTCTATCTAAATCTCAACTCACCTAACTCATTTAATTAAAATGATATATATATATATATATATATATATATATATATATATATATATATGAAAACAGGACTAGGTCAGTGCATGCCCACCAAACTTGGCGGTATCCGTTTACAAATTGAGGTTAAAAATCAAATCCATGCTCATGAGTACACAATCCTCCATTTTCATTCATAAATGATAGAGCCGTAGTGGCCCAATACGGCCCAATATGGGCTGGTATGACCCAATTTTGGTGTTGACTAGTTACACTGGGAAACGAATAAAATTTCCCTGGATGGATTGAAAATTGGTTTGAACCTATCGAATCGGCCGGTAACCACCAAGACAAGGTCATGTGGCATTTCAGGTCCGTGTGGCCCAATCCATCCGTATCGTGGATTAAAACCGATTCATAGCCGATGATAAGTACTGGTTTGGAATGACTCCTTAAACCTTTAAGGCCTATTTGGATCGTTGGTTCGGCTTGTACTGTATTCAATGGTATGGAATACCCTATCAAATTATGTGTTTTAGATGTTTTTTCTAAACTGGTGGCTGCCGATCCAGCTGTTTGGATGACCCTTGTTTCGCCCGTCATAACACTCATTGATACCCAGTCCTTGTTTGTTGACCAATGCACCAAGATAGGGCCAATGCACCAAGATAGGGCCGGTCTCGGCTTTTTTTTTTTTTTTTTTTTTTAAGTCGCCCACCCTGTTATAGCTGTGCAATGCAGCCACTCAGTTAGTCACATGATGCACCCACCCACCCGTGGGGTTAGTGTGTCTCCTTGGCTTTGACCCTGAGACCAGTTGTTGAAATGCCTAAGCATCTTCCAGGTGGGCTAGCACGCGAGACATGATCTGGGCATATAGTACTAAACAAAAAATTTCTATTTGAGTTAGGTTACACAACACTTCATGCTCTAGATCAGAGGATCATCTGACTGTGGGGCCCACTGTGACATTTGTTACAATATCCCCTCTGTCCACCGATTTTTTTACGCACACTTTTGCATAGGAAGAAGCCCAAGAGGAGACCCCATAAATCAGCCTAGTTCAGTGGACTGACTGAGTACGAAATTACAGAAGGAAGTCCAGACGGTTGCTGCTGGACACTTTTGGTCAAGTACGATCGCCTGATATCAAGTTCAGTCACCCGAAAATTATACCAGGAAGTCTAGAAGGTTGCTGTTGGACACTTTTAGTCCAGTTTGGCTGCCTAGCCGATCTTGTTGGTAGCCCAATATTTAGTTCGGTTGCCCGACCGATCTCGTCGGTCACCCGAAAATACCCTGGACCTCCTAATTTGGTCTCTAGACACTTTGGGAATTTTTCGGTCGCCCGGCAAATTGCTCGAAGGCTCGGATCAGTCGCTCAACCATGACCAACGAACAACATAAGTTTTGCACGTTTTTCTATTTTGTTCAATTAGTTTCTTAATTACATTTTAGGGTTGCTTAAGTTGTACCAAAAGAATTCTAATTGCCTACAAGATGAAGGGCGGCGCTTCAGTGTGCTGGGATTAATTACAATTTGTGCAAACTCAATCGATGAAGGCACCCATCCGATCATGGTCGCGGATGAAGCGTCTCCTACATGCGCGGTTCCTACCAAACGACTACAATCCATTATTATTTCAACAGTACTAGAACTGCCAACAAGGGAATCGACCGGCGCAAGAGTACACCAAGGAGTTCCAGCGATTGGCAGCATGAAACGATTTGGCAAAGATGAAATCTCAGCAGGTTGCTCGATTCATTGGTGGCTTATGGTTGCTAATCTAGAATCGGGTTTAGATGCATCGGATCTAGATGATTGATGAAGCAGTCAAGTTGGCCACTAGGGCTAAACCTCGACTTGAGAGGGCCAATGTTCAGACCTACCCTGCGACGCGGGCTCACATGATAGGTCCTACGCAAAACGTAACGCTGACTAGGGGGAAGGAACCAGTAAGGGGTGTCATCAACCTCCTACAATCGCAAACCGCGAAACGGGGAGTGACCCTTCAAGGCCCTAATGAGTCGTGACAACGACAGTGGACCTGATAAGAATTTTGAACCCTTATAATTAGCCAAGGCCGAACCATTGCCTTCGATGTGGCTAGTCAGGTCATTTCTCCAATACATGTCCTCAATGCCCTACAACTCACTTTGCTGTCAATGAAGGGGGAGCTCAAGATGTGGAAGAGGATCTGAAAGTTGTTAAAACAAAGTAAACAATCGACGAGGAAGTAGAAGAAGAAAGTTGGTTCGATGAATATCACAGCGAGTTGTTATTTGTGAGAGACTCCTGTATACCTCGAGGAAAGAGGTGCATCCATGGCGAGATCACATATTTCGCACGCGGTGTACTGTGAATGGCAAGGTCTGTGATGTGATCATCAATTGTGAAAGTAGCAAGAACATCATTTAGAGAATTATGTTGGAGAAACTACATCTGAAAATTGAAAAGCATCCTTCTCTGTATTCGATCGACTGGATCAAGAATGTTCATGAAACATGGCATGGATTCTATGTTCGTGATAGTGGACCAATTTTTGAAGATGGCACACTTCATCCCATGCAAGAAGACCCTTGATGCAAGCATGTGGCAAACTTGCTATTTTGAGAGGTCATGTGGCTACATGGGGTCCCCAAGTCCATTACTTCCGATCTTGACACGAAGTTCATCAACCACTTTTGGAGGACTTTGTGGAAGCGATTCGATATACAACTTCAGTTTAGCAATTCTTACCATCCACAGACCAATGGGTAAAATGAAGTTGTAAATCATACATTGGGGAACCTTATTCAGTGCATCTCAAGTGATAAACTGAAACAGTGAGACTTAGCTTTGGCCCAGGCAGTGTTTGCACTCAACAATATGCCAAACCATTCCACTAATAAATCAATGTTCAAGATTGTATATGGACGAGTGCTTAGGCATACGCTTGATTTGGTTTCATTACCTAAGCTACCAAATGTGAGCGTGGTCACGGAGTATATGGTGGACTGAATCATGGGCGTTCATGCAGATGTACGAGCCAAGTTACAAGCTTCAAACGACAAATACAAGGAGAATATATACAGTCAAGCATCGATGACAGAAAGTGTTTGAAGTAGGCGACAACGTGATGGTTCATCTGCGCAAGGAAAGATTCCTAACCGGGACGTACAATAAGTTAAAGAACAAGAAGGTTGGACTAGTGCCTATCCTCCATAAGATCAATGTCAACGCCTACATTGTTGATCTTCTGGATGACATATAGATATCGCATACGTTCAACGTGGCGGACCTATTTGAGTATTATGAGTCGACTTCTGAAGATACCTCAAGGACAAGTTCTTTAGAAGTAGAGGAGATTGATGTAGAATAGGTTGATGGCACGTTTATGGCTTGGATGTATCGGAGGAAGGAGCCCAAGAGAAGACATGGTTTGGGTTTGGTCGACCAAGTCTAGTCGGTCGCCTAAAATTACGGCAGGAAATCCAAAAGCTTGCTATTGGACACTTTTGGTCCAGTTAAGTCGCTCTATCGATCTTGTCGGTCATCCAAAAATACCACGAAACTCCTAGTTTGGTCTCTGAACACTTCGGGAGATTTTTGGTAACCCAACTGAGCTCCATCAGTCGCCCAATTGTGACCAATGGACGGTAGATCATTTTGCACGTTTTTATTTTGCTTCCTTATTTATTTAATCAATTTTTTAATTATGTTTTAGGGTTTCTTAGGGTATTTAAAAACTTTTTAAATTCGTTGTTAGGGTTAACTCTCTTATTATTTTCAACTAAAGCTGACTTTTATCGTTCTTCATATCATGATCAATTTGAGATTTCCCTTGTGAATTTGAGAAAGCCCTTGCGGATTTAAGGGAGCCTTGTGGATTCAAGGTAGTCATCCCCCTGAGGAAGACGGTGATCAAGCTCATCACGTCCCTCCTTGCGTTACTACCCAACCAGTTTTTAGACCCCACCATCATGATGTATGCATTGAGAAGGTCGACACTGATAATATACTTGGTGTAATGCATAACATGCCTACTATATGCTCATATGCATCATATGTATGCCTAACTATGGATGTGAATATATCATAACATACACCTGGGCACGGGGTCGTGGTTGGTACTCATATCATGGATTAGATTGCCTGATGCAAGGAAAACCTATAGTATATGCCTCAGGGCGCTTTGGGAACCCATACAAGATAGGATCACCTGCATGATCATCATATGGCTTGATGCATGTCTTGGATAATGTGATTCATACATTGTGCATTATCATATATGTGACGATTACATCTACACCCTAACATCATCTCAGTTGTAGCATACACCCTAGTGACACCAAGAATGTAGCCTCTATGTCTTTGTCGTGGCTGGCGGATGAGTTTATGGACACTGAAAATTCTATTATAGGATTTAGGCACTATGGAGGTCCATGAGTGAAAGTCCTTAAACCTTGTGGTACGAGTAGGATATTCTAATGTTTAGACTGAGTAGAATCATGAACGTAGGAGGGTCAAATACCAGTAGGTCGTGTCTCTACTATGTCGGGGTCGGTTGGAAGATGGTGTGACCTTACTCGCTCAGGTGCAGAGGACCTTATGTTAGGTTGAGTCTGATCAGCTCCAAAATGGGTTCACTATCGACGAGTTGGGTGGTCTTTTTTCGTTACACACCATTGATGAGGTGAATAGTAAGGTCTCTTCCACTCACTTGGTTATGCGCGCGATGGGCGGCTGCCAGTGATGGAAATGTATGAGACCCTGGTGATGTTCCACATAAGAACTGTACTATGATTAGACATCAGGGTTTGCATGCTTGTGTTGCATGGATATACATGACATTTGGCTTGATAAGCCTTCATATTACATGAATTGACTAAGATGGGGAGTGGTGGATGGCCCAATTTCAGATATTTCAATAGAGATGATATTCCCACCCTGATCAAGGACCTCATCACTTTAGATAATGTGGGTTTTGGGATGATTAGGAAGGGTTAATTTCTATATATGCCATACGATAAGTGAGGCCGTTGTCTTTTTTTTTTTTTTTTTTTTACACTCACCCGCAAGGTACTTATTTCATATGATTCAATAAAGTTTAGTTGTAAAAAAAGGGCCTTCCTATTACATAACATCTACATCATTTTCACATACTCTGATATCTGTATATATGTTATATGCTTTGCACATGCACATACACACTTTCTAAGCTTCATAATAAGCTTACACACATTATTTACTTGCAGGTTATCTTAGATAGCAGCAACAGTGCGATAGGAGCACGTGCCTAACCTTTTGGAGTTATAATTATGCATTATATTTTCCTTTCTAGTGTTATACTCAAATTCTTTTATGGTGGATGTTTGTGATGATGTTTAATTTTTGGTATACTTGTGGTTATGCTCCTTTATTTAAAAAAATAAAATAAAAAAATCTCCTTCTCCTTTATTTAGAAAAAAAAAATCCCCTTAAAACCTTCCTTGTGGGATTTCATTTTTGGAATTTGATGTATCGGTGTTGAGTGCCGAAAATAGGGTACTATGGAGGTTTTCAAACCCAAACTCCGATTACAACGAATGAGCGTTAGAAATTAACTGAATTTGGGACGTGGCAATTAGGGTTTTGAGGGTACACCTAGTAAGGTACTCAACCACTATAAGGACTTTGGCATTTTTTTTTCCTAAGGAGAACTTTAGCATTCCAACTTCCACAGCAGGCATCTCTATTGAATTCTTGTTGGCATCTCTATTGAATTCTTATTGGCATCTCTATTTCCTACTATAATTGAATTCTTGTTGGCATCTCTCTCTCTCTCTCTCTCTCTCTCTCTCTCTCTCTATATATATATATATATATATATATATATATATATAAAAGGCTCATGCCCATTCAAGAAGCAATTGTCAAAGAGCGGGTGGAATATATATAAGAGGTCGAAAGGAGAGAAAAAAAAAGAGAAGAAAAGAGAAAGGAAAGAAAGAGTGAGAAAGGGAGGAATGGAAGAAGGGATTCAAGTTTCCTCAAGGTATAAACCAAGTATAGTAGAAGTTGAGTTTAAGATTTCTGATCATCTTTGACATCTACAGTGCCGTGTCTCTCGAATTTTTTCACATATCTTTAAGCATATCATGATCGTCCATAATCACCAGTTACTTCTCATTTGCATTTGCATCTACTATAATTTTCTTTTTCTGTTTTTTATTTTTTTATTTTACTTTCCTACAATATATAATTGCATACTTAATTATGATTAATGTCAAGAACTTCGTCTCTAAGGTCATGATTGTAGTTGAATAGCTTTTACTTTCTGTTTATATTTTTAAAACTTAAGTACATGGGAAAAAACTTCCAAATCCCTTAAAGTAAAGACTATACTTTAGTATAGGAAAATGATTGTCTCAGAGTCTTTCATTCTTTGTTACTAAGGCCCTTATCAAAAATTAATCTTTAGTCAGAGGGGAAGGAGGGGAGGATAATCGTAGAAGTTCCCAACTCATACTAATTGTAAGGTATCCAACCGGCTGTACATTTTGAGCTTTACAAGTCAATTATATTATTGTCTTGAGTCCATATCACCCCAGCAAACCTAAGTAGAGGAAGTTGGAGTTGCGCGTTACACCTCACCACACCACTCAAAACAACAATAAAAAAAAAAAACTACTATAATCTTTTATATAGAAAAATACACTTTAAAATTTAACAAATGCAAGATGGAGATACGAGCGGTAAAATTAAATCGTACAAATTATGTCACTAGTGTACATGTATATTACAAAAAGTAAAGCTCATTTGAATCAGTAGACATTTGTTGGATGGCTTAAAATGAAAAATATCCACTAATCGGATTTACACAAACAATTGTCAACGGATCAGAGGTTCCTATTGTTCTAAGAATGCAATGTTAGGATTATGGCGGGAGACGGTGGATTCTCAATTTAATTGGTTTATTTAAATTAATATATGCTACCACGCCTCAGTTATTAAAGTCGTTGTAGAGAATTTGAATAAAATAGCTTAAAGTGTAAATTTTATCCACCATTGAACATATTATTCATATTAAATTTGGTAGTTATGTCGAAGATAAGTTTGATTTCAAACTTTGGTTGCCCAGTTGAAATGAGTTAAGATCCTATAGATAGTGTTTTATATGGCATTATTCTACATAATACGGATCATCTACTTCATAGTTAAGGATTATTTTTTAGGATCCATGGATAACATGACAATGTCCACTAGATGGACGGATTTGATTTCAAATATATATTACTTTGGTCCCATGGAACTAATAAAAGAACCAATTCTTGAGCACTTGCAGCAAGCCACAAGCCTTTTCAAGCCACGATGCCTGCTTTGGGGTATCAATAGGCCGAGTGCCCGTTGAGCTGCCGGGCTTGGCCCACCTCAGGCAAAGCTTGAGCTGGAGTATCAGGCCCAGCACTGGGGCTTATATTTTAAGCCCCTTTTTAAACTGCCGGGCTTATGTCCAAACGCCCATCGGCTCGGCTTGTTGGGATTTACAAAGGATCTGCCTCATTTTAATGGTGGGAGTTCCATCCTTGTTGTATGGTCCACTTGAGATTTGAATCTGCCTCATTTTTTGGATCATGTTGTAAATTACTGAGCTTTTAAAATGGATTGACGGTTTGGATATGCAACACATGCATCAAAGTGGCCACCACGGAACACCGTCAGGGCCTCACTTGTTATGCTGTTACCCTGCCTCCCCCAACATGAGCCCCACTTCCAATTAGGGATTTTTACTGCAATAGCCCTGTGGCTATCATTACTAAAAGTCCAAGTTCTTGTGAGGCTATCATTTTTAGCCTTTTTTTTTTTTTAAGAGAAATTGCAAAACTTTTGGTCGGAAATACCCTCTTACCACTTGCGTACGTCCATGAAGAGGCGGAAGGCCTCTTGCGGGTGGACTGGTGGTCCACTCGTGGGATCCACCCTGATACATATGTTACATCCACGCCGTCCAGCCATTTGAAGAGATCATTCTAGGGGATGGGACAAATAATGAAGTAGATCGAAAGCTCAAGTGGACCTCACTAAAGAAAATAGTGGGGATTGATGTCCTACCATTAAAAACTTCTTGGGGTCATAGAAGTTTTCGATCAAGCTGATATTTGTGTTTTCACTTATTCCATATCTTTGTGAACTAATAAATAGGTTGGATCTCAAATAAACATCATGGTGGGCCCTAGAAAGGTTTCAACGGTCACTCATTGTCCTCATTGTTTTCTTTGGTGGGGTCCACTTGAAAATTGGATTTGTCTCATTCTTTAAATCATGCCCTAAAATGATCTCTCCAAATGGATGGACAATGTGGATACAATACATACATCGCAGTCGGGCCCACAGAAGTTGGTGACATAACTTCAGTACAGCTGAAGCCCTGGCCACCTGCTACGTGGAATTTTTACTGCAATAGCCCTGCGGTGTGGCTAATTTACTAAAAGTGTAATTTCTTGTCCGGCTAATCTTTTTTGGCCTTTTGATGAGAAATTGAGAATTTTACAGTCGAGAATGCCCCTCTGACCACCATGAGTAGGGGGAATTGGTTAGAAGAGCATTTTTTACTATAAGTTTTGAATTTCTTGACAAAAGCCAAAAAAGATGAACCAGATGAGAAATTTGACTTTTAGTAAAAATAGCCACACCTCAAGGCTATTGCAGTAAAAATCCACCCTATTGGTTGGACTTCCAGCTGTGGATTGCATGGTGTAGAGTAACGTGGCATAACTCTGTGGTACTTTCCAAGATGTATCTATTATATTTCACATCATCCATTTATTTTTTTTCATATCATTTTAGGGTATGAGACAAAAAATATGGCAGATCCAATGCTCAACTGACCACACCACAAGAAACTGTGGGAATTGTATGCCTACCGTTAATGAAAACTTCGTAAGTACTACAGAAGATTTGGACCAAGCTACTATTTGTGTTTTTCATTCATCCAGGTCAGTATGACCTTATGAATAGGTCTGATGACAAATAAACATCATGGTGGCACTAGGAAGGTTTCAAAGGTGGTTGTTTACTGTCCCCAATGCTTTATAGGGTATGGTACTCTCGGGCTTTGAATTTGCCTCATTTTTGGGCTTATGGTCTAAAATAATCTGAAATAATTTGATGGACCGTGTGGATAAAACTTTGCCACATCAACACAATACTGACTACGCTATCGGCCAAGTCTCTTCCAGGCGTTAATTTAAGTAAAGGAATGGGTAGCAGACAAATCATATTCCTTGAAAAAGGGTTGCCATCTTGGGTTGGCCCGCCATGGTATTTATGTGAAATCTAACCCAACAACTAGGTGTGTTACACCATGCTAGGCCCAAGGACAAAAAATCAGCCACATCCATGTTTCCAATTGACTATATGACTTGGAAACAATTTAAACTGTTTCCCTTTGTATCGCCCACCTGAATAGTGAACGGGGCTGATGATTGGGCACCAGGCTTAAGTTTTTTATGTGGCATCTAATGGTTGGAGGGAATTTTATATAATCACCATGGTGACCCTAAAAATATCAAGGGTGGATGTCTCTCTCAACTTTGGCCCCCCTACAATACCAAGGTTTAAGCCTGACTTTTTATTTTTTATTTTTTATTTTTTCATGAGCCTAATGTAGAATTACAAACCTATTGGAGTGGTTCTTACGTACACATGGAGGTGGAACTCCTAAAAACTAAAAGGAGGGCGTCCCTAGGAGTTTTGTTTTCCATTAATGTCTCCTACATCGTGAGGGACTAGGGCTGTCAGTGGCCGAGTGTAGTGAATATCGCAGCCCAGATTTTGAATTGTCTCAGGCCAGGCCATCGGACCAGCCATAGTCAAAATTCTGATTTTCAGGTCTGAGCCTGGCCCATTGACACCCCACCAGGGAAAGGAGTTTATCTCAAATGTCTTTTGAAAACATTGGGCTAGCAAACGTGGGTGGGCTCCACCTTGTTGTTCATATAAAATTCACCTCGATCATCAGGTGTGTTGTTAGGTTGAAGAAACAAAAAAGAAGAAGAAGAAGAAGAAGAAGAAGCTCAATTCATATTACCAGTGGGCCAGATGATTGGAAACAACATATAAGGCAAGGTAGGGCTGTAAATGGCCGGGTTCAAGGCGGGTTTAGCCAAAACTAGATGACGCAGGGAGGACGTGGTAGGTCGATCACCGTCTCCCTAACTAAGTGTTTCTCGAATCCACGAGAAGAAATAAAAAGAATAAAAAGAGGAAATTAATTTCGAATAATGTTTTTGATAATTGAATGACCAATGAACAGAATTACAATACATATAAATAGGAAACTAAACCCTAGGTAAAGTATCAGACTCCAACTCCAACTTAAACTCCTAGAAAACACAACTTACTATAAATAGTAAACTTACTATTTATAGAAGTCGTTCAATCCTACTAGAACTCTTGGTTTTCGGCCAAAAATAGAAAGTTATCAAACAGCCTCCACCACATTGTTCTACTAAATATTCTAAGCCCTTTTCATGTTGGGCACTAACTCTAAAGCCCTACAGATGCAAAGTTATGATCGAATTAAAACTTACTATAAATAGTAAAACTGAAAATAAACTAGCCTAATGACCGTCGATACGGTCGAATCTCGCAATTCCGGCTTGGGCAACCCAGCATAGCGGGGTTGGTTGGCTAAAGTAGCTCGAGCTACCCCAAATTGATATATTATATGTCCCGAAACTCATTCCGGATTGTGAGATAGGGCCGATTTACGATCCTGACGGTCCGGATCACTTTCGACCCCGACCGGTCTTCTTTTGCTCCATCTGGGCCATGAAATAATTAGCGACCCGTTCTACATCACTAGACCCGCCCATTTACTAAATAGGTCTGGGTCCAAATTTTAAACCCAGACCCTTTTACTAAATGGGCGGGTCGGGGTCGAGTCTGAGTCAACCCATCAGACCCATTTATAAATGAGTCCAGGTCTGGTAGAGGTAGATCCACCCAGACTCATTTATAAAATGAGTCGCGTCTAATGGGTATGGGTCTGGATCTAGTATGTAAGCATTTTTACAAGGCTTAAAATCGGGTCTGGACGGGTCTGAGATGGATGGGTCCCTTGAAACATAGACCAAACCCACCCACTTACTAAATGGGTTTGGGTTGGGTTAGGTTGGGTTGGGTTGGGTCGGGTCGGGCCGGGCCTAATATAAAGAAAACCAGACCCAGACCCGTTTAGCAAATGGGTTTGTTCTTGGACCTAGACCCGTATCATTTAACAAATGGGTCGGGTTTGGGTCGGGTCTAAATGGGTCGGGTCTGGGTACCCCATCAGGTCCGCTAACCCATTTACAGCCCTAAGGCAAGGTTCATTCTTTGAACTGTTTCCTTGGTGTGGTTCACTTGAATAACAGGTGGGCTTGATTTTTGGGCTCCATTCCTAAATATTGGTTTGACATCTCATGGTTGGAGTGCATTTTATATAATCATCTCTGTGGACCCTAATCAAGGTTGGAGGTCTCTCTTGCAACTATTTCCTTTTGTGTGACCCACTTTAATAAAAAGGAAGCCTGATTTTCCCCTCTTGGCCTAACACGGGATTACACATCTAACGGTTGGAATAGATCTCACATAAATGTTAGGTGGGCCCCTTAAAAAACTAAGGGTGTGGATCCTTTGATTTACAAAATTCGTTCCCACTTGGCCTAGGCTTGTGCCGGGTCCTCTGTAAAAGTTGCATGTCGACCTCGGGTTGGACTTTTCTGGCCCGTCACAAGCCCAGGCTGTGTTTGGGCTTAGCTTGGGCTTGGATAGAGCTTGGCCCGGCCTTAACCCAGCCGTTGACATCATATACCCAGCCTTAACCCAGCCGTTGACATCATATACTTGCTACTAACATAGAGTTCCTGGTTACAGGCTGCAGGCACTAAGAAGTTACTTAAAAATTACATTCGTGCAATAAAAGTAAGCAAGATATTAAACCATCCAAATGTTGTCTCCCAGTTCAGATATATCATGAGTAAATTAATTAAGCTTGTATTATTATTTGCATCTTAGATTGGATGGTTTGGAACTATAAATACAATGGTTGTCTTTCAACAAACATATGTCCAAGAATCAGAAGTTACAGTCCGTCAAACATTTGGAATTTCTGACCGAGAATCAGAAGTGTTCAATGCATATTACACGGACAATGCTTTAATGTCTGTGTATGAAGTGTCACATGATTCCTAAGTATTTTAATTCAATGTCAACTGGTGAACTCTTGTCATTATAATTATAATTATAATTATAATTATTATTATTATTTTAACTAGTTTGACCATGTGCAGAGCCCATGTGAGTGCCGGCATTTGGGACGCCCACTGCCTAAGTAATGAAGCAGGCTATAAACAATATGGACCAGAGAAGCTTGGCATGGTTTGGTTGCTGCATTTCCAGAGAGGCTAAATGGCAGTAGAGTACTACTAACAACTCGCAATGAAGATACAGCAAGGTATGCAGACGCACGGAGCACGCCCCACAAAACACGTTTTTTGAATGAAAACGAGAGCTGGAAATTATTTTGTAAGAAAGTACTTGCAAATCCTGCTCCTGAATGCCCTCCAAATCTAGAAAAGTTGGGGAGAGAGATCGTTGAGAAATGTGGAGGTTTACCTCTTGCAATCTCAGTATTAGGTGGTGTTCTATCAAGGAGAGAGCAGTCGGTGAATGATTGGGAGAGAGTGCTTAGAAGTATCGAATGGTGGCTAAATGAAAGCGAGGATCGGATTTCAGGCATGTTGGCCCTCAGCTACCATGACCTGCCCTCTTACTTGACGCCATGCTTTCTTTATTTTGGAGCATTTCCTGAAGACTCTGAAATCTCTGTCGCCCAATTGATTAAGTTGTGGATAGCTGAAGGGTTCGTGCAGCGAAGAGGAGAAGAAGAAATGGAGGATGTTGCAGAGGATTACCTCGACGAGCTAATCAATAGAAGCATGATTCAGGTGTCGAAAAGGAAGAGCAATGGAAAGGCTGAAAATTGCCGTATCCATGATTTTCTTCACGACCTCTCAATATCAAAAGCCAAGGAGGAGAGATTTCTGTCTGTGTATGGTAGCACACCGCCTACATCACCGACCACGGCACGCCGGCTTGCAGCTACTACTTGTCATGGCATCAGTAAGTACATTTCTCTTAACCGCTCCACTCTACACCTCCGCTCTTTGTTGCACTTCAGTAGAGAGAGTGAAATGCTCGAGATACCGCAGTTGAGAATTCTCTGTGGAGCTTTCAAATTGCTCAGGGTGATCGATCTCCAATACATATACCTCTCTAGTCTCCTGGATGAAATTGGGTGCCTAATCCATTTGAGGTACCTATGTCTCATGGATACCTATTTAGAAAGGCTACCATCCACCATAACCCGCCTCTCCAGGGTACACGTATCTATGTGCTACGAGATGATATTTGGAAGATGAAACAGATGCGGCACCTACTGTTATGACATGGTTGTCGAATCAGCGACCACACGCCACTCCATCGCTTAAGCAATCTCCAAACTCTATCAAGAGTAGAGGCAGGCAGCTGGATAGAAGATGGGTTAGCGAATCTAACCAATTTGAGAGAATTGGGAATAGCAGGAGATCTTAAAATCGCACTATTACATTCCATTTGTAACTTGGTTCGCCTCAGATCATTGTTGCTATCGGAAGGTCGTGGACGCTTGATTCCAGCTTTTGTGTCCTTCTCAGATCATCAGCATCTATATAAGATGGAATTAACCGGACGTTTAGAGAAATTACCAGACCTGCGTGATTTCCCACCGAACCTCACTGAGCTATGCTTGAAAATGTCCCAATTAGAGCGAGATCCGATGGGAACGCTTGAGAAGCTGCCCAACCTTCGGATTCTCAGATTACAGTGGGAGGCTTACACGGGAAGAAAATTGGTTTCCTCCATCGGAGGGTTTCCGCTGCTCGACATCTTGAATATTCTCAAGTGTGAAATGGAGGAGTGGAGAGTGGAGGAAGGGGGCCATGTCGAATCTTAGATGTTTGGAGATTGAAGAATGCAAAAGATTGGAGATGGTTCCTGATGGATTGCAACATGTCACCACACTTCAAGAATTGAAGTTGGTTGATATGCCGGAAGAATTCGAAGCAAGGGTGAAAGAGGAGGGACAGGACTGGTTTAAGATCCGGCACATACCCTCTGTCATCTGCATGCAGATTGTATAGCGATTTCTTCAGTGGAAGGTGTTCAATTCCCACTGTTTTCTTTGGTGTGGTCCAGTTAGCTTTGGAAATGCTTCAATTTTGGGCTCATGAGCTAAAATGAGATGGAAAAAACAGATACATCACGGTGGGATTCACAGAAGGACGGCATGCTTCAATTTCATGATTTCTTTCTTCTCTCTTTTGGGTTTATTTTCTTTTTCTTTTTTCTCTTTTGTTTATTCCTTGGAGGACCGATGTACAACTAATCACTGTGATGCTTACATGACATCCACTCCGTGCAATTAGATGTGTAATACCTTTTTATGCAAGGATGAAAAAATCAGGTTGACCCTTGATTCAGGTGGACCACATTAAGGGAAAAGGGGGAGAGATGCTTCCACCCTTGATATTTAAAGGCCCACCATGATGATTATATAAAATTCACTCCAACCATTAGATACGACGACAAAACCTAGGCCTGGGGTTAGAACTTAAGGCCCACTAGTTAATGAGGTGTGCCACACAAAGGAAAACTGTTTGGAGGGTCACATGCCTTGTGTGCTGTTTTCAATCCTGTGGTCCACTTGAAACATGGATGGGGCTAATGTTTAGGCCACGGACCTAACATGGTGCAACATACCTGTTGGTTGGAGTGGATCTAACATCACCAAGGTGAAGCCCACTCAAGCTACTGACCCAATTTCCAAAATGTCATGGTAGATAATAACTCCTCTGCATCATGCATCATGACTCGGTGCTTTGAACATAAGGGCCACAGTGATGCGTATGTGATATCACACTAACCATTAGAGATGCAATGTTAAGATAGGCCCATGGTTCCATTAGAGGAGGACGGGGGTTGAATTCCAGGGGCCCCCAATGTTGTTTTATCAGCATAATGGCTCATGGGAGGGTGGGGGTTCAAAGTTTGAGCCATTGTGAGTTTGTATAGCTCTGTTTTGGTAGGATCCATATGATCAGTGGTGCTCTGATTTTTTTATCAGGCCCGCCTGGAAAGGATTGTAAAGTATTCTGTTGATGAATAAAATTCATTATAAAAAAAGTTAGGCCCATTGTAAAAACTTAGACTAATGCATGATTCAAGTGGGCCATACCAAGGGAAAAGGTGGGACGGAGACATCCACCCTTGATATTTGCAGGGTCCTCCATGATGATTATATAAAATCCACTCTAACCATTAACAACAGACCAAAACGTAGGGCTAAAGTCCAAACATCAAACATCGGACGCATTTATTAGGGGCTAGGATCAGGTACTACCCCCACAAGGACGCACGAGGAGATGGACGGTACGTTGCCATTGGCCGACGCCGCAGGCACCGTACCTCAATATTAGTGGGATGTGACGGGTCTAACAGCGAGGTGCAGGGCCCAATGCTTCTTCATGATAGGTGATGGGATAGGAGCTCAAAATTTGGATGCAGCATCGGGCCAATTGCGATGCGCCACGTACCCGTCTGTCTCCTCATGCGTCCTAGTGAGGGTAGTACCTGATCCAAGCCCATTTATTAGGTAGGTGGCTACATGAAGGGAGACTGTTTGAACTTTTGAGTGTGACTTGTATGCCATTTCCAATCGTGTGATTCACTTGAAACACATATGAGGCTAATGTTTGGGCCATAGGCCTAGCACCATGTGACACACTTGTATGCTGGTTCCACCATAATGATTATATAAAATCCATTCCAACCATTAAATAACAAACCAAAACTTAGCATTGAGGACTAACCATAATGTCTATAAGTTATTCAGGTGGGCCATAGAGGGAAACATTCTGCAGGGCTGTTTCTAATAGTGTGGTCCATCTAAATTATAGACCGGTTTGATTTTTGGGTCCTTGGCCTAAAATAAGGTGATGCACATGTTTGTCTAGGTGGATTTCACATAAACACCATAATGGAACCCACCCTAGCTGGCAACCCTCTTGCATAAAATAACTTTCTCCTTTAGCAAACATGGATCCAATGAATTTGTTTGAAATTTGGAATCTACTCCAATAGAGCAAAACTCGCTTGCCTAATGAACTTTTGAACATTTAAGTCTAAGTTCGCCCCATTTAGAAACGAAGCTAGAACTAGACTCCCGACCTGATATCCAGCCCAAGGCCCGCCTGAGGTGGTTCAGGCCTGAAAGGTGAACCGGCCCATTGACACCCCTAATCTTGGTTACATCTTTGCCACCTGTACAGTATAAAAGGGAAGCAGGTTAGGTGCGACCTGGCCTCATTCAATACTGTGCGGTCCTTATCGTGAGGCCACTAAAGGAAAAGGTAGGTAGGTAAATTACTACCGTTATAGCTCCTTGGGGTCCACAGTGATGTTTATATGACATCCATACCGTTCATAACGTCACTACTACTGGGATGAATTGGAAACACAAATATTATCCTGATTCGAAATTCCTGTGGCTCCACAAATATTTCAACTGTGTACGTTTAATCCTCACGTTTTCAGCCCACTTGAGTCCTGGAACCGGTTCATTTTTGTTCTCATGTCCTAAAATGAGCTCCCAAAACGGATGGACGGGGTGGAATTATCAAAAAAACACAACTTTGGGCCCCACCTTGGTTCCCAGTGCAGGAACTTCCTGCGCAATGCTTTCGCAGGAAATCCGCGCCCGAGGTGTGTGAGTGGCTGAGTGTGTGGAGTTGTGCGTCGGAAAAAAAAATCCACTTCTGTTTAAAAAAAAAAATGACTAGTAAAGAATAAGAAAATAATATAAAAATAAAAATAAAAAAATGAAAAAGCCATCCTTCCTAGGGTACGATGACGAGTGAGGGTATGTGTCGTATCTTGAACCAGTCCTCTCCGTTGTTCTCCCTCACCCTATCTCTGAAGTCTTCAGGCATGTCTTCCAACTTCAATTCTTGAAGGGTGGTGACATGTCTCAATCCATCAGGAAGCATCTTCAATCTCCTGCAGTATTCAATCTCTAAACATCTAAGATTCGGCATCGCTCCTTCTTCCACACTCCACTCCTCTAATTCTCCCAATTGAACAATACTCAAAACATCGAGCAAAGGAAACCCTCCTACTGAGCAAACAATTTTCTTTCCCATATAAGATCCGGATTGTAATTTGAGAATCCGAAGGTTCGGCAGCTTCTCCAGTATTCCCATTGGGTCTCTCTCTATTTGGGACCTAGACAAGTATAGCTTGGTGAGGTTAGGTGGGAATTCATGAGAATCTGGTAAATTCTCCAACTTTCCGATCAAATTCATCTTATATAGATGCTGATGATGTGAGAAGGATGCAAAAGCTGGAATCGAACACCCAGGACATGCCCATAGAGACAATGATCTGAGGCAGACCAATTTACAAATGGAATGGGATAATTCCATTTTGAGATCTCCTTCTATATCCAATTTTCTCAAATTGGTCAGTTTCTCCAACCCATCTTCTATCCAGCTGCCCGCCTCTACTACTGATAGAGTCTGGAGATAGCTTAAGCAATGGATTGGCGTCTTGCTGCTGATTTGACATGGTGGTGGTAGCAGTAGGTGCCGTATCTGTTTCATCTTCCAAATATCATCTGGTAGCATCTTGATATTTGTAGACTGTAGATTGAGAGTCTGTAAATTGGAGAGTCGGGTTATGGTGGATGGTAGCTTTTCTAGATCTGTACCCAAGAGACATAGGTACCTCAAATGGATTAGGCACCCAATTTCATCTGGGAGATTAGAGAGGGATATGTAACGGAGATCCATCACCCTTAGCAATTTGAAAGCTCCCCAGAGGATTTTCAACTGCATTTTCTCAAGAATTTCTCTCTCTGTACTGAGGTGCAATAAAGAGCGGAGGTGTAGATTGGAGCGGTTAAGAGAGATGTACTTACTGATGCCACGAGAAGTAATTGCAAGCCGGCGTGCCATGGTTGGGGATGCAGGTACTATGTTCCCATACACGTCCAGAAATCTCTCTTCCTTGGCTTTTGATATTGAGAGGTCACGAAGAAGATCATGAATACGGCATTTTTCAGCCGTTCCATTGCTCTTCCTTTCCGCCACCTGAATCATACTTCTGTTGATGAGCTCGTCGAGGTAATCCTCCACAACATCCTCCATTTCTTCTTCTCCTCTTGGCTGCACGAATCCTTCGGCTATCCACAACTTAAGCAATTCAGCAACGGGGATTTCAGAGTCTTCCGGAAAAGCTCCAAAATAAAGAAAGCAGGGCTTCAAGTAATAGGGCAAGTCATGGTAGCTCAGGGCCAATATGCCTGAGATCTGATCTTCGCTTTCATTTAACCACCATTCGACACTTTTAAGCACTTTCTCCCACGAATTCATTGACTTCTCTTTTCTTGATAGGATGCCTCCTAATACTGCAATTGCTAGAGGTAAACCTCCACATTTCGCAGCGATCTTTCTCCCCAGCTCCTCCAGATTTGTAGGGCATATAGAAGCAGGATTTCCAGGAAGTGCTTTCTTACAAAGCAATGTCCAGCTCTCGTTTTCATCAAGAAAACATATTCTATGGGGTGTGCTTTGTGCATCTGCATACTTGGCTATGTCTTCATTGCGAGTCGTGAGCAGCACTCTGCTGCCCTTTTTCCCATCTGGAAATGCAGAGACCAAACCGTCCCAAGCTTCTCTGGTCCATATATCATCGATTACCACCAGATATCTCTTCCCTTCCAAGTACTCGGAGAGTTTCTTCTGCAAGTCTTCTTCAGAAGTCGTCTCCATTTTATCTTGTGAGAGCCGTGTAAAACAATTTATGATGCTTAGTAAAAGCTCTGGCACTTGATATTCTTGAGACACATACACCCAAGAATGAAAATCAAAACTCTTCTTTACATTAATGTTATTGTAAACCTTCTTTGCGAGAGTAGTCTTACCTATTCCTCCCATACCAGTGATCGAAATAACAGCACGTCGCACGTCTCCTTCAATCAGCCGCCCCACCAGTGTCTTCGTCTCATCTTCAATGCCGACGACATCGGCTTCCTCGACGATGGGAGCCCTCTTCTCCCTTGACGTCTGTCTTTGATTTGAAGAAGATGAAGCTTCTCCACATGCTGGTATATTGTCGATGCCATACTCAGATCTGTTGGATGAGATCTCGTTGAGCTTTCTTTCTATGTCGCAGATCTTCTTGCTAACGTCGTGGATCGACGGTATGTCTTTGATGCAACGAGCAAAACGTAGGCATTTCATCAATCCACCACTTGTCTCTTCTCGTTTCTGTTCAATGTTAGAGATGTAGGAGTCGATAACATCCTCAGCATCATAGGCTGCTTCTCTTATCTGGGCCACCCAAAGCTTAACTCTTTCATTCTCTCTGCGCATCCCATCGATGTCCTTGAGAAAGGCATGCATCCATTCGAGTTTGGTTCGAAGCGATATGATCTGCTCATCTACTCCGAGCAGCAAATCTGCTTCCTGCGTTACAAAATCGTTCAGTTTTTGTATAATGAACTGAACAACACCATCAGCCATATTCTGTCTTCTGCTCTCTCTCTCTCTTCTTCAGAAGCCTAATGCTCGAAACAAGGCTTTCTGCAATTCTACCTTGC
Organism: Liriodendron chinense; assembly: GCA_003013855.2. Lineage (NCBI taxonomy): Eukaryota > Viridiplantae > Streptophyta > Magnoliopsida > Magnoliales > Magnoliaceae > Liriodendron > Liriodendron chinense. The sequence continues at coordinate 148,991 of PVNU02003407.1, forward strand.
AGAAGAAAGATATCTCCGTTCAAAAGCAAATGCACTCGATAATTTCTTCTTTTGCTTTAGCAAAAGCCACGCTTCTCTTTCCTGTCTCCAACAGATCCATTTATAAAGAAAATAAAGTTGGAAGTGCGGAACAGTCTGGAACGCGGATTTCTTGAGAAAGCCTTTCCCATGAAGTTCCTGCGCTAGGAATCTTGGTGGGGCCACTGTGATGTTTGTAAGAAATCCACGCCGTCCATCCTTTTTTTTAGCTCATTTTAGGACGTGCGACAAAAAATGAGCTGTATCCAGTACTCTATGTGGGCCGAAAATGTGAATATTGAACGTCCACATTTCAAATTTTTGATGGGGCCACAGTATGAACAGTATATATGGATAGAATATAAACCTCACTGTGGACTCTAGAGAGGTTTCAACGGTACTAATTTTCCTACCCATCCTTTCCTTTAATGCATCCCACTTGAATCTTGGATGTGGATCATTTTTTGTAGCATGTCCTAAATTGAGCTCTCAAAACGAAAATCGATAGACCGTGTGGATTTCTCACAAATATCACAGTGGGCCCCACCTAGATTCTCAGCGTAGGAACGCCTTTTGCAAGAAATCCTTGTATGTGTTGAAGCCAAATGGAACTCCTGTGCCGTTGAGCTCACGGGGTGAGGTTGGAACTTCTTTTGGAACTTCTTGGGATCCCTACCGTTAAAACTTCACAGCATGAGACAAAACATTAGGCAGATCTCAGTCACAAGGGGACCGAAATACAGGAAACTCTGAGAATTGGATGGCTCCTGTTGAAAGCCTTTTTTTTCCCTTCATCCAGGTCTGTGAGACCTTATGAAGTGGTTAGATGGCAATTAAACCTTATGATGGACCCTAGGAAGGCTTCAACAGTATTTGTTCAATTCTTATTGCTTTCTGTGTTGTGGTCCATTTGAGCTTTGGATGTGTCTCATTTTTGGGCTCATGATCTAGGTATGATCAGAAATATATATATATATATATATATATATATATATATATATATATATATATATATGGACAGTGTGGATCTAATACATTAATCATGGTGGGGGTAGAAAAATTCCACACGTTAAAAATTATATTGTACTGTAGCATACAATTTATTGAGTACGAGAGAATTGCTACATTTTTTGAGCCGAGTCATCGGTGATGAATATCACTGTGCCTCGAGCACAGCCGATCTGCACAGGCCCACTGCCAATCTGCACAGGCCCACTGCCAGTTAACTATGGACTGGAATCCTCTGCAACACCTGCTTTATGCAGATGTGCATAGGCCCACTGCCAGTTAACTATGGACTGGAATCCTCTCCAACACCTGCTTTATGCAGATATGCATAGGCCCACTGCCAGTTAATTATGGACTGGAATCCTCTCCAACACCTGTTTTATGCAGATCTGCATCGGCCCACTGCCAGTTAACTATGGACTGGAATCCTCTCCAACATTCGTTTTATGCAGCTTTAAACGGACTTGGATCAGATACTACTCCCACCAAGACGCACGAGGAGACAGACGGGTATGTGGCGCGCCTCCATTAGCTGACGCAGCTGACCCCGTACCTCGGTATTGGTGGGATGTGACATGTCTAACAGTTCTGCATCAGAACAGAGTTACAGGGCCCGCTGCGTTGGCCAATGGTGACGTGCCACGTACCCATCCGTCTCCTCGTGCATCCTGGTGGGGGTAGTACCTAATCCGAGCCCGCTTTAAACACTGAAGCTTCACAGGCCTACTTTGTTGTCGGTGTGACATGCACTGTCCCAGTTCACTGTGTTATTGTTCCTCGATGTTAGACCAAGACAAAAATCAGACCAAGTGCAGCCACTACCTTATTAGCGGAGCAGAACATGGATGCGTCCAACCCCGCCGTCTCCAAGCTGGGAACGGGCAGTAGCTCTGAGTGGCTACTGTGATGTATGGGTTTTATCCACACCGTTCATCCATTTTGCTTTGCCATTTTATAGGATATGACTAAAATTTAAGCAAATCCATTGCCAAGTAGACCACACCACAGGAAGCAGTAGTGGTAATGATGCTCACTGTTGAAACTTTCTTAGAGCCCACCGCCATTTAACCTATTCATAAAATTTCATAGACTAGATAAAGGGAAAACACGAATGTCTGCCGGACACCAGTGAGCCCAGTGGTGTATTGACTTGGCAAAGTTCAGTGGGACCCACCAGTCATATCCAAACCATTTATCCATTTTGGTAGATCATTCTAATAGCCCAAAAATGAGGCAGATCCAAACCTCAAGTGGACCACACCAGAGAATGCAGTGGTATTGAACACCCACCATTGAAAGGCTTTCGGTGGCAAATAAACTCTCTCTCTCTCTCAAGTGATCCAAACCTCAAGCTGATATTTATGTTTACCTTCATCCAGTTAGATGGCAAATAAACACCACGGTTAGGAAGTTTTCAACTATGGGCATTATTGTCCCCACTGCTTTCTGTGGTATGGTCCAGTGTCTAGATCTACCTTAATTTTGGGCTCATGTCTTAAAATGATCTCACAAAATGAGTGAATGGTGTGGATATAACATCTACAGCATGGTAGAGTGCACAAAACTTTGCCACATCAACACACCACACAACTTAAGGTCTGTCACCACAAGTCCAGTTCCCACTAGCGGGAGAAATACAATGTGATTTCAACCATAAGTTTGTCTGTGAGGCTACTATAGCATGCATCTTTCATAAACTATCCAAGGTTTGACTCACCACAGATGAAAGATATAAAAATTAGCTTAATTCAAAACTCATATTAGCCATACATTGCGTGTGGCCCAGTGGGTTTTTCTATATATGACTTCAATCAATGCATTTTCTAGTCATGATCAATCTGTAGTAGGCCTGTGATTTGAGTAGTTATGCTTGAAGTAGATTAGTTTCAAATGCATAATTTTGATGTGGAAGCTCACGGATGGAAAAGACTGGACTTTAGACATTGCACCGAGTCTTTTCCATGAGTGCATTTTCTAGTCATGACCCATCTATAGCAGGCCTGTGATTTAAAAGGTTACACCTGAAATAGATAAATGCACAATTTCCATGTGGAAGCTCATGGATGGAAAGGACTGGACTTGCATTGCATCGAGTCTTTGTTAATGAGTACATTTTCTAGTCATGACGCTTTTGATTGAACAATTATGCTTAAAGTAGATTAGTTTCAAATGCACAATTTCCATGTAGATGTTCAGGGATGGAAAGGACTGGACTTTAGGCATAGCATCGAGTCTTCTTCAATGAGTGCATTTTTTAGTCATAACCCCTCTATAGCAGGCCTGTGATTTGAACAATTATGCTTGAAGTAGATTAGTTTCAAATGCACAATTTCCATGTAAATGCTCACGGATGGAAAGGACCAGACTGTAGACATACCATCGAGTCTTTTTCAATGAGTGCATTTTCTAGGCATGACCCATCTGTAGCAGGACTGTGATTTGAACGCTTACGCTTGAAGTTGATTAGTTTCAAATGCGCAATTTCCATGTGGATGCTCATGGATGGAAAGGAGGATGACTTTAGGTACAGCATCCAGTCTTTATCAATGAGTGCATTTTCTCGTCCTGACCCATCTATAGCAAGCCTGTGATTTGAATGGTTACGCTTGAAGTAGCAGATTAGTTTTAAATGCATAATTTCTGCGTAGATGCTTACGGATGGAAAGAAACAGACTTTAGAAATAGCATAGAGTCTTTTTCAATGAACGCTTTTTCTAGTCATGACCCATTTATAGCAGGCATGTGATTTGAATGGTTATGCTTAAAGTAGATTAGTTTCAAATGCACAATTTCCATGTAAATGCTCAGGTCGGCAAAGAACTGGACTTTAGACATAGCACCTGAGTCTTTTTCAATGAGTGCATTTTCTAGTCATGACCCACATATAGCAGGCCTGTGACGCTTGAAATAGAATAGTTTCAAATGCACAATTTCTATGGACGTGTCCACACTTAAGGATGGAAAGGACTGGACTTTAGACATCGCATGGAATCTTTATCAATGATCCAATATCGTTCATGAGATGGACCACGCTATCGATAGGAGATGATAAATTAGTTCAACCCTTACATTATTCAAATGTTAAGAAAACCATCCATGTTCAAGTTAAAAGAGTTAAATTGATCAAAGGGCTGAAATATAATGATAGAGTATCTTCTATGATTCTATTTCCTCTATCCAATGTAATGCCCATTGTATAAATGGTGTGGATCATTGCAACGTGACCCAAATCCAAAGGTAAGAGGGTCCCATTTTATTATCAAACCTCAAAGCACGCCCACCATTAGAAACTTTTGCATTGCTTTTGTGGCCCACAATGGTGTTTACTTTTCTATCTAATCCATTCCTATGACATGTCCTGCTAGAATGCAAGGAAGCCCAAAAATTGGCCAGTCTAGTACTAAGATGGGCTGCATAACGTGAATTTAGAGGTCTTAATCATGAATTCACACCCTTCCCTTTGGTGTGGCCCACTTGAATTTTGGACTAGTTTGATTTTTGGGCTCCTAAGAGAACATGAGTCTCTTGAGGTGGAGGACTATGATGCATGGAGGGATGACCTCTGTTATAGTACATCCGTATGCAACATGGTATGTAGGGCATGTAAATGTTAGATCTGATGTTTTTTTTTTTTTTTTTCAATGATCCAAATGGATAAGGATGCAAAGAAAGAAACATGACATACAAATTACGTCATGAGTAATGCTTCCTCCCTCTGCTGTAACTAGTAGCCTTTCTTAGCAACATTACTTTTCTCCTCTTTCTTCGGTAACCTCAAAAGAACTAACCTGTTGATACAGGGCAGCATATATACTTTAGTGTGGCCACATGGCTCTGATTATTCTCCAGGTGAACGAGTCTCCTGCAACAATTAGCAAAGACCCAGTTCTACCTAAGAAGGATCGAATAATGGCCAGCTTTTCGTACAAGTAACAGGTATGATCCTCAACAATTAGAATCTTATGTGCATAAATATATGCACATAACGTGGTGTAGTATGTATTAAGGCTAGAGCTGAACACAAGCTGAGCTAGCTCGAAAAGCTCTCAACTAAGTTCATAATAGCTCGGTTTATCTTGGCTTGTATGGTAAATCAATCATAGCTCAGTTTATCTTGGCTTGTATGGTAAATCAATCAAACCGGAGCTTCTAAGGCTGTGTGGGCCCCACCGTGACATGTGTCAAACATTAAAATATTCATGATCGTTTATTGGGTCCACCGAGATGTGGTTCACAAATCCAGCCCATCTATTGTGTGTCCCACTTGAATGAGGGGTCAAGCCAAGTTTTAGCTGAATCCAAAACTCAGGTGGGCCCCACCAAGTGCTTTAGATGTTTTAGGCATGTCTTCACATGGTTTTAGATGGTATGGCCCACTTGAGTACCATATATGGCTGATTTATGGGATATCCCATAACCTAAAGGGGACCCATCAAATGCACAGTGTTGATGTCTGAACCACATCACGGTGGGGCCCATACAGCTCGACCTCATGGGAAGTTCCTCACTTCCCATGAGGTCAACCTTATAGAACCATTTCCCTACACACACACACACACACACACACACACACACACACGAGCCGCACCTCACCCCGCCCAATCCATCCCTTTCTTTCTCCTTACCTAGCCCGCCGTGCCCTAGCTAGCTCTCTCTCTCTCTCTCTCTCTCTCTCTCTCTCTCTCTCTCTCGTCCCCGACCCCTGTTGCATCTCTCTCTCGTCCCCGACCCCTGTTGCACGTTTCTCACTAACCCGAGCAACTTTGCCAGACTCAGCCGCGTGCCCGAGCTCTCCCTCTCTTTCCCCCCTCTCTCCCTGACCCCCACCGCACGGCCCGCACCCAAGCGACCCTACCCGACTCAACCGCACAAGCACAACCCACACCCACCCAGCCACCCAGGAACATTCTTCGCACTTTTCAGGTAGGGTTTTATTAATTTTTTTTTAATAAAATGTGTTTAAAATAGAAAACCCCAAAATGAGGTTGTATTGGGGCAGTTTTTTGGGCTGGAAAAAATGATAAAAAAAAAATTAAAAAAAAAAAACAAAGCTCAGTTTGAATCGACTCGATAGAACTCAATCGACTTGGCTCAAAAACAAAGCTCGGCTCGAACAGCAAGCCAAGCTCGAGCTACTGTTTGAGCTCGAAACTCAAGCCGAGCCAAGCTAGAATTGAGGTAGTAATTGCTTAAGCCAAGCTTAAAAGGGAAGAGCTCGACTCGAGCTCTGCTCGTGTATAGCTCTAATTAAGGCGATATAAACCAAAACAAAAAAGCAATTAAGTTTTGGGTGGGTTAAGAATATTATCGTAATAGAGAGAACTATCCACTGCCAGCAATCTACTCCCCAGTAGTAAATCAAGCCTCCTTCAACCAATGATATTCATAGAAGCTTCCTTCAACTAATAATCTCCATCAATTATCATTAGTATCAATGCCAGTTTGATCTATCTAATACGCTTTCATCTTGCATTTTCTTTTACAAAATAGGCTAGTAAAATGTTAATTATTATATTACTCTATGTTTGCAAGCACAATTAAAGTTATTCAATTAATTAAATTAAAGGCATCAATAATCTGAGCCATCAAATAAAAGAAAGGGGGACTAGTTTTACTAACCTAATCAGTCGAGTACGCCTACAAATTTGTTACTAGTGTTTACACCTATTTTTGACACCCTGACATGGACCAATCAAAGGATATCATGTGTTGACACCACGTGACCGCAACTGACATGAAACCTACTCTCACCCGAGAGTATCTTCATTTAGTCTTCCTTCGAATACACACATTCGATTATAAATGCGAAGGCACAAACCCTTATGTTTGTTGTTAAGAGAACGAATAGGCACATTCATGTGTATCAAAGATCTCGTACTAACCCTCCACTCATGAGATTGGTTAATGACCTTGTTCATGTCGTGGTTGTGCTACAAATGATGGACTTCGAATCGTTGTCTTCACGATAGGTGGGGCCCGAAGCATCGTAGGTTCCCCTCGAGTGGATCAGTCCTTATATATTTTATTTTATTTTATTAGCAATGATGGTGGTTGCCCCTGGGCTGCTTGACTCTAGCATAATACACTTGTAGTGCTAGTGACATGGGTGATTGCCCCTCGATCTGATTAGTTCCTAAATGGAGTTACCCCTAAGCATATGAATGTTTTGGGAATCTCCATCCTTTTAGCAATTGGAACGACCATTTTGGTTGTTTCTTCTCTCAATCACCTGAGGTTGTGAAGGACAACCTTGCGTATTTTACCTAGCTGAATTTTATTGGAAGATTAACTGATTTCTCTACCTCTAAGTTTGTTGGAGAATTGTAATATAGGTTGACCCACTCATGATAAGGTTTTCTATAGATCGGTTGAGCAACTCGTCACCCGTTCAGTTGAACTCCATACTCTTGGATGAGTCCTATAATATCGTCTCAGTCGAGCGACCATTACTCACCTAACAGATTTTGCCAACTGGGATATCTATGTGGCTGGTCAGGGTTTGGGCCTTGCATCATATAAGGGACGATTATTGGGAGAGGCGTGGCCGGTGGTTGCCCCCTGTGAACCTTAGTCATATGGTAGCCATTATAGACAGGAGGCGCGACCAACGGTTGCTCCCCAGGCACCTCTGTCCTGTAATGCACCTGATGGGTGGCTGAGATTACTTAGGTTTGCCTCCGAGCCATCAAGAATCCACCATGACCGGCCGAACCAGCTAGAGGTTACCCCTCAATCAGTTCAGCCGCATAGCCATATGGCAACAGTTGGACAAGTGACTGTCCTCCTGAGTTACTTGCACCAACCGGACATTGACTCCTAGAAGGGTAATAACTTTGTTGGTCAAGGTATTCATAATAATTATAAAATCAATCGTCTCGAACATTCCTTATCGCCAGTGAAGGTGGCGATTCGATTTGACTGGCTCTAGTTAGGAGCTCAGTGGATCGTTCTACCTCGTGTCTACTAGGGTGAAGTAAGGCAGAGCACTTATCAATGTCTTTGAGTCTCATAAGAATAATCTCAATCATTTTCTCGCTTATCTCGAGTTTTGACCTAGATAGTTTAGTGACATGTTACATACATCCGACGAACTGGTTTAAGAATGCAGCGAAGTAGCTAGAGATTCGCTAGGAAAATGATGTTACTTCAACGTTGACAACATGTTCATAATGCTAACTCAAGTCTTGTTGCTCTTTCACAATCAGCCACAAAGCTAGCATTTTTATTTATTTATTTAGGGGGCATCTTATTCTATTAAGAAATAAAAACTTACTAAGTCCCACTGGTAGTGCCAAAAGAGCATTGGTCAATCGGTGTACAATGAAAATTTATGGCAGCCAAGTAAGTTTGAGTCTCACTAGGCATGCCAAAAGAGTGTTGTTACCAATGTAATAAAACAAGACCACACGTGTGAGTGAGGGACTGTATTTGGTTTTCGTGTGTAGGTAAAATGCAACGGCATACCAGAGTCTACTTAGTGCTGGTCATGAGCCGAGTCAGCTCGAGAAGCTCGCTCGACTCGGCTCAACAAAACTCGCCTCGACTCGCCTCGACTCAATAGGGCGAGTCAAGCCAATCTTAATATTAGAAGCTCGAGTTAAAATCGAGTCAAGCTCGAGCACCCCGTCCCTCGACTCGACTTGACTCGAAGCTCGCCTCGAATCAGCTCGTCTCGACTCGTAGCTCGACTCGCTCGATTTACCGCCTATATAGTTTGAAAAAAAAAAAAAAAAAAAAAAAACCCCTAACATCACACCCGCAGCCCACAGGCCACACCTCTCTTCCCTCTCTTTTCCAAAACCCTACCTTCCCTCTTCCCTCTCTTTCCCAAAACCCTAACCCGTCACACGACCCACACCTCTCTTTCCCTCTCCTAGATCTTCTCTCTCTCATGCTAGTCCGGCTAGCCAGCAGAGCGAATCGTCCGCACCTCTCCTCCTCTTTCTCCTATTTTTTTTCTTCTGAACAAGGCAACGCCCAATGCCTCTTTTCCCCACACCGCTGGGATGCTAGGTGGGGTCCACCGTGATATTTATTAGAAATCTAACCCGTCCATACGTTTTGCAAGATCATTTTAGGATGTGCGACAAAAAATATGGTGGATTCAAAACTCAAGTGGGCCGCACGAGAGGAAAAATGAGAAGAGGAGTTTCCTACCGTTGAAACTTTACCGGGCTTTACCTTTATGTTTGTACCCCATCCAAACCGTTTACAAGGTCATTACCACTGAGATGAAGTGAAAAAATGAAAAAAAAAAAAAGTTTGATTGTAAAAGTTTGTGGCCATACGAATGTTTAAACGGTGGTCACTGAAACCCACTGTTTCCTCTCGTGAGGCCCACTTGAGTCTTGGATGCGCTTGATGTTTTGCCGCACGTCCTAAAATAATCTCACAAAACATATGAACGGCGTAGATTTCTCATAAGCATAACGGTGGGTCCCACCTTGCAATCCAGCGCAAGAACGGAAGCGGATTGGCTGGTGCACCCTACTGCCTACACCAGCTACCTTGCTGGTGTGGGTTACAGTGGGTACGCGTCGAGCTCAGACGAGGGATGTCAATCCTCGAGAACGGTCAAAGTACAAATGGTGGACCACACCACAATGATGTATTTCATATATCTACACCGTCCATCCATTTGAAGAGATCATTTTAGCTCATGACCCCAAAAAATGAGTCATATCCAGATCTCAAGTGGACCACACTACAAAAATGATTCTCACAGTTAAAAATATCCTAGGTCCCACCATAATATTTTTTTTTCCATACAAACTGTTCATAAGGTCACACAGACCTGGATGAAGGATAAAAACAAATATCAAATCGATCCAAAACTCCTATAGCCCTCGAGAAGATTTCAATGGTAGACGTTCAATCTCCCACTGCTTTATACAGTGTGGTCCACTTGATCTTTGGATCCGTCTTATTGTTAGAATCAAGCCTTATCACTATATCGCCAAATGGATGGACGGTTCAGATATAACACGCACATCACAGTGGGCCCACAGAATTTGGTGACGTCAATACACCAAGGGTGCACCAGCCAATCCGCTTCCCGCATAAACTTCCTGGCTCCTGCACCTGTCCACTCACCCTGTCACCCACTTGAAATCTCCGCCTGCTCTTATCGCGCGGAGTAAACTCTGTTGGGCCCACCTAGAATGTATGTGATTTATCTATTCCGTACATATGTTTTTCCTTCTCATTTTAGGAGTTGAGCCCAAAATTTAAGCATATCCAAATCTCAAGTGGACCATGCCACAGGAAACAGTGGGAATAATGATTTCCACCATTGAAATCCTCCCAGGCCCCACAGTGATGTTTGTTTGTCATCCAACCTGTTCATAAGATCACATGGACATAGATGAAGGGAAAACATAAATATCAGCTTTAGATCCAAAACTTCTGTGTCCCCCAAGAATTTTTCAATGGTAGACATTCAGTTCACACTTTTCCTTTGATGTGGTCTACTTTAGATTTTGATAAGCTTCTTTTTTTTGGCACCATATCTGAAATTATGTGTTAAGATGGATGGACGGAGTGGATAAAGTACTTAAATCACGGTGGGTCCCACACGTGCGGAGTTACTCACTACACAATCCGCGTCCCACCCACTCAGCCACACCTGTCCATTGTCGAGGGGCGTGGATTTCCTGCAAAGCCTTGCGCAGGAATTTCCTGCGCTGGGAACCAAGGTGGGCCCACAGTGATGTTTTTTTATAAATCCACACCGTCCATCCATTTTGGGAGCTCATTTTAGGATATGAAAACAAAAATGAACTTTATCCAAGACTCAAGTGGGCCGGAAACGTGAGATTTGAACATCCACAGTTGAAATATTTGTGGAGCCACAGGAGTTCGGAATCAGGATAATATTTGTTTTTCCAGTTCATCCCAGTAGTAGTGACGTTGTGAACGGTATGGATGTCATATAAACATCACTGTGGGACCCCAGAGAGGTTTCAACAGTAGTAATTTACCTACCCACCTTTTCCTTTAGGGAAGGCCACTTGAGTCTTGGATCCGGTTCATTTTTGTTTTCATGCCCTAAAATGAGCTCCCAAAACGGATGGACGGGGTGGATTCATCAAAAAACATCACTGTGGGCCCACCGTGATTCCCAGCGCTGGAAATTTCTGCACAAGGCTTTCGCAGGAAATCTCCCCCGGGCTCACCTAAGACGGTGCGGCCCTTACTGTGGGGTTACCGTGGGGCCCACCTTGATGTATGTATTACGTATCCACTCCATTCATCCGTTTTTCCAGATCATACTAGGACGTTATCCCAAAAATGAAGCAGAAAAAATTATCAGGTGGACCATACCATAAGAAACAGTAGTGATTGACCATCCTACCATTAGAAACTTCTTAGGACGCACCTTCATGTTTCCGTAGTGTTCATTTACCATCCAATCTGTTGATAGGGTCACATGAGCCTGAATGAAGAGAAAAAACAAACATCAGCTTCATCCAAAACTTTTGTGGCCCATTAATCGGCAATCACCACTGTTTCCTATGTTATGGTCCACCTGATGATTGGATCTGATTTCTTTTTGGTATAATCCTCTAAACTGATCTTTAAAAATCGATGGACTGTGTGGATACATAATACATACATGAAGGTGGGCCTCATAGTAACTCACGGTAAGGTCGCACCATCCTGGGTGAGGTCGGGGTCTCACCTAATCCTCTCACCCACACCTGTCCAACTTTTGTGGGCCCCACCATGATGTATGTGTTGGATCCACACTGTCCATTCATTTGGAGAGATTATTTTAGGGCATTATATGAAGAATGAGGTAGATCCAAAGCTCAAGTTGATCCCACCAAAGAAAACAGTAGTACTGTGATGTGCACCTCCATATTAGAAAATGGTGAATGGTGAATGGTGAACGGTTTTTTTTGGAACGGTCAGTTTGTTCTGCAAACTACGACCCCCTGGATCAACCTGATTCTTAAGCTAGCACATTAACATAATGTTGCCATTCGTGTGAGACCCAAGCTCGATCCAGCAAACATTGATTAGCCATGCATGCGAGACCTAAGCCCAATCCAGCAAGCTACCCAGACCCAAACTTATATTGGTCCATTGATCATTGTGTGCTCCACTTGATGATTGGATCATTCTAAATTTTGGGGCACCCACTCATCATGGTGGGCCTCACATGTTGGACGGATTGGATGCAATGTAGACACTGCGTGGACTCCATAATATTAACATCCAAGTTAATCCTGAATTTGAGAAAGGGCATACAATAGTCATTCACAAAGGCATTAATTTACAATTTATGTAAATGGCTCCAACATTCCTCTCTTTCTCTAGCTGATTTTTTTTTTCTTGCCACAGATCATATCGATTTTCTCTTTCTGGCGCTAGTTCAAACTTTTGACTGGCATATGCAAAGCAATCCAAGAACCTGAAGATCAGATCTAAATCATCAGGTAAGCTATTCTATTCTTCAATCTATAAAAAAAATTGATCTAAATTTCAAAATTTTAATATTTAAGTTCCATAAGATATTTCATTTTTTCTTTAAATAATAATGTTTAGGCACACTTTATGTTTCGATATTTGTTCTTTAAATATTTATGTTTAAGATTCTTTGTTAACTGACGTTGTTAATTTGTATTTAGGTCACCTAGTGGTTTAGCAATGTATCCTCCTGTTTAGGAATTTATATTGAACGAGTATAGTTATTCGACTAGAAATGCTTATTCTTTATGGATTCCTAAATTGTCCCATGTTTGGACAGTTCAGTACCATACCATGTACTTAGGACATACATAATGTTGTTGACTTTTAATTTGTATTTTGTAGCAAAAAATATAATAAATTGTAGTGGGAGCAAGCTCGCCTCGGCTCAAAGTAAGCTCGACTCGACTCGATCCACTAGCTCGCCTCGAGCTCACCTCGAAGTATTTCGCAAACAAAACAAGCTCCAATGATAAGCTCGAGGGCAAGCTCGAGCTCAAGTAGAGCACAAACAAGTCAAGCCAAGCTTGGCCCACCTCGACTCGACTCGGCTCGGCTCGATGCACAGCCCTAAGTCTACTTGACTCAAGGTTTGATTGAATCATTGGTGCTCCCCTTCATTAAGACAAATAGATTGGAGACTGGACGCAAGATCCAGTTATCCTCTTAACCACCAATTTTCAATTAACGTTGAGGCAATTGTGAGATGGTACGGATTAACGCCTCCAAATGGACTCATTTTACCTTGTGACAATAGACTTGTGTCTATGGACTTAAGGACTTGTTCTTTCACCAATACTTTAGTTCAAATATTTCTCAAAGGAATATGGATGGACAAACAAATAAAATAAATATAAACACCTGCCGATTTTATTAATATTTAAATAAATGACCAAAATTACAACCAACAGAGTGTTAAACAACCAAATAAATAAAAATAAACGAAAAAGATAAATACATAATGTGTCTATCGAAAAAAAAAAAATTAAGGTGAATGGTCAATAAGATGCAACCAGATGGGTATGATTCATTAAATCAAAACTCAATTGATCATGATCTATAACTTAAGGTTGTGGATACTTATACTCCTAAGGTACTATAGTGGAAGCCGTTAAGCAATAGTGATCTATGCTAGAACTAAGCTAGGCTATGCTAAGATAAACTGGAAAGGTAAATTTAAAAGTATATAAATGTGTTTGGCGTAGGGTCTCGAGCTCTTTGTGGAGTGCTGCTTATATAGGCTTTTGAGAGGTAGTGGCCTTGTGTTATCTTTACCATCGTGAAGGATTTGGACGATTAGCTGTAGAAATCTCATTGATTCTTAAACGTTTGTGTAGCCTATTCCGTACAACCATGTGTCTTTCACTACTTCAAATCATGTGTCCTCTGTCATTGGACTCTCGCATAGGAAGGTTGTTGGAATCCTTACGTTACTTGGCTTTGACATTTGTAGAGAGTGCTTTTGGCATGACTATAATTTTTAATGTTAGATAGATATATGCTTTAATAGAATTTTAACATTTAATGCTAAAAGAGAGATTATTTTTTTTGGGTTACACCCCATTGTTAGTACAGTCACCCCCACTATTAATCACACTATAATGTTAGCCACCCCCCCCCCCCCCCCCCCGAGAGAAAAAGAGACTTTCTGTAACGAAACTCTTGTTTTTGCAAAAGAATACTTTTTATAGAACTCTTACATTTCTTTCATGTATATGTCTTTAACTCCTCTTGAAATTGATTTGCACCACACATGGCATAGCTGCCACCTAGCATCTTTTGAATCGTTTGATCTGGCCTCACCAGATCAGGTGTAAACAATGATGGAGGGCATGAGTAGGATTTTGCCCATTGTTAAGCGTGCATTACCAACAAGTGGTGCCATCTCATTAGTCCACTTAAGTGTGCAAAAAAAAAAAAAACATGTGTAAACACCAATGCCCTAGAGAAAGTGGGGAGTGATCGCCCGAGAGAGAGAGAGAGAGAGAGAGTGGGGAGTGATCGCCCGAGAGATAGAGAGAGAGAGAGAGAGAGAGAGAGAGTAGCCTGCGCACTTAAGTACTACACTCCTTCCCTCTAAATCTACCCTCCCCAGACAGCCCAAGCCCATTCAACCCTTCTCACACTTCTTCACTCATGTACACATGTCAACCTCGGTTGAAAATAAAGAGTTAGTGCATACAACATCTCCTACACTTTCAATTGGATGGGTGAAGATCATATTGCATTTCAAAATTCAGATGATTATTTTAAAAGACGTGAAATTTTCTAACCCAAAACTCTAGCCTTTTGCTAATCAAATTGGAAGAGGAATTCAAATAACAATAGACAAGGGTTATTTTCCTATATCAATGGAACATATGTTAGAAATTAAGTGGACATCACACTTATCAGAGACCTGGGTCAATTGTAAAGCATGATAAGCCTTAAACATTCATAAACAAAAAATTAATGTTGGTCCACTAATTAGGCATATTAAACTTATATAATAAAAACGGGTTGTCAGAAAGAAAAGGCTAATGGTCGATATTCAATGCACATGACGATTAAACAAACAAAATAACTTCATAGTTCTTTCCAAGAGTAGGTCACCCAAATGCAACACTATATATAGAGAATAAACACAACAACAATCATCATATAGGTGTATCTTATCTTCGAAGTGCCTAAGTGTTCAAACAAAACCTAACCCCGGGTCCTCTATGATCCATGCCTAAGCTCTGATACCAACCTCTCATGCCACGAAATTCAGGCCAAGGTAAGTTTGACCTCTATCCTGCACTTGAGCGCATGACTCAAATATTATACGTTCACATGCCATGATCCACATACAATCACATAATGCCAATCAATAAAACATGCATCTTAAAACTAAACAAACAATCATTAACTGAAAGAAAATAAAATACCTACATCTCAAATACTAAACCATCACCACCATAATCCATAATCACATATAACCTCCTACTTCAAGTCCATTACAATTAAATATAAGTCTTTAAAGGAAAGTAACTCTAAAAAACAAAGATAGCCAGTAATCCTTTGAGATCCTGATCCTGAAATTCAATATCCACAACAATAGGTGAGTTAGACAGCTCAATGAGTATATATCGCATAAGTTTTGAAAGAAAACATATTTAACTTGAATAAAACATATTTATCAAAACACTGCAAATTCTCATCATAACTTGAACAATAAAGGTTAAATAAACTAAGTTTTCAATGCAAATTCATATGGAATAAATCATGAATGAATATATGTAAGTCATGCATGAAATAATTCAAAATAATCAGTATAGTTCATCCTCTTAAATACCAATGCTATTTTACACAAGTTGACCAACACTCCTAAAATCCCCCAACTTACATATGTGACCTTTTGCACATTAAACATGCTCATCCACCCGGCCTTAATTAATGGGTAACCCATTCGTACATTAGCTGGTCAGACTATTACTCCACCTAGCCTACATAGGTGTTCTTTTGTAGTCTATACATGCCCATTGACCTGACCTTAATCAATGGAGGTTCCAAAATATACTAAATGGGCTTCTAGGACTTTCAATCCAAGGGACTCAATCACCCTACCTATTTTCGCTTTAGGAATTTTTAACTCAGAGGACTCAATCAACCCCACCTATTTTCTAGTAACATAATAATGATTTCCATAATTCACATGATAAATGATTTCAAAAATCAATATTACTATAAACATCCGATGATCGTTACCCCGATCGGAACCATAATACATGCAACGTACATAAATCCATCCAACCATGATTTAAAATTATCATAAACAATCCATCCATCATCAAAGATTCTAAAAGAATATGAATGTGTAATGCATGGAGTCAAATATAGAAATCTGGAATATTACACAATAAACACTGATATATCAGATAAAGTGTAGATCAATGTTGGAATTGTAGAAAATGAACAGAAAATCCTGGAATTTCAAAGAATTGCACAATAATGCCGGAACTTGCAGCAACCATACAAATTAGTGCTAGAAATATGAATTTTTTATACAATGGTGCTGGAATTCCAAATTTTTCACCAAGAACCCTAGAATCTCAAAAAATTGAACCTTAATGCTGGCATTTCAGATAATTGTGCAATAAACTCCAAATTTTCAAGAAATTCAACAACGATGTGGAAATTCTAAAAAATTGTGCAATAACCCTAGGATTCCATCAATAAATCTTGATTTTCAATATGCAAAAGAAAAGAAATAGAAAAACAAGAAGGATGAAATTAAACCCTAGAAATCATGTGCATGATAAAGAAATAATAAAAAAAAAAAGAAAAAAGAAACAAGAATACATGTGAGAGATCATCACCTGATTGACATGTGAGAGATCATCACCCGATTGTAGAAAACCCTAGATCCTCTCTCTCTCTCTCTCTCTCTCTCTCTCTCTCTCTCTCACACACACACACACACACACCTCTCTTCCCCCTTTTACAGTGGGAGCACCACCTCTACCCCCGAATTGCACACCCACATCCATGCGCTTGTGTGTGTGCCGTGTCATGTGCACCTTGTGTGGTGTGTGTGTTCTGTTTGTGTGATGTTTGTACATGTGCTGCGTGCGTACGTGTGTGTGGTGTATGTGTAGCGTGTGTATATATTATATAAATATATAATTATCATAATTAATTAATTATTATTAAGAATAATATATACTATTATAATTAAATAAAAAAATTAAGTCAAGTTATTACATAGATCCACTTGGATATAACGACATCCATGATATTAACTTGGAGTGGTCCTGTGTAGGCCTAAGTTCCAGTCTTACAGCAGGCGACCGGTGAGGTGGAAAGCAAGCCAGCCCACAGATACCATCCGACAAATCAAGCATGGACTTCTTGCCTCATCCAAGTTAGATGCGACTCATCGAGTCAAATCAGACATGATCGAGTCTGATCCGGTTCAACATATTGAGTGCAAATAGGCCTGACTAGAATGAGTCACCCCCAGACTCGAGAGAGTTGTGACTAGAATCAGTCACCCACTAAGTCCATCTGACTTGCTGGGTTAAAGAACAATGATGACGAGCCAGTGGCTTTCCTGTCCATTTCAACCGATTACCTGCCTGACTTGCAATTTGACAGACACCCAAAATCAGCTCAAGTTACCAAATAAATAAAAGGAAAAGAAAAAAGCAACCAAAATGCATAACTCTTGCAATGCTGATAAATGACAGGTCTGTTATTATATGGAAAAAAAAGAAGAAGAAGATATTTACAGAACACTCCAAATGTATATACAGCTTACCTGTTTCAATGCATTAAATATAATGGAAGCCGTGTGGTTATATAGCTTCGACAATTGGGGCAAAACTGCAAATCTCGACCACAGTCATTGCATGTCTGCACATGAAGTTGAAAATGGTTGAGCACTCATGACACAATGAGAGAATAGAAATGCATCTGCTCAAAGCTGTACTATTGATTCACCAGAAGTGAAAAAAATGGTGCATCATTAAAAAAGGGTGGGTGTAAATATCAATTCCCATGGACAAATTGAAAGTTCTGTCACTCTACCCGATGCCCGCATCCAAACGCAAGGTCTTTGGCACGCCTTAAACACACCGGACAGATCTGTTTGGCAACATGAATGGATCGACTTAATAAGCTCATTGGTTCCTATCATTACTGAGTGCTACTCACAGAAGAGCTATCAACAAATGCCAAATAAAAGTGTCCCACACCTGTCTAGATGACACACATGTGCGAGACCTGGGCTGTTCATGAGGATGTACCCCACAGCAAATGTGCCTTACCCAAAAATCAGACCTGTCGAATCATCAACTGTGCTAAGTTTCACATTCAGTATAAGTGTAATCCACCTGATTAGTGGACTGGCCTGACTTTTGGGCTAAGTTATATCCATCATGGGGACTGGTGAGACAGTTGGGATATTGTGCAAGTGTGCCACATTGGTACGTACGGGCACTTTCCTGTGGCATTCATGGATCGGCTTCTGCAATTGGAATTCCATAGTATCTACCACGTCTCATCACTGCATTCCCTCATCCAAACACACACAAAGATATCTTACTTTACAAGGTAATTACCGGGTTGTTAAGTAGAGAAATTTCCGGTGGCAGAGAGAGAGGCAGTGGCGGAGGGAGAGCAACCCTCACTGGTGTTCCCCTTGTGCGACTGAAAGCGTAAACAAATACAATAATTGTTCGTCAGTCTGGAAAATAGTTTGAATACTAGCAGCATGCATCCCCATGTGCAAACATGGCACACGTGAGGTCAGGGCCATTCTTGGGCAGGATTAAAAATTGGACAGGTCCACTCATCGGGCCCCTCTCACTCGCATGTTGAATGAGGACTATGGGCTATCTCTTCTTTCAACTATCCATTATTCTATACATGTGACTCATATGAAGAGTGGACCAGCCTCATTTTGGACAAATTAACTGTTAGGCCCATCCTGCGAATTCCTCAACTAGGGCCTGTTTGTTTCCAAATACACTAGGGTAAATCCCTGCAAAATGGGTAATAATTACTTTCCTTCGTAATTCCCACACATATATCAAGGCTGATGTTGACAGGGTTGCTTTTTGAACACTAAAAATGAGGAAGGTTTGAATTTCATGTGGGGTCCACTGTGATGTATGTGGCTTATCCACACCATCCATCTGTTTTACGGGCTGATTTTAGGACATGAGCCCAAAATTGAGGCAGATCCAAAGCTCAAGTGGACCACACTACACGAAATAGTGGGTTGAACGCCTACCATTAAGAACCTTCTACGACCACAATTTTGTATGGTGTGGACCACATGAGCTTCAGATCTTCCTCCTTTTTGGGCTCATGTCCTAAAATGTTACGATAAAATGGATGGATGGCGTGGATATGGCAGAGACATCATAGTAGCGCCCACGAATGGACGTCGAACAGATTTTGCAAGGAGGAAAGTAACATGTAATTGCAACTCCAATCAAACAGCTAACAATTGCAATAATTATACATTTATCCTTTCCAACATGCATTTACACAGATTTACAACAAAACAAAAGACATGTTAATACCTCAGAAGGTGGAGTTCTATTGTAGCTTTGTATTGTGATGGTATTTCCATTAATGCCTCCAAAGCAAACTCCATCTCCTTCTTGAATGCGGGGATGTTTTGTGCCATTATCTCCGTGAAATTCACAAACTGCAAGGGATAAAAGCAATAGTTCTTTGTATATGAGCCTTTTTTTTTTTTTTTTGATGGGTAAGCTGCTTATATGAATGTTATCCCAAACAGAATCTGGTATTCAGAAGTGTTCATAATTTGGTTTTATAACCTGGAAATTATCGAAGTCCCGAGGAGGTATATTGTCATCAAATTGATGCATCATATCCCAAGGTCCATCCCCAACGCCAACCAGAACAATTGATAAGGGGTAGGCACTGCAACAATACTTAAAATCAGAAATGTTCAGACGATCCAAACCGTTCAGAACACATAGCATGGCTTCCTGTAACTACCTAGCTTTGCAAATGGCAGTAATGGTATCCTGTTCTTGTGGACTTAAATGGCTAGGATCCATGCCCACACTTCGGGTCACCTACATCAAGTAAGCATCAGTATTGAGCAGTCAAAAACACCTGAGTTACTACAACCACAAAAATAAGGAGAACATCAGCTCAGTGGTGGGGCCCACTTGAGAATGGCATGGATCTCACACACATGCCACTCAAGGGTAGGGTTCAAAATCCCATTCTCATGAGTGGGCCTAGCAAAGATCCAGTTAGAGATGTAAAATCCCTATATAATCCAGCATTCATTGTTCTCAAGTCAACCAAACATATATTCATCAACATCACATTGTAGATTCCATAACTAGAAAAAGAAGGTAATAAGCATCCGGAGATAGCAATGTAAAACCTGGACTGGACCAAAACCCATTTTTATGGGCATTTAGGTCCAACAGCTCAGACCTGTGTTGATCTGTTCAGGCTCAGGAATCTCTATAATCTATAATCATTAAAATATTTAGAAATAGAAAGCAATCTACTCCTAGCACAGAGGTTTAGGCATTTGATTAGTGAGTAGACATTATGATTTTGAACCTTGACGGGTGAATTTTTCTTTTTCTTAAGAAAACAGTGGCCCGCCAGGTTGACCCAGGTGAATATTGGTCTGTGGTTCCAGTCAGATCATTCCATCCTGTCTGGGTTCTAAAACACTGGGAAAAAAAAAAAAAAAAAACAAATAAAAAAGGAAAGAAAAACAGACCTGTCCATCTGCGATGATCAGAAGCACATGATACTGACCCCCACTGTTCTCCACAATGCCTATAGCAGTCTCAATAATTGGTGCGAATGATGTTGGTCCTGTCACAAAGGATAGGAATCAAGTATCATCAAGACCTGTAGCAGATGCATTCAAGAACAAAGCCATTCATCCAGCAGGCGCCATTGTATATGTTTCATCGCCCCAATATCAGTTTCTTTAGAGAATCCTAACCACCCAATCAAAACATAGCCCAGAATCAACAATTGTTGTTTTTCTCCTCAATTGAACAGTTTAGATCATCCAACCAGCCTGGTTTTTGGGCCTCGCCCGTATATGGTCAGGCCCAGCCTAAGTCTTCAGGTCTCTCAACCTGCCTAATGTCCATATGGAAACTTGTGCAGTAACTCGAATGCAATTAGCATTTGTCAGTAGAAAATATACCAACCAGATAGCTTAAGATTTGGAACTATTTCTCTATATCGGCTCAGTGTCTCCTTGAAGCCATTACACGGCCGTCCATCCTGGAAGAAACTAAAAACTTCTCGGTCATGCGTTGATACTGTAAGACAAAGGTAAAGACAATCAGTTAGTCTTAGAAATTTCAAATATTCTTCCGAAGTTCAACATGTTCTGTGTTCAGAAGACGGCCAAATGGTAAGATGCTAGGCATTATAGGACAACTATGGCACAGGGCAACCTCCTGTACACATGGCATATAATTTAAATGCAAACCACGTAAATGGTGGGACCCGTTGTATATTGCTCAGATACCTAAAATCATAAATAGACGTTTGTTGAATTTGGACCATTTACTAATTATAGTTTTCACTGCCCATTGGATGTCTACCAATCAGCCAGTTAGGAAAATATTTCTACTGTAGTTTCGGGACAATAGTCCTCTACACTAGGTCCAGCTATTTGGGTGGTTAGGATTTGTGGTACAAGCCATGTGCACTGTAAGAGTGCAGCCACCATCAACGTAATTGTGGATTAAAATATTGTTACCAGCATCCTATCACTACCCTAAGAGGAAACAGATTGTGAGAAGCAGAGCATGTATGACTAACCGTCTCCAAATCCAAAACAGGGGATAAGGTCATCCTCATCAAAGGCAGAAAGGGTCCTTCCAATGATAGATATTGCCTGTTCATATTCATTTTCTGATTCGCCGATGTGATGTAAGCTCTGACGGTTGGAAGAACATTGACCTGACAGCAACAACATCGGCCATAAATGTCTTGAGGTCCAAATAACCAAAAAACACAAAGCAATATATAATTTTCCCGAATCAACAGGAATTCGATCACGCTAAGTTAACACGCATTTAGTAATTGAACCTGAAGTCACCCGATGAGTAGTTGGCAGACAAATACTACGACTTTTCCAAACAGGACTTCTAATCCTTCAATCCCACATGCCTATGTGAATGAGAGATCTGGTAAGGTTTTTCATGTCCACCTTGTACTTGCCATGGAACAAAAGTCAGGCTTGGCCCAGTTATCAAGTAGGCCACATGTATAAAAAATAGAGAGTTGAAATTTTTGCTGATAGTCCACATGCAACGTACATGTCAGGACTGCCCATTGATAGGACCAGTCTAATTGTAGGGCTATGAACAAACACATGAGATGCAAAACCTGATAAACAGCCCAGATCTTCCAGACACGTCACATCAGTATGTGGTAAGAATAAGACTCAAAATTGTACTGTTGCCAAGTTCATTTCTTACTAGTTAAAGGGAAGGTGCCGTATGGTTTTAAGAGAGAAAATCAGAAAATATGAACCACAGAGCTAAGATTCAGGAGCTTACCAGTCCATTCATTGCTCTTAGTGAAATCAATACCGACGATGAGATTGGAAGACTCAAGACCAGCTTGGACAAGAGCTGCTTTCACCTAGAAAGAAATAATATAAGGTGAAATCCATGTCGAATGGATGAAGTTTTCATGTGGTCAAAGTGAAAGGATATTTAGGTTGCGTTTGGATGCACAAGTGAATGGAATTGCAAACATTCACCATAATGTGGAAGTATGGCACTTAAAAATTGCAGTTATTGCTCTTTCAAGTCAAAGGAATGTGACTCGCCTGCTAGCCCAGCTGGAAGACGCCTAGGCGTTTCAACAGCAGGTCTCAGGTTCGAAATGCTAAGGAGACACACTAACCCCACCGGTGGGTGGGTGCAATGTGTGACTAACCGTGTGGGTGTGTTGCGCAGCTAACAGGGTGTGGGTGTGTTGCATGAATTACAAATTTTTTTTTTAAATTAAAAAAAATTAATAACAAAAAGTCAAAGGAATGAAATTACAAGTTGGGGCTAAACCCTCAAAGTGATTGCTAATGAAGGAAATTACAATCCTGTTAGTTCTACTCCTATCAGACCAATAATTTCAATTCAATGTTATTTTGCATCTAAATGCACCCTTAGTCAGGAATATGAATAGTCTAAAAAAATATCAATCCAAATGCTCTGAGGCTTTGGTGATATATTTGAACAATACAATAAAAATAAAATAACACAATAAAGTAATTGAAGGTTGTAATCCAAATTTTACTTCAAAATGCATCATGGTTTATGCTTTCGTAACCTGTAACAGCAATTGGGTCTATCAACATATGATTGATAATTATATGCCACCTCGTTGGGGTTAATTCTAATAAGGTGCTACAAGAATTGGAACGAATAAATTTTTCCTACGTATGCATCTAGGCATGAGGGTATCTCAGCACTCATGAATGCATGCATCTAACAATTTGCATGCATCCAATAGCTCTTTTTCTTTTTTACAGAAAATATTTATTAAAAAAAAAATTAATTCCAAAAAAGGAAGGTTATACAAGAATTTGTGCAGGCGCCATGAAAAGATTGGGCAACGCCTATCATATGAACTCCCTACAAAGCCCTCACAAAACTAAATACAGAAGCCCTATATACACCACCGAATATCGAGAACTGATACTTCACAGATGGTCTCTTTAAAGATGTGATCAGACCCCCAGGCCTGCATTGTCAAGTGCCACCAGGCTTCTAATCTCACACAGAAGCTCGTCCCTACTGTCATAAGTTCAATTCTGTCTCCTACTACTAGCGATCTTTGCTAGGCCATCCGCCACCAAGTTTCCTTGTCTAAAGGTGTGAGAGATTCCGAGGCCCAATACAGTTCCCAAGTGGACTATTTCCCCTACCTGGTACCAAACTATCCAGGGGAATTGGAGCTGGAATTAGAAATGGTGTCATAAATGATTTATAATCCATCTCCACTATGACATTGTTTAGACCGATTTCCTCACTTATACAAATCCCATCCAAAATAGCCCAAGCTAGCCTCAGCAACCATATTAAAGACTCGGCCATATGCATGGTGAAAGGCAAAAATGATTTTGCCCAAGTGATCTCTACATACTCCCCCACCACCACCAGAATTGCCACAGGATGAGCCATCAATGTTTAACTTTAGTCACCATGGGTCCGGCCTGGCCCATCTAATAACTTCCACTCTATGCTCCCTCTTTGGTTTGGGCTGCAAAATTGAGACTCTGAACCAATTACCTCACAGAGCAACCGCTTTCCATCAGCTCCTGTTTTTTATGTTCGAAACCTATAATGGGTGTGATCAATTCAATGAATAAATTGTTTTTAAATGTGAGCCACTCTGGATAATTTCAAAATAAAATAAAATAAAATATGGCCCAATTCCCTGTATCTGTGAGATACTAGCCTGCATGTACTTGGATATGGAACAAATGGTACCCAAAACTTACATCTCTAGATTTGAGGTAGAAGGCTGTGATGACTAATATGGATAGACGATGATCATCTTCTATTACAAGTGAAAGATTTCGTGCTTTAATGTTTTATCAAGTTCCATTAATGGAGATTCTTCTAATTAGTAAGTGTTTCATAAGATCCACGTCGGACATGGTCTGTTGGCCTGATTTACATGAGATAATGATCTCAAAGAAAAGAAATAGCCATACTGACTTACCTCAAGAAACTAGAAGTAATTAGGGCTAAGACATTTAAGATTTAGGTGTTTGGTTCCACAGTATAACACCAGATAAACCCCCTGTCGCTAGTCTTAATGGCCCTCTGCTTTCTAACATGGAGGATTCCCTGCTTGGGGGGGCCATGGTATTCTCTAATTCAAACCATTCATCGGCCAACCTTGATAGTAGATGAATGATGCCCAGAAAATATACCAAATAAGACAATACTAAGCCTTTGATATTTGGACTTGTCATTATGAAATATGGAGTGTTAACGTACTCTGTCTAAATTTTTAGACCACCAAGATAACTGATTGGAACATCTAATCTAGAATATTACAAGGCATTCCTCTTCCATGATGAGGAACATCAGATCAGCAGTTTGGATCCCTGAACCATGGGCCGCACAGGCATTGAATAATCTGATGAATAGGGCTTTATAATTCCTCTACAAATCTATAGTCACCATTTATTTATTTCAGTTAGTTTACAAACATGGCTACTCAAAGAATTCAAGGAAAAGCGGCAAGGAGAAAAGGAAAAGTGTCAGAATACCTGATCCAATGAGTCGTAGTTATTTGCAATCCTTGAATACTTTCTATGCGATCTGCTCACTACTTCGGATTCTGTATGGTTGATAGCATAGGATTCCATCATATATAGAGTAAATCCCTCCCAGATTTACAACTAAAATTTGTATACGCTTAACAGATTCAATAGGTTTACTCCAACAAATGGCTTTCTACCACCAATAGATCTGTCCAATCACAGCCTATGACTGCATAAAACATCAGATTACCAGGTTTAATAGGTCATACTAGTACATAGTAGAATGAAAACTGATGATGCAGAATTATTGAAATGTTTTCTTTTAAGAAATGAGTGTAGATTGCTCTGAATTTTGTCTTTTGGATGAAAGGTGCGAATGAAGGCTCCAGGAGTATGGTGTTAGTGATCTCAAGAGCCAAGATTCATGGTAGAGAGAAGACCTATTTAACTTACCAACCATGGTATGAACATGGGTAGTATTTTTTCCCTTTAGAAAACGTGACTTTCTTTGATGACAAGAATCCTAAACAAGGTTACAATACCCATGTTTCCATGAAGAACAGAAGCAAGCACAACTAGACAGGCACCTATGCAACTGTCCTGAAGGACAGGAATTTAAAATGAAGGAATTATAGGTTCCTTGACAAGGTCTTCATTTCATACAGGTCAGCCCCCTTCAAAGGTGGGCCATAATAACCCCAGAAAAGAAAGAAAAAAATCGATAGGCCAATCCTGACTGTTCAACTTGAGGCCCAGAAATAGATGATTAGAAGAAATTCATCAAAGGTCCACTACATTCAACAGAAAGGACCTGAGATTAGTGGCAGTGATCGGAGATTTTTGGGCACCATCCACGCACTATTCCTGTGGGCTCCAACAGATCATTGGTCTGGATCTAAAAATCATAGGCCCCACTCGTACAACTGAACCAAAGGAGAAACCATTTGGTGTCACTGAACCCTTTATAAAACCAAACTCAAATCAAAGTAAAAAACAGTCCCCGAAACCAATTTTCAATGGAAAGTGACGTGAATTACCTTCAAACCCGTGCCCAACCATAACAGAAATGTATTTAAAAAAAAAAAAAAAAAGTCCCATGATAAACCATCCCTAACACTATTTTGCATGTCCTAGTTGAATAACTGCCAGAAATGAAGTTAAAAACTATGATGGCCATCAAAAATCCAAAATTTTAGAGAAGATATCTCTTAAAAAAGAAAAATAAGAAAAATAAATAAATAAATAAATAACAAACACACACACACAACATCAACAACAACAACAACAACAACAACAACAACAACAACGAATGTAATTCAATCTAAATTCCCCATGAGAGAATCTAAACAATCAATATTCGGTTAGAACCGACTCTACCAAATTGGGTCCATCACCAAGTCATACTCTATAAAACTTAAGAAAATCTAAATCTTACAATTCACAGTTTCGAACAGAACACCACACAAATGAGCATGAACATAGCACAAAAGGAGGTGTATCTTTCAAAAAACAAGAGTGCAAAAATCAACTACCATAGCACAAAAGAATTCAATTACACACACACAACAACAAAAACCCACCTCAGAAAATCGTCATTCATATTAACAAAACAAACGAATTCACATATAACTAGAATTTGGACCCTACATTCCCACGCAGACCTACTATACAGTATCAGAAAAGGGTGTGTGCGTATCGAAAACAAGGGTGTGAATATCAATTCCCAGAACAGAGACGATTTCAATTCCATCTAGGAAGACGGAGAACAAGAAAGACCAACCTCAAAAAAATCCGAATTCTCAAGCACCGAGACTGATTTGGAAGGGACATGTCCCTTTTTATACGAATCCGGAACCCGGATTCTCTTTTTATACCGTTCCTGCTAGAAAAAATTCAACATAGCAAAATCCAAGAAATTGCAAGAAAGAGAAACGTATCCTAGAAAAGATTCCTCTGTCCCTCTCTCTCTCCTCTGTTTTTTTTTTTTTTTTTAATGAATGAAAGCAAAATCATAACTAAATTAATTCTCAATTTGGGTGTCCAGCAGTGATATCTGAGCTGTTTGACATGCCAAGTCCTCTCCAACCCTCTCAGGTTCAAAACACACTAGCTCGTTCAAAACGAACTAGCTCCGTGAGTGGAAGCTTTGTGTGATTAACCTGGGTGGGTCTGTTGCAGTACTAAGAGGGTGTGTGTGACTTGCATGACTAACACAATAAAGAATCACCTCTTAAATAGCCCATTTATGGGCAACGACCGATTGGTGGGTCCAAGAGTTTTCCCTCATTTCTCCTCTTTTCTATTGTACAGTTTAATCTTTAAACTTTGGTTTGGATAAGAGTGGGATAAGATGGGACCAAATAACCTCTAGCCTCATCTAAACTCCGCTCGCTCTCTATAGCTTAATTTATTCCATTAGTTATGAAAGGAGGAGAGAGAAAAGAGAGATAATATTCGTGTTTAATTTATTCCAATAGTTACGAAAGTTGGATAGAGAAAAGGGAGTAATATTCTATAGATTTTGTCCACCTGGATTCAAGCCATAAATCATAATTCAAAGTCATATTAACTATAGAATCAAATGGGTGATGAGACCTCTTTGCTCCCGTAATAGTTAGGTAGGCCATTGGACATGCGTCATTTATCTTTGACTTTTATGAAGGTTTCAAATCAAAGTAGACTATTGAAGGGTATCATCAAATCCCTAATTAAAAGAAAAGAAAGAAAGAAAGAAAGAAAAAAAGGAAGGAAGAGCAAATGAAAAAGAAGAAACATTTTTAGGCCTTTTGGTAGATATGATTGGCCTGAAACTAGAGATCTATGTGTTCAATTCTAGATCAGAGAAGGGAGGTTGGATGATTTTATTTTTTTTTTCTTCTTCAAAACCTATAGATAATGAAAGATATTGAGGATGAAGAGGGACATGGGTTTGAGAATCAGCTACGGTGAAAGGGTAATGGGCTTACTCATTTACGATGCTCATTTTGTAAGGGAAAATGAAATATCAGCCCGATTAAGAATTTTTATAGAATATGGGCCAATATAATAATGCTTGTAGACTGCCAACATTTGTGCCCAATTGCCCTTAATGACTTCCTTTATAAGTGGGCCCAATTTTAAGATTAGGTGATGTAGGATGCCCTAATTATGATGCATGCTCATGAACACAATTAAATCAGCGAAATTAAAAGACAATAACAATATAAAATCTAGCAGTAATCATCACGAACTAAGAAAATCACAAGGAAACATGCAATGGAACTGGCCATTCATCACGACAATGAAGTATGAATTTCAATTATCACTATGGTTGGATCCGACGAGGGATGGAACCTCCCGATCTTACATGGCTATAACCCAATCAATTAAGAGGAATCTCTAATCTAAGAAATTAAGAGATTTTGGATTAGGGATTTGAAAATCTGAAAACTTATGGTTTAGGATCAAAAAATTAGATTTCGGGATTGTGGTTAGCAAAAAAAATAAGTTAGGGACAGATATAATTACCTAGAAGGAGAATTAAAGGGGCATAAGAAGCAAGTAGAAGAAAGAGGGATCAAGGAAGAAGAAACATTACCATGAGAAAGAGAGAGGAAAAGAGAAGCTCCAAGAGGCTTTTCATTAATCAATAATCAATAACTAATTCGAGTTTAGGGCTTTAGCCCACTTAAATAAGCAAATAAAGATATGAAAGTACTAAAATACCCTTAAAACTAAGCAAAAACGCGTAACTAACAAAAGTACGGGAAAGTTCGGGTACCCGAGCTGCCGCCCGAAGTCGTCTGAAAACCTCCAGAGAGGTTCGGGCGCCCGAAGGTTATAGTCAGGCGCCCGAAATCTTCAGTTTCTTCGGTCTTCTTTCTCCTTTCTTCCTTCACATATGTCTTCCCTGAGTGGGGTCTTCTGTGTGTCCAATCACATTTGAAGGGTCTTCAGTGGGTCTTCAGTTCCTCAATAATTGCCTATCCACAAGGATGGCACTTGTGGTTGACGCTTTCTTCGTTGGTATACCTTGAATGCTTTTGTGTTCGCATCAACCCCCCCCCCCCCCCCCCCCCCCCCCCCCCCCCCCGGGTGAGAAAAACTCGACTTCGACGAGTTGAAACTTTTGTAGCACTCTAGTAGATTCAGATCAATACCCTGCAATGCTTCGCCCGGCAGCCACGTAGATTCAGACGAAGGTTTATTTTTATACTTGACAAGATACCTCTGGAAACCTTCATCTCTCGTAGATACTATCTCATCATCCAAGATCTCCTCAATTTCTTCTTTATGGGTAATGGGTGGAGGAAGGGGTGGAAAGGGTTGTGTAGCGAAATCAGAAAAAGGTTATGAGAGGGACGATGGATCGACAATGGGGGTATGGGAACAGACTAAATCTTCCACATTAAAAGTTGGATTAATGCTCATTTCAGGTGGAAGGTCAATCCGATATGCATTGGACCCAACCTTTTGTAATATCTTGAATGGTCCAGCACTACGCACTTGTAACTTTTTAGCGGATCCTTGAGAGAATCGCTCTAGCCTTATTCGCACCATTACGTAGTCTCCTTCCTGAAATTCTTATGCTCTACGATGAGAATCAGCTGAAATTTTATAATCATCATTGCTCTTATTTAACCGATGTCTAATATGTGTATGCAAATCATGAATATGGCGTCTAATGCATCAGCTGATTCAGAAGACCTTTGGGTAACAGACATAGGTAAGGGATCTATGGGCATTCTAGGTTTATAACCACTTACAATTTCAAAAGGACTCAACTCTGCAGATCTATTAACTGACCCATTGTAAGCAAGTTCAGCAGTTGGTAAAATTAGGTCCCAAGTCTTAACATGTTCACCCACTAGACAACGTAGAAGATTTCCAAGACTACGGTTTACCACTTCAGTCTGACCATCTGTTTGTGGGTGGTAAGCAGTAGAGAATTGCAAACGAGTTCCCATAATGTGTCATAGTGTCTTCCAAAAATAGCTAGTAAATCTAACATCACGATCAGACACTATGGTTTTAGGTAACCCATGGAGACGTACCACACCATCAAAAAAGTACAAGCAACATGAGACGCATTCGACGTTTTCGAACATGGGAGGAAATGCGCCATTTTAGAAAAACGGTCCACAATGACAAAAACGGAATCGTGCTTCTTGATTGTCTTGGGAAGCCCAAGCACGAAGTCTATACTAATGTCCTGCCACGAAGCATGTGGCACTGGCAATGGTGTATACAGCCCGGTATTTTGCTTTCTTTGCTTTGCCAGCTGACATGTACGACACTGCCCTAAAACTTTGGTTACGTCTCGCTTGAGACTTGGCCAATAAAAATAATCTTCTACGAGGGCAATGGTCTTATCACGACCAAAATGGCCAGCTATCCCTCCTGAATGAAGCTCCAGATGAGGAATTTACGAAGGGACATACGGGGAATACAAAGTCTATCTTCCTTGAAAAGGAAGCCATCTTTAAGAAGATATTCACCCATAATACGCTGGTCACTAGAGAGTGACGCGTAAGTACTCCCAAAATCAGGATATGTGGGGTATTCATCTTTCAATTGCTCAAATCCGACTACCTCTACACTCAAGGAGTTGAGCAACGTCACTCTTCTACTAAGGGCATCTGCTGGTTTGTTTTCAACCCCGGCCTTGTGTTTCAGAACAAATGAATATTCCTGAAGAAACACTACCCTTTTAGCTTGCCTTGGGTTGAGTTTCTTCTGAGAATGCAAATATCTTAAAGCCTCATGGTCAGAAAACAAAACAAATTCTTGCGGTAGGAGATAGTGTCGCCAATGTCTCAAGGATTGCACTACCGCATAAAATTCTGTCATAAGTGGAGTACTTTTGTTTTGCCTCATTCAGTTTCTCACTGAAATAGGCCACTGGGTGTCCTTCTTGACTTAACACTCCACTTATACCGACACCAGATGCATCACATGCTACTTCAAAGACTTTAGAAAAGTCAGGTAGACGCATGACAGGAGCATCTACCATCTTGCCCTTAATTTCCTTGAAAGCCTTGACTGCGGCTTTAGACCACACGAACTCTCCCTTTTTCATGCACTCGGTAATGGGAAACATGATCGTGCTAAAACCCTTAATGAACCGACGATAAAAAAGTTGCTAGGCCGTGAAAGCTTCGCACCTTATGAATGTTCCTCGGTTCAGGCCACTCAACTATGGCCCTGACCTTTTCAGGGTCTGCGCGCATCCCTTCAGATGACACTATAAATCCTAAGAACACAACTTGGCTAGATATGAATACACATTTCTTAAGATTAGCGTACAACTTTTCCTTCCTAAGGACGCTACAGACCTTCTTTAAATGTTCAAGGTGTGATTCCTTAGTGGTATTATAAATAAGAATATCGCCAAAGTACACCACTAGAAATTTTTCCATGAATGGCCTCAAAGCTTGTGTCATCACCCGCATGAAAGTACTGGGTGCATTAGTCAAGCCGAAGGGCATGACCAACCACTCATATAGCCCATCTTTCATTTTAAACGCAGTCTTCCACTCATCTCCTAGGCGTATACGGATTTGGTGATATCTACTCTTGAGGTCTATCTTAGAGAATATAGTGGACCTGGCCATCATGTCAAGCATATTGTCAAGCCTAGGTATGGGGAACCGATACTTGACAGTAATTTTGTTTATAGCACGGCTATCCACACACATGCGTCACGTGCCGTCTTTCTTTGGCGTCAACAGTGCAGGCACGGCATACGGGCTCATACTCTCTTGGATGAAACCCTTTTGCAGAAGTTCATCAACTTGCTTCTTCAATTCTGCATGTTCTGTAGGGTTCATCCTGTAGTGAGGAAAGTTCGGTAGAGTAGACCCTGGGACAAGATCAATGGCATGCTGTATGTCCCTCATAGGTGGCAACTCATTCGGTAAGTCTTCAAGAAATACATCACTGTATTCCTTCAGGACCAAGGTCACCTCACGGGGTAACTATGATGGAACCTCAGGTGTAATCTCTCTGGCCACAAGGGCATATACCATAGAATCCTCCTTAGCCTCTTTTTCAAACTCTCTTGCGCTGATTATATGTAGAGGCTTAGGCTTGGATTTCCCCACTCCTCTAGGGTCACTTGCCTTCTCATCCTTCTTCTTCCCTAGTGTGTTCTCAAGTGGCATGGGTTTAAGTTTGATCTTTTTACCGTTATGCATGAAGGTACACGCATTCGAACGGGCAAAGATCGTGACATCATTATCGAATAGCCACGGTCTACCTAGGATAACATGTCCCACATCCATAGGTAAAACATCACACCACAGGGACTCTTTGTATGACCCAAATTCGATGGGGACTAAATATTGATGGGTGACAGGTAGGGATGTCTTATCAACCCAAGAAACTTTATATGGGTCTAGATGAGGTGTGGGTTTCAGTTTCAAGCGATCTAAGGTGCTAGTGGAAATCACATTCTGACAACTTCCACTGTCCACTATCACCTTACAATTCTTTTCACCACACTTGACAATAGTGTAGAAGATAGTGCTTCGACGCCAGTCAACACTACTTCTAGACTGAGCTAGCACACGCCTGACTACTGCAAGCATTACTTCTCCATCTAATTCTTCCTCATCAGTAAGTCCTCCTTCAGGGTGATACTCTTCAACTTCATAATCACCCTGATTATCTTCTCCTTCGTGGGACTCACCTATAACTAAGGCTTTCCACGGCTCTTCGTAGGACACTGATTAGACATGTGGTCAAGATTGCCACACTCATAGCACCTCACTTACTAGGACCGGCACCAAGAACCCCGTTGCCCTTGTCCTCCCTAGGCCTAGGCGGAATGGTCGCTTGTGCTCTAGATTGACTACCAATATTAGGTCTAGTCCCCTGGGAACTAGATCTAGCACTGGAGTCTCGGGACTCAAAACGACGAACGACAGGAGCCTTCAGATATTGCTCTAACTCTTGCACGACTTGATATGCTTCATCTAAGTCAGTTAAGGGCCAAGTCATAAGCTCGCACTGAAGATCCGCATGAAGGCCCGTCTTGAAACGCAAGAGCGTTACTAGAGGGTCTTCTTGGATATCACATCGCATCACATATTCTTCAAATTTAGCGATATAGTCAGCGGCAAACATTGACCCTTGGCGTAAGGAGTGCCATTGGTCAAGGAGCTTCTAACGGTATTAGAGAAGAAGGTACTTCTCATTCAACTTCTCTTTCATCTTATACTAATGTGTGATGGGAGCTCTACCAACTTTTTCTATCTTACGCTCGGTGTTAGTCCAAAAGAGCTTCGCCTGACCCACAAGCTTCATCTTAGCAAACTGCATTTGACGGTTTTCTGACATGCCATACCACTCAAAGTAGTGGTCCATGTCAGCAACTCAGTCAAGGAATGCCTTGGAGTCCAAACGCCCATCAAAACTCGGGGCCTCAACTCTCACACTCTTCATCGCACGCTCATCTGGATCATAGCGGTCTTGATGATCACATATGGTTCGTGCCTCTCGCACGACACCACGACCATTACCACGATCTCTATCCTCACTACCTCCACGTGTGGTAACGCGTTCTTCAATGATTCCTCCCACTTGGGAGTGTACATCATCCCCTACAGTGGGGTTTTCCCTTTAGGACGCCTCTGGTTGCTCAACCTTAGTCATGGTAGTGGTGATTTGGTTCTCAAGGCGGGCAAACTCACGCTTTTGACCTGCTTCTAAGGCGGTTATCTTTTGTATCAATAGAACAAGTTGCTCAGATAACTGCTCGTTATTCATGGTAGGCTAAAGTCCGAAACCTCTACCTCTTCTCGTGGGCATACAATTGAGACTTGAACCAAACTCTACCCAACTAGACTACTAGGTGTTATGACTTTCAAGATGAATGCGATGAATGCAAAACTAATATGAACTGACACAATTAAGTTAAAACAGGAAACAACTCAAATCTGAAAATTTTCCAAATTAAGAAACTTTCTAAAATTGGAAAGTTTTTAAAATTGAAAACTTTCTAAATCTGGAACTTTTCGAAATTAAACCTAGTCAAAACCCTAATTGGAGAACTCGATCAAGACAAATCATGCAAGCCTATTTTCTGATACCAAATTTGATGTAGGATGCCCTAATTATGATGCATGCTCATGGACACAATTAAATCAGTGGAATTAAAAGACTATAACAATATAAAATCTAACAGTAATCATCACGAACTAAGAAAATCACAAGGAAGCATGCAATGGAATGGGCCATTCATCACAACCATGAAGTATGAATTTCAATTATCACTATGGTTGGATCTGGCGAGGGATGGAACCTCCCGATCTTGCATGGCTATAACCCAATCAATTAAGAGAAATCTTTAATCTAGGAAATTAAGAGATTTTGGATTAGGGATTTGAAAATCTGAAAACTTAGGGTTTAGGATCAAAAAATCAGATTTTGGGATTGTGATTAGCAAAACAAATAGGTTAGGGAAAGATAGAATTACCTGGAAGAAGGATTAGAGGAGCATAAGAAGCAAATAGAAGAAAGAGGGATCAAGGAAGAAGAAACATCACCATGAGAAAGAGAGAGGAAAAGAGAAGCTCCAAGAGGCTTTTCATTAATCAATAATCAATAACTAATTTGAGTTTAGAGCTTTAGGCCACTTAAATAAGCAAATAAAGACATGAAAGTATTAAAATACCTCTAAAACTAAGCAAAAACACGTAACTAACAAAAGTATGGGAAAGTTCAGGCGCTCAGTCGAGTGCCCGAGCTACCGCTCGAAGTCGTCTAAAAACCTCCAGAGAGGTTCGGGCACTCGACAAATAAAGTTCGGGTGCCCGATCGGGTGCCCGAAGACAGTGGTCGAGCGCCCGAAATCTTCAGTTTCTTCGGTCTTCTTTCTCCTTTCTTTCTTCACATGTGTCTTCCCTGAGTAGGGTCTTCTGTGCGTCCAATCACATGTGAAGGCTCTTTAGCGGGTTATCGGTTCCTCAATAATCGCCTATCCACAAGGACGGCACTTGTGGTTGGCACTTTCTTCGTTGGAATACCTTAAATGCTTTTATGTCCGCATCATTAGGCCTATTACTCTTTCAAGTGTCATTTTTAATAGCTTTTATGAAAAGTCTGGATCCTCTATTAGCTCTAAGCAAGAAAACAGTACTTGGAGCCTTTTCATTGGTCCACTTCATCACATAGGTTTGCAACCATGTCACATCCTCACTGCAACCTGGTCACACCTCAATGCAACCTGATCACATCGACATCATACAGTGTGATGTGGACCAATGAAAAGGCTCCAAGTAGGGATTCCCTGCTTGGAGGCCAACAGAGGATCCAAATTCTTTTGTGAAACCATTGATATATAATCATTGTGCCAAATTTTGGGAACCATCCTAAGCTATCCAGGAGTGGTTGGATAGCATATATGAGCCTCACATTTGTGCATAAATTATGATGGACTGGTTTAGAAGCCTAAATCACTTCTCTTCAATATTAAGTGTAACTTGCTTAATGCTTTTAATCGACCATTTGTGGGCTGATTTATCCCAAGCGTGTATATATATGTATTAAAAATAAAAGGACATAAAATAAAATTTTAGATTTAGTTAATTTAAGTTATGATATTTGATATTGTGATCATGTCCATATATGTGTGTGATGTTAGGTGGGCCACACATTTTGGAACACGATGACCAAAATTTATAATCGCACGTGTCCCTCTTGGTGTACGTGTGTGTTCATGGGAATGTATAGATCCCTCCCAATATCCATATTGTCAACTATTGGTGTACGTGTGTGTTCATGGGAATGTATAGATCCCTCCCAATATCCATATTGTCAACTATTGAGCACATGTCCACTAGTTTTTAGAACCATCATCTACCATGATGAGATCAACATTGATGAAATGATCCATCATCAATAGTGATCATTAATAATAATGATTAGATTTATTACTCATCTTAGCACTTGTTTTCATTAATTCTTATAATAAGGTTATTATATATGCAATAATTAAGCTTAATGTGTTTAGATCAATGCCCCCTTTTTTATTAAGAAAATTAAAATCTTAATGTTAGGATTATCCCTATTAAATAAAAGTTTTGCATAACCTAAGTGGGAGCTTACTTTCCTCTACCAAATGATGCACGCACCCGTAATGAAGGTTTGTAAGTTGTACAAATAGATTGTAATAAAAGCATCATTTTCATCTTAATTTAGATAATTTAATTGATCTACATTGCCCATTTGGGTATACAAACTTTCAGATCTCATATAAGATAGATTTGTTACTTTTATTACTTGAAGATTTAAATTTAAATAACTAGTAAAAATGTTGATGATTAGTGCCAATACCATAGATTATAGCTAAGTAGTGATGCTTTATATAATGTATAGGTAACCACCAATGTATTAATTATAAAATAAATCAAGTGTTAATAGTTTGATGGCAACAATTATGAAGATTGGTTATGTACCATGAGATACCTTTTCGATGAGGATGACATTTAACATACTTTGGACGAGGTTTGAGAGGAATCAATAATTGTTGATGTTGAAGCCTAAAAAGTGATATACATGGAATCCATCTATGGATCCGTTACATAGTAGTTCATGCATCTTATTAACTCATAAATCGCATCTATTCAACTCGTTCATAAATTTGCCCATCTAACCGCACATTTTATCGTTTATATAACAAAGATAGTTATACCGATTTTATCTCACTTTACGTGGCCTTTTCTATCTCTTATGATTGGTAGGGGTATGGGGTGTCTTATTTTATTATCACAAGACTCAATATAAGATCACTAATTTCTAGCGTATCAGTACCAAGTGCAAAGAGTCGAACAGACAAACAAAAGATGCAAGGAAACTGAAGCAGACATGGCCATCACATGTATATATACCAGACCATTTTAACATTAAACAACATGCGCCAAGCTTTAGATGACATGCGTCAAGCTCCAAACAACATGAGCCGCCATATGTCACATGTGCAGAAACCCGCCGTCTAAGACTTTTGGTTATAAATAACCATTCTACTATTTACAAAGGGACATGAACATAATTTGAAATTAAAGAGAATCTTGACAACAAGCTAGCCGGCACATCCACCGCCCAACTTGCAAGGACATGCATTAGAGTCCTAGGCACATGCATCATACGCGCTGGGTCTGGCACATGACACCCTTTCGACTCCCCGACAGTCCTGTGTTCAGTTCACTCCACGCGTGACTCGATCAACAAAGAGTTTACTTCGAGTTAGAAGATGATTATGCAAGCAATGTCTATTCAAGGTAAATAATACATCAGTAGAAATATTATCAATCCACAATTCCAAAGAGCCCGAGATCACCCCATTCTGAGTTATAACGAAGGAGTTACGAGCCATTTACTGCTTGTTGTTAATGTCATCGGGCACTTTGGGCACACTTTCGAAGAGCTAGATGACATCTAAATTAGATCATTGTAGGTCCATTGCGTAGAACATTGAAATATTTTTCTAACGAGTATAAGATCGTCTCAATCGAAGTTATAACAAAGACGTTATAGCTGTTTTGTGAAGATAGGTCACACAGCCAAAAATTACAGAAATGGCCTGCACTGGTTCCTTTTGGCCCTGCGCTGAATGGGCTGACTGTTTTAGCCCTGCGCTGGATGCATTGGCATTTTTTGGATATGTGCAGGATGCGCTGACAGATGACCCCCCACATGTGCCTACGCTTATAAATACCCCTCTACTCCTCATTTGAGGGGATGGAGAGAGATTCAAAGAGATTTAGAAGGAGAGAGACTCCTCCGGCACATTCGCACCTTTCTCCAGCGCATTAAGCACAACTCCAAGCGCATCCACTTTGCAACTCCAAGCATATCTGTTTCCTAACTCCAAGCGCATCCACTTTGCAACTCCAAGCGCATCCGCTCTGCAACTATAAGCACATGCGCTTTGCAACTCTAAGCAAATGTGCTCTACAACTCCAAGCACATCCGCTCTATAGCTCCAAGCGCATGCACTCTACAACTCCAGGCGTAGCCGCTGGCCAACTCCAAGCACATCCACTCTGCAACTCCAAGCGCTTCTGCTACCCAACTCCAAGAGCATCCCCAGTGCAACTCCAAGCGCATCTGTTACCCAACTCCAAGCGCATCCTCTGCAACTGCGAGTACATCAGCAATGTTACTACGAGCGCGTCAGCAGTGTTACAACAAGCAAGACTCTAACGCGATGGCAAGCGGGCCTATATACATAATACATGTATCCTCTTGCACGACTTGGAAATACATCACACACAAACACATCCTACATTCGTGCACACAATAAACACACCTTAAGGGCGTGTTTGGTGCATGGTATTAGGAGGTATTAGATGGGATAGTCATTCACATCCTGCATATGAAACCAATAATCGTGTTTGGCGAAGCTAATATGTGACGATGGTTTTGGGCTTTGGAAACCACGCCCGTACTTGTTGGTTTGGAGAGGGATTTGGTGAATCCACTGTCGTATCCAGTGAGGGACGTCGACCAAAGTGGGATTCCAAAGAGACCCTTTGGAAAAGAGATTGGGCGGTTTGCCTCGGTGGTGCGTTGATCTCAACTAGATGTTTGTGGGCCCCACTATAGTGTATGTGTGATATCCATACTGTGCATCCATTTGGCAAGATCACTTTATGTCACGACAACAAAAACTGTCAACGATCCAATGCTCAAGTGGTCCACACCACAGAAAGTAGTATGGACAATGATTCCCACTGTTGAAACCATCCTAACGCCCACCACGATTTTTACTTGTCATCCATCCTGTTCATAAGGCCACACAGACATGGATGAAGGGAAAAAAAATCAAATTATCCAAAACTTCTTTGGTCCCTGAGAAGTTTTCAATGGTACATTTTCAATCCCTTTTGTTTTATATGGTATGGTCCACTTGAGCTTCATATCTGTCTTAATTTTTTTACCATACTTTAAAATGATCACTTAAAATGAATAGACGGTGTGGATATAACACATGCATCATGGTGGGGCCTTAGTGACGTCAACGCACTAAAGAAGTGGTGTGGCAAGTGGCAACCTCAAATCCAAAGAGGCGTTGGTTTGGATCTTCCCATTTTGGTGCAATCCAAACAGGCGTTGGTTTGGATCAACAGATTTAAATGAGAATGGATTGCATTCCAAACACAGCATTGGATTCGGTATTGCTCCATCTATCCCACGACAATCCCTGACATATAGTAATTATTTCATTTTTTGTATTCCATCCCATCTAATACCTCTTAATACCATGCACCAAACACGCCCTAAAGGTACACCATGTCCACACATCCTTCATTTACACACTTTGTATACATACACTCCATGTGCACACACCTAGTACACGCACATCATGCTCACATATCTTAGATTAACATGCCATGCATACTTTTCTTGCTCAACATCTATACATGTGCAAATCACTCTGTTGCACCATTATATCTAAGGCCTTAAACAGCAACGCTACATTGTTAACCTTTCAGAATGACTACGCTACATATGCGCTACTCGTGTAATTGTGATCACATAATTTTGTAATCCTCAAAATCCCTGTAGAATGACAAAAGTTTTATTTGGTGGGAACTTTGCAGTACAACAACAATGAAACAAGCTAGCCATATAAATTATCGTTGAATGTTAAAGACATCACCGTCTAAGACTGGCCAATATACTACCCATTAAGGATGGCCTTCGCTAGTTGAGTCGTTTAAGTTCACAATCCCGATCCAATCTTCTCGCGGTCTCCGTCTCTACGACGAGCGCAGGTTCAGTGTCGCACTACTCGATTATTGCTTAGTGGTCTCTTAGTTTGGACATCTAAAATGACATGGGACATAAGTATTTTGACCTTTTCCAAAGATGGTGTGGTCAAATCGCTTCCCAAAACGATCCCTAAAACCACTAATCTACATGACCTCTCTAAAAGCCACAATCCCCCACATGCAAGGTCTTTTACCCCTTGATTTAGGTTTTCCCAAATATTCCATATCTTGTAAATTACCATTCATAGTCGAATATTGTCACTTTGTCCCATGGTTTTCTCCTACATGGGTTTCCTTGTTAAATCTTTGTGTTCTTTATAGTGTGTTTTATTTATGTTTTTTCTTATTTATTTTTTTTAATTTATCTTTGATGCATGCATATGTGGTATTATACCAGGCATTCATAAGCTTATATCATTGCGGATAGACAACACTTCTACCATTGTTTTGACAAAAGACCGTAAATACCACTAAAAGTCCAAGACATTGAGATCAAGTATCATTATGTACGCAATCATGTAAAAGATATAAATAAAAAAAACCGCCCTTAGCTACATTCCTATTAAAGAGAAGTTGGTTAATCTCATAATGAAGCCTATAGGTAGAGATTTATTCTAAACTCACATTAGGCAGATGGGATTGGTGAGAACTTGAGTGATATGCTTATATCACCTTTGATCTTTCATTAATATATAATACATTTTTTTATTCAATATTGAACGCTATTATCGACTAGGTGTGTAAATCATCAGCATTTGCTTTGTCTGTCTTTGTCAGCAGGCCGGTCACCGACTTACATAAATTGACTAATCATAAATGTATAATAGGTACATTCAAGGTAATATTCATACATTAAGGTATGAATCATCCCCTATTATGAAAAATAGAGGATGAGGATACAAGTGAGTCATATCTGCCTTCAGTTCTGAAAGATTAAAGATGAACCTAATCAACTTAAAAAACATAATCGTTTCATTATTCTTCATGTAGTAAATGTTATGACCTGAATATATGCCAGGTCGTGAGTATATGAGAGAAGTCATATCTCATGTGAGATGACTTACATATTGTAAACCCGACATATGCCTAACATTGTTTACTTTATGGCATGGATAGTAGCAACGTGTTCAGACATTTTACTTATAGATTTCTTTGATTCGATCTAATCATTGCAACGGTTGAGTAGTCAGTCCCATAAGTGACACTTTGCGTCCTTAGCTACCCTCCTCTTATATATAGGAATACGAGATTGAGTGTTGCTACATTAGTGTATGATGACGAAAGGCCGTTAATTGGTCAAACTCAATTATGCTAAGAAAGTGGCTTGATCGATTCCAAATTACACATCTACATGGAGAATATATAGGCAGAGTGGACTCACATTTAAAGCATGGTGACAGGTGTTATAGAGGATATCACCAATGCAGCATGTGTGGCTGCTCATTAGAAACCATGCTTAGTGATCGGTGATCTGCACCATCCATGATATGAAATCCTTCCTTACATATCATGTAGTTCAACTGGTCTGGTTGGCCACAAGTGTTCAAAGGAAAAGAATATAAGAATAAGGGTTATTTACACTACTTAACAAGGAATGCAAACACGAGAGCCTTTTGTGTGCCATTTTGCCTCTTTTAAGCTTCTCTGCTGAGCTTTGCTACTTTTTATTTTCCTTTTCTCATCCTCGTTGTGTGGTGTGGATCTTTTTGTAGGGTTGTCAACGGGTCGGATACGGGTCGGATCAGTGATGATCCGTATCCGATTCGATTAAGGATATATCCGACCCAAATCCGATTCGATCAAGTATATGAACCGAACCCGACTCGTTTAAATATTTTGAAATCCGTTTCCGATCTGAATATGATCCGACCCGATATCCGAATATGATACAGCCCATGCGTGGAGAGTAGAGA
The DNA here is from genome assembly GCA_003013855.2 of Liriodendron chinense. Lineage (NCBI taxonomy): Eukaryota > Viridiplantae > Streptophyta > Magnoliopsida > Magnoliales > Magnoliaceae > Liriodendron > Liriodendron chinense. Next base: position 190,939 of record PVNU02003407.1, read on the forward strand.
CGAAGGAGACGGCTGGTTTTTTTTTTTTTTTTTTAATCGGGTCGTTAATGGGTCAGATCAAGGTTGATCCGAATCCGACCCGAATATTAAACAGATCGTCTTTAGGTATCCGAATCCGACCCGATGATCCGATTATTGATCTGAATCCGATTAAATCGGAGCGGTTCTGGATCGGATACGGATCAGGATCCGTGCCGTTGACCGCCCTATCTTTTTGTTAGGTTCTTTCTGTCCCTCTTATTTTTTTTCTCTTTGCCTTGATTCTAGATGTAGGTGTTTTATTATTTGTTAGCGTGGCGCTTTGTGTATTTTTTAAGCTGGATGAAAGAAAGGTTTTCTTTAAAAAAGAAGAAAAAATTTTGGAGTTCAAATTTCGCTCCTCACATTACACCTGGCAAATATATCTACTATGTCGTGGGCCTTCACTTGGATAAGTTATATACCTAGCATAGATGATATCAGTCCTTGGCATCCATCTGATTAGAGACCTTGAGGAATGTTACAACGCAGTTCTACATTCAATCAGACGAGCTCACAACATAAAGTCAGTAAGATTTGTCTGAAAAATAGATTTTTCTAATAAATTTAATATTTATGGCCCATCTATCATGTAGGCCGCCAGATCAACGGTTTAGATTTTTACAAAAAATTACCCACTTATACATCAAGATGGAAGTGTCATGGAAGTTGCATGCACAAAAGTGCGTATTATCATTATGCGACGGAATCGATTTATCAATCAAGTGAAGTTTCCTCGACTGCATTCCAACGCATTGCTATGGGATACATCAATACATGGCCTTTGGATCTGGATCATCTTTGAATGATCTAAACCGTTTATATGATGGGGCACGTAAAACACAATCAACAAAAACTCTTTTACTGGAATATTTCAACCTCATCGTTTCACCTTTTTTTCCTTTTGAATATAAACGCTCCCTTAAAACTTAGGATAATCAACGGGTTGAAATATTTCAATAAGAGAGTATTTATTCCGTATCCATGGTATGGCCGATCATACGAACGGTTTGAGCCTTTGACAAGGACCTGATCCAACGGCTAATGTGGCGATGTATGTTATTGTAATCCTTCCGTTGTATTCTAGCAAATCTGATAAGATTTGTAAAATTGATTGGGTCAATTAAGATTGAGATAAAAGAGGAATTATATGATATGTAAGTAGACCATTTTTTCACAGTGTACATAGGTTATCAGTTTTCTTAAGTAGGACCCATGCTTTTTAAAATCCATACCGTTGGTCTGATCTGTATGAATGTAGATGGACCACTTCTTAAGAATTTACTAGCTATGAAAATCTCAACCTTTCCATTTTTCTAGACAGAGAGATAGACGGTAATGGTGGACATTGGATTCTGGAAATTGTTCTAATATTGAATATGATTAAAAGATTGTATATGAAGTTTTGCGTAAAAGTGATCGTCAGAAACTATCATACTTGAAAACAGTAGTTTAACTTAAGTCTAACTAATAGAATTTTTGTAATTATAAGAAAATTGCATGAATTTCAAAATCCGATCATTCTACGACTTTCATAGGAATATTATAAGCAACTTTTGTAAAGGGTCCCTATCGGATCTCACACAGATAGTCTTGTTTTCAAAATAACATAAATGGTCGATAAAAAGATTTTAAATAAATTCTGAAAATCCGGAGCGTTACACAGGTCCCTTCTTGTGATGGGCCTTCGCTTGGATAGGTTATCCCTAACATAAATGGTAGTGGGCCGTGACATCTATCTGATTAATTAGGGACCCTCCAAAGGAATGTTAGAGCACGGGTCTACATTTAATCAGAAGAAGTCACGACATAAGGTTAGTAAGAATTGTCTAACAACTTCAATATATTTATCTTATGGCCCATCTATTATGTATCCCACCTGATCAATGGTTTAGAATTTTACAAATTTTTTGGCACTTATACATCAAGATGGAAATGTCATGGAAACCTAACTGGAGATTATCATTCTTGGACTTAATTAATGATGATTGATTAAAATAATACAAAGATGCCCGCCAATTGGACATAATCGATTTATCAACAGAAGCTTCCTAGAATGCAATCCAAGTTATTGCCATGGGATACATCGGTGCTTAACCTTTGAATATGTGACCATTATTGAATGATCCAACCGTTTATATGATGGGGCACATCAAAATAGCGAATAAAAACTCTTTTACTGGAATATTTCAACCTGAACATTTCACCCTTTTTCTTTTGAGCATAAACCGTTAATGTCGCAACATATGTTATTGCAATCCTTTAGCAGGTCAATATTTCTGTAGTTTTTCAGTTTTGGGACCATTTCTTTTTTTTTTTACACATGCACCCGCATACTCGACACACACACAACCCCACACTCACTTCCTAGTAAGGTTTTCCCCACCTATGGGTTTTGCACCCAAGCCCTCTTGTTGAAACCCTAAAGAGTCATGGACTAAACTCTGCTCCGTTTTTTTGGATTATGCACTAGAATAATCAGGAAAAAGTATGAATGACGTGGATATAGGATAGATATATTAAGGTAGGCCCCATAATAAAGGCCACACTGGTGGTTCGGTGGAGTATCTTGCGGCGCCAAGGCCACACCAAGAGGCGTGGATTGGGTGTTACCGGGGTAACAGCTTACTGGGTGTTACCCTTACCATAGGGCCACATTGATCATATTTCTCTGTCCATCTGTTTTTACATCCAATTTTAGGCCAATCTCCCAAAAATTAGACCACATCACAATAAACAGTGATGATTGAACGCTCACAATTGAAAACTTCCTAAGGCCCATTATAAGAAGATCCGTAATGTTTATTTTACATCCAACTCATTGATAAGGTCAACCAGAACTAGATGAAAGGCAAATAAAAATGTTAGCTTGACCTACAAAGAGCTTTTAATGGTCATTCTCCACTTTTTTACCTGTTATGGTCCACCACAGATTAAAATTTCCTTAATTTTTGGAATAATGTCCTTAAATGAGCTTAAAAAATAGATGGCTGGCGTGGATATGAAAAAAATCATCAAAGTGGGCTCCACACGGTAAGGGTAACACCCACTAAGCTGTTACCCGGATAACACTAATCCGCTTCCCACACCAAGTTACCAACCTCATTCGGTGATGTTTCCTAGCATCACTGAATCAGTTTCCGGTCAATCCGGATCAATCTGGTCAATCCATATTAAGACAAGAGGATCATATGATATGTTCGGTGGAGTATCTTGACGCCTCAGATAGTCACCAACCTCTCATTCCGTGTTGTTTCTAGCATCACCGAATCCATTTCCAGTCAATCAAGTCAATCTAGATCAAGAAACAACAAGAGGAATTATATGATAAATAGCTTCATTTTTTTACAGCGTACATGGGTTATCAATTTTCATAAGTAGGACCCTGTGTTTTTAAAATCCATACTGTTGATTCAGATTTGTATGATCGTAGATGTACTTCATAGGTATTTTGTAGCTATCAAAATCTTAACCTTTCTTTTCTTCGGCTATAGAGATAGCAACGGTGAACATTGTTTTGTTAGGATTGTTCATACATGGTGGGGGACCCAATAGATTACAAGTCTTTATTAGGCCTCCACTTTCCAGAAATGGAAACTCGGGTATAGCGTGGAAAGATCGCCAAAGACTTCGAAGAAATAAAAAGCCATGTTTATTTGGAAAGTTACTTCGAAGGTCAATTATATAATCATTTCCTTTTGAGAAATTTCCCACCGTAAACTCTCCTTTTCACCCACCAGCAAAAATAAACGCTTCAAAACCATTCTTTCCCACTCTAAACTTAAGCTGTACGGACGTAACTTTTTCTGACCGAAATACCCTTTGTTTATGAATTTCATTCCTTTTTATAATATCCTATTTCTCTTCCTCGTTTTTCTCTCTTCAAATATAGAAAAGAACCCGTGTTGTCTTCGTATTCTCTCCGGTTATAACTCACAACCCATCTTCTCTTCTTTTTGAAATCGTGTTTCAACTCATTGGATTCTTCTTCTACTCCTTGAACTCGTGTCTCACCGAAACGGCCGCTGTAGGTAAGTAAGATTGAAGAATGAATGTGTTTTTTCGCAATAATGAAGTTAGATCTTTATTTGTTTCGCAATGAATGTCTTATTTCGAAGGGTGCTAGCCATGAATGTCGTTTTTTTGCGGGCATGTATGTGAAGTCGATCAATTTCATCGATTACAGTGAACATTAAAGATCACTCGGTCATTATCACTGAAGACGGTCAAATTGACCGAGCAGTAAGGCAAATGTGAAACATCACCGATTGCAGTAAAGTTGGAAAAGCAATGTCAATTTGACCGAGCACTCAGTCAATTTGGAAGAGCACTCAGTGAAATTGACCGAATACTCAGTCAATTTGGAAGAGCACTCAGTGAAATTGACCGAACACTCAGTCAATTTGGAAGAGCACTCAGTGAAATTGACCGAGCACGCAGTCAATTTGGAAGAGCACCGAGTGAAATTGACCGAGCACGGTCAATCAGTCAATTTGGAAGAGCACTCAATGAAATTGACCGAGCACTCAGTCAATTTGGAAGAGCACTCAGTAAAATTGACCGAGCACTCAGTCAATTTGGAAGAGCACCGAGTGAAATTGACCGAGCACGGTCAATCAGTCAATTTGGAAGAGCACTCAATGAAATTGACCGAGCACTCAGTCAATTTGGAAGAGCACTCAGTGAAATTGACCGAGCACTCAGTCAATTTGGAAGAGCACCGAGTGAAATTGACCGAGCACGGTCAATCAGTCAATTTGGAAGAGCACTCAGTGAAATTGACCGAGCAATCAGTCAATTTGGAAGAGCAGTGCTACAAATTGACCGAGCACTCAGTCAATTTGGAAGAGCACTCAGTCAAATTGACCGAGCACGGTCAATCAGTCAAATTGGAAGAGTAGTCAGTCAAATTGGAAGAGCAGTCAGTCAATTTGGAAGAGCAGTGCTACAAATTGACCGAGCACTCAGTCAATTTGGAAGAGTACTCAGTGAAATTGACCGAGCACGGTCAATCAGTCAAATTGGAAGAGCAGTCAGTCAATTTGGAAGAGCAGTGCTACAAATTGACCGAGCACTCAGTCAATTTGGAAGAGCACTCAGTGAAATTGACCGAGCACGGTCAATCAGTCAAATTGGAAGAGCAGTCAGTCAATTGGAAGAGCAGTGCTACAAATTGACCGAGCACTCAGTCAATTTGGAAGAGCACTCAGTGAAATTGACCGAGCACGGTCAATCAGTCAATTTGGAAGAGCAGTCAGTGAAATTGGAAGAGCAGTGCTACAAATTGACCGAGCACTCAGTCAATTTGGAAGAGCACTCAGTGAAATTGACCGAGCACGGTCAATCAGTCAAATTGGAAGAGCAGTCAGTCAATTTGGAAGAGCAGTGCTACAAATTGACCGAGCACTCAGTCAATTTGGAAGAGCACTCAGTGAAATTGACCGAGCACAGTCAATCAGTCAAATTGGAAGAGCAGTCAGTCAATTTGGAAGAGCACTCCATCAGTTTGTAAGAGCACTCAGTGAAATTGACCGAGCAATCAGTCAATTTAGCCGAATGTACTAAATTTCCACCGCTCACAGTGAATTTGCATTGAGTACAGTCAAAATCTACCTAATACACCTGGATACAATGAAATTTCAGCGAATACAGTATAATTCAATGAGAGAACCTTGAATTTGTGTTAAGATTTGATTAGAATAATCTGTATGTTTTCATATTCATTATAGTTGGTGAAAATGACCGGCTTCATTGATTGTTTAACGGTTCGCTAAGAAGATTTTTTCGAATTTGTTTGCAGTTAATGGCTTCTAGAATCATCGTATGCGCTTATGATGGAGAGTTAATATGTGAAAACAATGCATACACGTATAAGGGTGGAAAGTCAAAAAGCGTTGTGTTGAATGTCGGGACTACATATGAGGAACTCCTCTCTAAAATGTACAGGATGTTGAAAACTACACAGAGGGATTGTGATATTAGGATGAAAGTCATGTACCCATGCTCAAACCAATCAATCCCACCATCTGAAATCGAAGATGATGAAGACGTGCGAGTGTTCTTGGCAGCACAGTCGGAGCATCCGAATACATACGTGCCGTTAATCATAGAGACAATGGATCGCATTAATGAGACATTACACGAAGACCCCATTGGTTGGAATGGTGTTGAATATGATGCCGTCGTTGAACATGATACCCCCGCAGTGGGAAATCCGTGTGAGGAACATGGAGTTCGCTGGGCAGCTGACCTTAGCCTGAAATGTGAATATACGACGTCACCTGTACTTACAAAAGTAGGTGTTCCTTTATCCTCACCTTTACCTATAAGAGTAGATGTGCCTTCGTCCTCACATGTTCCTTCACCATCACCTTTACGTACAAGAGATCATGTAACTTCATCCTCCACCACTGGTGATGACTGTATACGTCTAAGTGAGAATGCATTGTTTGAGCCACCTCAAACATCAAACTTCATGACCGGTCTAGTTAATGTGCCATTTGATGATGATGTATTGATCAATGCTGATTTGTCGAAATATTCAGATTCATTTGATGACACAATTGAGATAGCAGTTGGACAAACGTTTAAGGACAAGGCACGCTACCAGTATGTTTTGAGCCAATTCGCAATTCGCCAAAACTTTCAATATAGAGTCTTGTATTCATCGTCCAAGAGATTTACCGTGGTATGTTTCGAAGATAATTGTCAATGGAGGGTTCATGCATCTAGGGTGAATGATGCGGGGATATTCAAGATAAAGAATTACACGTCAAAACACACATGTGGCATGTCCTGGATGAAGAGCGATCACCGGCAAGCAAGTAGTAAGTTAGCCAGCGAGTTGGTTGTTAGTCGTATTGAGCAGCGCATGGGATTAAGGCCGCGTGACATAATATTAGCTATGCACGAGAAATATAATATTCTTATCAGCTACAAGAAGGCATGGCTGGCTAAGGAGATCGCAATCAAGCGTGTAATGGGATCTTACGAAGATTCCTACAATCAACTCCCAGCCTATTTACACGAGCTAAGGAGGGCTAACCCAGGAACGGTGACGGCTGTGCTTGTTAACCCAAAGACGAGCAGGTTCGAAAGATGTTTCATTGCACTTGGACAGTGTGTCAGAAGTTTTCAAACTACTTTGCGAAGGGTGTTGGCCATCGACGGGACGCACCTAAAAGGTAAATATAAAGGTGTTCTATTCGTGGCAACAGCCTTAGATGGAGACAATCATATCGTACCGGTAGCATTTGGTATCGGGGAATCAGAGAACAGCAGCAGTTGGAATTGGTTCCTTTCCCACCTGAATAATACGTTAGGGTATCTTCCGGGTCTTGTCATTATATCTGACCGACATAAAGGTTTAATGAAAGAAGTCCCCGAAGTCTTTCGATACGCGATCCATGGCTACTGCACCTACCATATCTACAGAAACTTGGTTGACACATTTAAAGATAAGTCGTTGGAACAATATTATTGGCAGGCTGTAAAGACGTGTAGGAAGGCTGAGTTTGAAAAACTAATGCGCAATATAGAAATGGCTAACCCACCAGTACATGCATGGTTGACAGAAATAGGATATGAAAGATGGGCATCTTCGCATTTTCCAGGAAAAAGATTCAACTTGGTTACTACTAATATATCGGAGTGCGTTAATGCTCTATTCAAAGAAGCAAGAGAGTATCCTGTGACCATATTGATAGAGACGGTCAGATTGAAGATTCAAGAAATGTTCTACAAGAGAAGTGAATCTATCTCATCATTTACTGGACCTTTGACAAATTGGGCGGAGAAACAACTAACGGATTTTGTAGAGAAGGCGCGCAATTCCCGTTGTCATGCGATTTCTCGAGATGAGTATTATATTGAGGATGAATATAATGACAAAGTTAATCTCAACGAGCTTTCGTGTACATGTCGTGAGTTTGACGTAAAAGGGTTGCCGTGTTTGCATGTTCTTTCAGCATGTATAAGTTATAATCTTCCTCATTACAAGTACTGCTCCCCATTTCATACGGTCGAAAATTATCGGATCAGCTTTAATGAACCGGTGTACCCAGTACGTGACAAGAGTGAATGGGAAATATCAGATGAATTCTGGAAGTATTGTGCTACAATTAAACCCCCACAACAACAAAGGTCAGCCGGAAGACCAAAGAAGATGCGAATTCCGTCACGTGGAGAAGAACGGAAAACAGTAAAGTGCGGAAGGTGTAAACGAACAGGCCATAATCGACGAAAGTGCAAGTTTCCACTAGCAGATGCATGACGTTTGGCCCCTTTCCAGTTCAGCTTCAGTTGTTAATTTATTTTCTTTCTTAATCATCTATTTGTTGGGAAATCAATAGAAAGGGTCATGAGTTTTCCATTATGGGATTTTTGCTGCATGGGCTATCAGCAGTGGTGACCATCATGTTGATGATCTGGATCAGCAAGCCTGATGTAGAAATACTGGATGCCGGAGTTGTACTGTATAGAATTAGATAAGTAATTATTGTTGTCTAATGATTTTGATTGATTACATGTATGGTACATATGCATGGCATGTGTATCTCAATTTAGGCATACAAATTCTGGTCAAATTGACCGATTACAGTGACAAATGGCCGAATTGTGAGTCCGAATTAGACTGTGATCGGTCAAAATGACCGATCACAGAGGCAATTTCTCGCTGTGATCGGTCAAATTGACCGATCACAGTGACCAATGACCGAATTCTGTTTCCGAATAAGGCTGTGATCGGTCAAAATGACCGATCACAGAGGCAATTTCTCGCTGTGATCGGTCAAATTGACCGATCACAGAGACCAATGACCGAATTCTGTTTCCGAATAAGGCTGTGATCGGTCAAAATGACCGATCACAGAGACCAATGACCGATAAAAATGACCGATCACAGTGACAAATGGCCGAATTCTGACTCTCAATTAGACTGTGATCGGTCAAAATGATCGATCACAGAGGTAACTTCTCGCTGTACTCGATCAAAATGGCCGATCACAGAAACAATTTGGCCGATCACAGAAACAATTTCTCGCTGTGATCGGTCAAAATGACCGATCACAGAGGCAACGTCTCGCTGTGATCGGTTAAATAGACCGATCACAGTGACATTTGCCGAATTCTGAGTACGAATGACACTGTCATCGGTCAAAATTCTGAGTACCATTCACATGTAAACCAATCACTGTTCACACAAAATTCAACAAACCATTCCACAAACCATTCACCTGTAAATCATTTCATAACTCATTCACATTTTCCCCACCTATATGTTACACTGGTATAAAATACAGTTATACAAAATTTCCGCTCCCTCCCATGCCTAATCATGAATACTCAAACAGTCAAACGCCAATGAATCCCTGAATAGTTGAGTGTTGTCGAACTGTTTATTTGACAAAATGTCACCGCCGCATAGTATATCAATATATTTCATGACATATATACCGCAATCACTCCCATTTCTCTGCTTTGGAAGATAAACCTCTTCACGGACGCTCCACTCCCGGTCAAACGCGGAGGTGTCTCCGGTGAAATGAAAGAGAATAGGGAGTCCTTCAATCATGACCCGGATCTCTTTCTTGTATTGGAGAAGCGGGTTGCTATCGAGACTATCACAAATTACAATCTCTCTTTCTTTGGGGTGGATGATCATTACAATCTAATGTTTGTTGTCGTGATTTACAGGTACATATACCTGTACATGTAAAATAAAAGAAATTATCAATTATGTCACATAGTTTAAAAATAAATAAGAAATACCTAGTGCCAATCACAAAAACATTACTCTTTCATATTTCCACATAGCCTTCGTCTCATTGCGCTCTTTTGCAATGCTAAAGCTACAGTCTTTCTCTAGAATTTTTACCATACGCTCTGGGTCGTTCTGATATTTCTTTAATTTAGGCAAAAGATTTTTGAGACATGTCTGTCAAAAACAATATTACAAATGTCAAAAAAATTGAAAGTAGAAATACAATTTTACTAGGACATGTTTGTCGCACAATTACCGAAAAAAAGGTGGGGCAGAATTTGCAATCCTGAGGATATGCTGTCGGACACTCATCCTTCCTTCTCTCCAAAAATTCAATATATTTGTCCATCGCCTAACAAACGAAGCTGATTTAGCTCTACGAGGTAAATAAATGTACATGTAAATCAAGTCATGAAGATTGAGAATACTTACAACACTATCAACCCATTCATCCTTCTCCCATATTGATTTAAACCATATTCCCGCTGCCTCATTTTTATTTGTATCATACCAATTACGCAATTCCATAATTTCCTCCTCCGATAGCTTCCTAAATGGATCCATCTGTAAATGTACTGGTATCGGAGAAGTAATGAGGTCTCTAGCTTCTTTGGCCTCTGTAAATACGCTGGGAGTTATTTCAATAGCAGACATAGGTACAAAAGGAGATCTCTTGCACCAAGAAGGCTTCAAGTGCCTTTTAGGTCTCCCTTGAATTGTAGGAGTGGCAGCTTCCTTCTCGACCTCTGTTTGAGTAGACAGACTAGCGGCTTTCTACTCAAGTACACAGAACCAATCACAATAAATTAATATATCAAAACATAGCATACTTCAATAAACAATACATTACTACAAAACATATTTTAAAAAAAATAATACATTCACACCTTCTTCGATTTCAATTCTTCCCTCTCCTTCTTCCACTCCTCTTTCTCTCTCCTTATATCTTCTCTCTCCCTCTTCAAATCTTCTCTCTCCATCCTTAAAATTTCTAGGTCTTTTGTCAAATCTTCCCTCGCTTTGTTGAACTCTTTTGTTTGCTGCTTTAATTCTTCTACTACTCGGTGGAACTCTTTCCTTTCTTTCTGTAATTCTTTTATCTCTTTCTTCAATTCATTTATTTCTTTCTTCAACTCTTCTCTCTCCTTCTTCCTTTTCTTCCTCTCTTTGTTACATTTTTCTATAATTTCTAACTCCTCGTTTCCTTCTCCCTCTTCTTCTCCCTCTTCCTCTCCCTCATTCTCATTTGTCCCAGCTTCTCCTTCCTTCCCATCTTCTCTATCATCATCTTCTTCATTTTCATCATCCTCATCTTCTCCGTCACCATCTTCTCCCTTTCCGTCATCATCATCGTCATCGTCATCCTCATCCTCATCCTCTTCTATATCTCTTGACTTTTTCCTCCGAATTTCTGTACTCCTTATAACAAAACCATCCTCGATTCCCTGAAAATAATACAAAATGATGCCCACTTGTCATGGAATTGAGACATGTCATCACTTCCTCTCAAATCAACAATGCCCAATGTTAAACTTTTTACCTTTACTCTTTCATAAACCAGACGAACAGCCTCCAACTTCAGCTCTTCGCTGGTGGGTTCCAACGTCCCAATTATTTCTGTCTGAAAAAAATAAATTGCTTCAATCTCAATATATCAAAACATACATGATATGTTAAACGATAAAATAGATAGAGTAATGCACTTACTTCTTCATTCTCAATGATGTCGTATATTACGTTGTGCCTCCATCCATACCAGTCTTCATATCGATTGAAGCGTGGAATTCTGGAAGGAACATATGACTTCACACTCCTTCTTAGAGCCACGATTTTTTCGACGGCCCATATCTGTTAGAATAACATGAAATTGAAGAAGATTAAAAGATTATATAGTGGACTAAATAAATGCATTAGTTAAAAGAGTAGATATAACAACCCTTACCTGTAGAGGAAATATGCATCCATATACATTGTAAGTTGGCCCGCATTCACGCGCTGTCTGCGCCGCGGCTAGTACCCCTTCGGTCATTGTCTCGAATGCGAGACTACCCCAGGGATACTTGTTGAACTCATCCAAATTGTCAACCAACTGGATAAATTCATGCTTACAATAATATTTGCTGCCAGTCCCTCTAACGAACCATTCTACACACATTAACAATGCAACTTTAACAACATCCTCCTGCTTTTTAGTCTTGACAATCTTGTTGAACACCTCTCCTAGATGTTGTTTCAATATCGGATACTGCTTCGCCAAATATTTTTCTTTAATTGAATTTTTTGTAGCAGCACCTAATTCCGGAATTGTTAGGTCTCCGGACTTCAGCCCTGTTATAAGGGCGAAGTCCATCTCAGTCATCCTCAATAAGTTTCCCCGAATTTCGAAGACGAGGTCACCAATTTCCCCTCTATGTCTCAGAAAGAGGATACGTTCGAGAGCTCCTAGATATCTGAAGGATTTCAGGTCCAACAGAAATCCAAATGGGGACTGCCTAAACAGCCTTATCCTGCGTTCATTACTCAGTATTCCATCCTTAACACCACCCTTAAACCACCACGTCAGACTGCATTTTGCTGAGATGTTAGGGATTTCTTCGGTTCCTGCACACAAAAAATAGCACACATGTTATACATTACAAATACAAAAACAAAAACAATTATAAATTTTCAACACCAAATATACTCACTGTGATCGGTCAATTTGCAGTTACGGCGAGAATTTCCCACTTTGACCGATCACAGTGTAAATCGTACGCAGAATTCGGTTAATTGCCACTGTGATCGGTCAAATTGGCCGAGTACAGCGAGAAATTGCCTCTGTGATCGCCATTTTGACCGATCACAGTGTAAATCGTACGCAGAACTCGGTCAATTTGGCCGAGTACAGCGAGAAATTGTTTCTGTGATCGTCCAAATTGTTTTTGTGATCGGCCATTTTGACCGATCACAGTATAAATCGTACACAGAACTCGGTCAATTGTCACTGTGATCGGTCAATTTGACCGAGTACTGCGACAAATTGTTTCTGTGATCGGCCATTTTGACCGATCACAGTGTAAATCGTACACAGAACTCGGTCAATTGTCACTGTGATCGGTCAATTTGACCGAGTACTGCGACAAATTGTTTCTGTGATCGGCCATTTTGACCGATCACAGTGTAAATCGTACGCAGAACTCGGTCAATTGTCACTGTGATCGGTCAATTTGGCCGAGTACAGCGAGATTGCCTGTGATCGGGCATTTTTACCGAGTTCAGTGTAAATCATAAGCAGAATTCGGTCAATTTGGCCGAGTACAGCGAGAAAGTGCCTCTGTGATCGGTCATTTTGACCGATCACAGTTTATATGTACAAATGATACGGACAATTGTCACTGTGATCGGTCAATTTGACCGATCACAGAGTCATTCATACTAAAATCACAGGCCACCGATTTACACTGTGATTGGTCATTTTGACCGATCACAGAGGAAAATTCTGGCCGTACTCGGTCAAATTGGCCGATCACAGTGGGCTTGACCGATCACAGCGGCAGTGATCGGTCAAATTTGGGATTTTAGCGATCACAGTGGCCAATTTTACTTTCATCGGTCAATTGTGACCGATCACAGAGGCCTTTGTTCGATGATCACAGGGACAGACTGACCGATCACAGTACCAGATTGACCGATCACAGAGGCATATTGACCGATCACAGAGGCAGAGTTGACTGTGATCGGTCATTTTGACCGATCACAGTTGGATTTGGCCGATCATCAAAATGGCAGATATCAAAATCCATTGAAAATAAAACAAAATAATCATAAAAGCTAAGCAAAATGCACTGTTGTGCTATCTCTTCCAAATATTGCATGGGTTTTCTTTCCTTTCCCTTTAATTGTAAGAAAATGAAATCAAACACGAGGAATGTAAATGAAAATAACAATGAAAATCAACTTGGGGTTCTAGACAAGTGCTATAACAATGAAAATAAATAATCAGGGGCATATCAGCTACAAAATAATATAAGATAGATAGGCTTGTAAATGAAATTTATGATCGCCATGCACCATTGAGCAATAATGAATGGTTCAGCATCCTTCACATTTCATTCTTTGATGTGGAAAGACTACTTTATTTGCAGAAGTACTTCCATGTTTCACACGTACAACACACATCAATAAGAACCACTCTTAATATCATATCAAAGAAATCATGGAGAATGGTGTTGATTGTTGAATAAGGATCCTTATTTTTCAAGGTTACGTAAACCCTGGTTCACCCACCAAAGCAATATGAGGAACAGTCATGGAAACATACATTTGACCGATCACAGGGGCAGATTTCACTGTGATCGGTCATTTTGACCGATGACAGAGAATTTGGCCGATCACAGGGGCGAAAATGGCCGATCACAAGGGCAGAATAGACTGTGGGCTTTGACCGATCACAATGATTTTTAGGCCGATCACAGAGGGTTTTAACCTCCATTTTCACATCTTCACAATCATTTCACATTCACCACCATTCCCATATCCATTAGCATTTCCACCTTCATTTTCAAATTTTCACAAACACTTCACATTCCATTCCATTTTCACCTCCATTGTCACATTTTCACAAACACTTCACATTCACACTCCATTCCATTTTCACCTCCATTGTCACATTTTCACAAACACTTCACATTCACTTTCCATTTCATTTTCACCTCCATTGTCACATTTTCACAAACACTTTCACCTCCATTGTCACATTTTCACAAACACTTCACATTCACTACCATTCCCACCTCCATTAGTATTTCCACTTTCATTTTCACAAAAACTTCACAATCCATTTCACATTTTTACTTATATTAGCATACCTTTTCGACGCTTGGATGTGTGAGCCATTTTCAGCCGCTCGAACGATGAAGACGACCGCTCCAACGAGGAAGACGATGGCTAAGGAAGATGACGGAGGAGGTAGGTGACGACGGACGCCGGTGGAGGAAGACGGAGGAGGTAGGTGACGATGGACGCCGGTGGAGGAAGACGGACGAGGAATACGACTGTGGAGGAGGATGAAAGGGTATTTTCGTCCGACAATTTTCCAAAAGTTTAGAGTGGGAAAGAAAACTTTTGAGGATTTACTTTTGCTGGTGGGTGAAAAGGAGAGTTTACAGTGGGAAATATCTCTTTCCTTTTTCTTGGAATTTTTCACATGGCCGCTTGCTTTTGACCGAAAAAAAAAAAAAAAAAAAAATCCCTCTGGTTACCCCAAATCTTAGTGGATGGAGCCGTAGGCTATGGAAAAGGCAGTACTGAGCCTAGAAGGATGATAAGGGATGCCAGTTGACGATGGGCCGTTTGTAGAGGTGGCAATGGGTCAGGTCAGGTCGGGTCAAATTCAGGTTGGGTCATTTCCACCTCAACCCTAATCCAACCCAAGTTGAATTGGGGTTGGATTTTCCCAACCCTTACCCAACCCAAATTAAACCAAGTTAGGTCGGGTTAACCCACATTTTAATAATCAACTAACTAATTTGTAGATTAAACTAATTGCATATATATATATATATATATATATATATATATATATATATATATATATATATATATATATATATGGAAAATGTACTATAGGCTCGACCTCATGGGAAGTTCCAAGTTCCCATGAGGTCGAGCTGTGTGGGCCCCACTGTGATGTGTGATGAGCATCCACACCATGCATTTGGTAGGTACCCTATTGGTTATGGGATATCTCAAAAATCAGCTGCATTCAGAGCACAAGTGGGATATACCAGCTGAAAGATTGTAAATTATGCCTATAACATCTAAAAGAACTTGTTGGGGCTCACCTGTGTTTTGGATACGATTGAAACTTAGTGTGACCTCTGGTTTAAGTGGGACACGCACGATGGATGGGCTGGATTTCTCAACCACATCGCAGTTGATCCTCTAAACGATCATCAAGGTTTCAATGGGTGGATATTCACTCTTAATTGTTGTCTATGGTGTGGCCCACTGAAGTCATGGATTGGCCTTAGTTTTAGGCCCATGACCCACTACAGAATGTTGCATCTGACTGATGGTGTGGATGCTCATCACACATCATAGTAGGGCCCACACAGCTCGACCTCATGAGAACTTCCCATGAGGTCAAGCACATAGTACCTTGTCCATATATATATATATATATATATATATATATATATATATATATATATATATATATAAACTGAGGCTTTTTTTATAGAGTATTTCTATTATGCAAATATTTAAAGAGAAAAATAAATAGATAAAATGGAGTGCAACTTTAAATCATACCTTTTTAAGCATCTAGTTAGAGTAATGGGATGATGCTTTAGACACGTCGATCAAGGTTTATTAAATTGACAGACATGTGGACCATTCTCAGCAAGGTGTGTGAGAAAAAAAAACTATATATTATTTAACTAATAATAAAATTAGTATATAATAGTATTAAGGCCTACTGTAATGTTTATTAAATTGATAGACATGTGGATCATCTCAGCAGGGTGTGTGAGTAAGAAAAAAAAAACACTATACATTATTTAACTAATAAAAAAAGTCAATATATAAGAGTCTACTTAAGCCCTATATGATTCAGGTCGGGTCACCTTTAACCCTAACCCGATCCATAAAAATCCAGGTCAGGTCGAGTCAACCTAAAAATTGAATTCGGGTAAAAAATTTCAACCCTAAACTAGAAAAATCCGAGTCGGGTCGGGTTAGGTTAGCGGGTCGGGTTGAATTTTGCCAGGTCTAGTCGTATGGCTCTACTTTAGACCAAATGAAGACTTAATAACTTATATGTTGTACTACTAAGGTCCTTCATTAAGTAAAACTCACCAACCATCTAAATTTTAGTCAGGTTCACTTGTAGGAGAAAAATATGGCTTAGAGTTATTGGAAAAAAAAAAAATTAAAATATTAATTAGATTAATTAAAACTTCATATTAGGTTATCCTTAAGTTAATCTGAGTTATCAGATGTATTTAGAATGTGTTGATTAAGTTGAGGAACAAGTTTCAACTCAATCTAATCTACAATGAATTAAACCTATCTAAAACAGCTTTTAAATGGTCATGTTCAATTTAGATAAATTTTGGACAATATGATCAATCACTATTGAAGATCATATATGTTAATTATTCGAACTAATTATTTCTCAAATCTGACCATTGGATCACCAAATATGCCCAGTTAATAAGTTATCAATCTTCTCATTATAATATCTTCATCATCAGATGGGCCCCACAGCACAAAGTGGTTAGATGACCCCATGGGCAAAGAGAGATGAGTTCATTTTCTTGCCTGTGGCGGCTCAGGATCCAACTAGATCGGTAAAACATTTATGTTCTTTGAGGTCCACTATGTTGTATATGCAAAATTCACTCCGTCTGTTAGGTTATTACCCTCATTTTCATCGCACACGGACAAACCATTAGCCCCCTGCTTATAAGACGAGACACGCCTGAAACATCTAAGCTAATGGAAGGCAGTTCATTTTTAGTTTAGGCTGATTTTTGTATATTCCCTTTATCATGATGAGCCACAACTAATGGACGTGTTTGATGAAAGATACAAACCATGGTGACCCCACATGAACTTATGGTTGGCATTTTATCCCTGTTGTTGCTTTGTGGTGTGGCCCACCTAAGTTCTATGTATGGATTATTTTTCTCACCGTGACTTAGGATTGAGGAGTGCACTTGATGGACATAGTCGAGTCACATTTAAAGCATGGTGGGCAGGTGTTATAGATCGGATGCCACCAATGCAGCATGTATGTCTGCTCATTAGAAACCATGTTGAGTAATCGGGTGATCTGAACCATCCATGACATGGAATCCTTCCTTTTATATCACACGGTTCTATTGGTCTGGTTGGCCACAAGTGTACAAAGGAAAAGAATTCAAGAATAAGGATAGGAATGATTTAAAATACATTGTCATATGTGGCCCACCTGAAGAGTGGAATGAAATGGTCTTGTGCTAAAAACAATCCATGCAGTGATTGGACCACCAAATAATTGGATGGGATCTTGTACAGAACCAACAATTATTGTGTGCACCCTTTCTTGGTTTGCAAATGGCATGTATTTACTTACATTACTTAAAAAGAATGCAAAAGAGGGTGATTTTGGGGGCCCTTTGCCACTCTAGGCTTGTCCACTGAGCTTTGCCACTTTTTCTTTTCCATTTCTACTTCTGGAGGTGTCTATTTGTCGGGTTTTTCTTTCCCTTCGCCTTCTTTTATTTTTTCT
This sequence comes from Liriodendron chinense, assembly GCA_003013855.2. Lineage (NCBI taxonomy): Eukaryota > Viridiplantae > Streptophyta > Magnoliopsida > Magnoliales > Magnoliaceae > Liriodendron > Liriodendron chinense. The sequence goes on from PVNU02003407.1 coordinate 208,971, forward strand.
CTTTTCCTTGGGCCCATATATAGCTGCATGTTATATTTATTTTTTTTTACATATATATTTTTTTTCTTTTTTCCTTGACTGAGTGCGGGCCTTTTGTATTTTTTATGCTGGATAAAAGAAAGAGTTTTCTTATTTAAAAAAAAAGGAAAAAAAATTAGCGTGGTGGGCCATGATCACTTGGACAAATTATACCCTAAAATAGAAGCATTGGGCCTAAGCGTCCATCTGATTAGGGACCTTCTTGTGGAATGTTATAGCACATGTCTACATTCAATCATATTCGGTAAACAGATTAATTAAGACCGGGCCTAACCCAAGATGGTGTGGCCCTTACCGTGGGGCCCACCTTGATGTATCTATTCTGTATCCATGCCGTCCATCTATTTTTTTCATATCATTGTAGGGCATAATTCCCAAAATGAAGAAGATCCAAATCTCAGGTGGACCAAACTCAGGGAAACAGTGGTGATTAAACACCCTATAATTAAAAACTTATTTGGGCTAACCTTAATGTTTCCGTAGTTTTTATTTGCCATCAATCCATTGATAAGGTAACATAAGCCTGGATGAAGCGGAAAAACAAATATCAGCTTGATCAAAAACTTTTGTGCCCTATTAATGATCAATCATCACTGTTTCTCATGGTATGGTCCACCTGATAGTTGGATCTGCTTCGTTTTTGGGATTATGCACTAAAACGATCTGAAAAAAGGATGAACCGCGTGGATACAGAATAGATACATCAAGGTAGGCCCTACGGCAAGGGCCACAACGTCTTGGGTGAGCCGGGGTCTCACCTAATCCGCTCCCGTATATTTGAAAGTGGTTCCATGGAGTTTCTTGCCGCGTGAAGGCCTCTCCAACCATATTCGGTGATGTTTCCTAGCATCACGGAATCAATTTCTGATCAATCGGGTTAATCTCAATCAAGACGAGGAATTCTATGATATGCTCAGTGGAGTATCTTGCGGCCTTACCTCATGACCAACCTCATTCGGTGGTGTTTCCTAGCATCATCGAATCTGTTTCCGGTCAATCGGATCAATCTTGATCAAGAGGAGGAATTATATGATATATAAGTGGCCTCATTTTTCTACAGTGTACATGGACTATCAGTTTTCATAAGTAGCTAGGACCTATGTTTTAAAAATCCAAACTGTTGATTGTTGTGATCTGTATGATCGTAGATGGACTTCATAAGTATTAATTTCCTAGGAAAATCTTAATTAGCTTTTCATTTTTCAGCTATAGATATGGAAATGGTGAACATTGTTTTGATGGGATTGTTCATACATGATGGGACTCAATAGATCAACGGTCTTGATTAAGCCTCCACTTTTCAGAAATGGAAACTCTGATTTAGCGTGGAAAGATAACCAGAGACTTCGGAGAAATAAAAAGCTAAAAGTGTCTATTGGAAAGCTCCTTCGTAGCTTCTGTAAGCATTTCTTTTTTCTTATAATTTTTTCCTATGGTCGTTTGCCTTATGGACTAAAGAAGCTGCTCTACTCTAATGGATCTTTACGGATGGAGCCGTGAACTACAGAAAAACTGGTCTTACCACCGGTTCACAATACACACACACACACACACACACACATAGAGAGAGAGAGAGAGAGAGAGAGAGAGAGAGAGAGAGAATTTTTCAGACACGCTCCAATGTGCAGATAACTGTATGCGCACCTCTTACGAGAGAGACTTGATCGGAGAGACTCGCTCAAAGAGACTCCGGGGTGGAGAGATTTTAGGTGTGGAATAGGTATTACTCACACCACGACCTAGCTAGAGATGGACAGTCATATTAGGGGCTTTATAGAGCCTTCCATGATGCATATGTTTTATCCACACTGTCCATCCATTTTGAAAGATCATTTTAAGACGTGAGACCAAAACAGAGGAAGATTGAAGGCTTAAATGGAATACACCACTGAAAGTATTGGGGATTAGAATCTCGTTGTTGAAAACTTCTTGAGAGGCACAGAAGTTTTGGATCAAGGTGATATTTATGTCTAGGAAATAAGAGAGATCAATTTCATCTTCAATCAAGCTTGAAATGCTCTAACATGTGATGAATCGCAAGGAATATGACTTGAAACTCTTAGGATTAGAGCATCTAATGGTATGGAATTGTGGGGTTTCTAATGCATTAAAAAATCATCAGAATGCCCAAAGCCCGAATGCCATATATATAAACTTAAGGTTCCAACGATAAAAGAGGTAGAAAATGGCTACTGTCAATTGGTCCACCCGAGTTAATCTATCGGTCGATAGAGCCTTCGATCGATAAAAAATGATTGTTGATCGGTCAAACCCAGCTCAATTTAGGCCAAAGATTTTCTGTTCAATTTTAGCCTCTTTCGATTGGTCGACTAGGTGCTGTCGATTGGTTGACAATATTGATTAGTGGATTGGTTGATCAGTCGAACCTAGTTTGACTTAGGCCAGAGTGTTTCTATTTAGTTTTGGCCTATTTCGATCGATCGATCCGAGCCGTCGAGCAGTCGACACTTCTATCGATCAATTGATCTATTGGTCGACAATACTCCAAGTTATGCTATTTTGGGCAGATTGTTTACAGCAGCTTGGGGCATCTAAAGCCTTACATTTTAGGTTTCTTTTAGGACTCCTAAGGCTAAATAATGATGATTAAAGGTTTATATATAAAGTCCAAGTCATATAGAGTCTAGGGTTGTTTTGATTCTAAGGGTTAGGGACACCAAGGCTCCTCATTTACCTTCTAAACGCTCAACCGACTCCTAGACAAATTGACACACATGATTGACAAATAAGGTGCACAAACAAGTGCACTAACAGAAAAATACAAACCATAGTGGCCCTACATGAACCTATGGTTAGTATTTCATCTATGTTGTTACTTGTGGTGTGGCTCACCTAAGTTCTATATATGGATCATTTTTCTCTCCTACGGTAGGTGTTAAAGAGTATACCACTAATGCAGCATGTATGGTCACTCATTGGAAACCATGTTGAGTGATCGGGTGATCTGAACCGTCTATGATGTGGATGTTGAATGGAGTCTTCAATCTGAACAGTTTTGGAGGTCATTAGTTGATCGACAAATGTGATTGATTGATAAAAAATACCCTAGATTAAATAGATTGGTCTATGGACAATTTTAGAAAGTACGGTCAATCGAACTTGGAGCATGATCGATCGAAAATAATAAGTTTATGTTGCTAACGCTTTGGACACTTTTTGGCATGTTCAATCACGGTTGTCGATCGATCGAAGATTACTGGATTAGTGTTGATCGTTCGATGCTCAGATCAACAATTCACGCAGTTTTGCATAAGTGTGCGGTTCTATTTTCCTATTCCAGGTGTAACACTATATATATGGGTGTAATGCAGGATTAGGGTAAAAGGGTAAAACGAAGAGAGTTAAATCAATTTTAGGATTTGGAGAGGAGAAAGCTAGGGTTTTTTACATCTTCTATAAGTCTAATTCATCTCTTGTAAATTGTTTTCATAGTGGATACTTTGTCGCTTTATACTGTGGTATTTCTTACAAGGGATTTTTCACGTAAAATTTGTGTCTTTGGATTGCTTTGCTTGCTTGTTGTGCGATTCTACTTGGTGTTTGCTTCCGCGGTTCCTAATAAACGGTATCAGAGCATACATTGGGATAAAGTTTGAATATGTACCATGACAATTAAGGTATCTAACATCAAGTATAAGATAAAGAAGTTCACTGGGAAAAATAAATTCCAAATTATGAAAGGTGAAGATAAGAGGCCATCTAGTTCAACGATGATTGCAATAAGCATTCCTTGATTAATTGAAGTATCCTGAATCTATGAAAGATGAAGAGTGTGACCAACTTGAACAGATGATGATAACCTCGATTCAATTATGCTTGTTCGATGATGTACTCTATAATGTCCTGGATTAGACAAGCACCAAAGGGCTTTGAAAGAAGTTAGAAATTAAGCTTGTATATGATAAGCCTTTATCGAATCATCTGTATGTGAAGAAGAAATTTTATAATCTAAAGATGCCGGAAGGGTCGGATCTTAATGATCACATCAGTGCCTTCAATCAATTTCTTTGTAAACCGACAAATGTGAAAGTTAAGATGGAAGATGAAGATAAAGTCATAATATTATTGTCGTCACTTTCAGAATCCTACGAGTATCTAGTAGATAATTTGTATTATGGTAGGGACACCTTGGATGTTGAGATCGTTATCTCAGCCCTTTAATCGAAGTAGTTGAGAAAGAAAAACAGTGGTGAAGGATTTTCTACAGATGCATTGTTTGTTCAGGGTAAACAAATTGAGTAAGAGAATGGAAAGTCTCAATCTAGGTCCAAGTCGAAGGACAAATCAAAGATAAAGTGCTGGAATTATTGCAAGGTTGGGCATATGAAAAAGGATTGTTAAGATCCTAAAACCCAAAAGGGGGATAAATAAAAAGATTCACCGAGAGAGAGATCAATACAACAAAATCCATTGAGGAGATAAGTGTTTGTGATGTATTAACCGCATCCAAGTCCGGATATTTCAGTAATTAATGGATTTTAGATTCAGGTGTATCGTATCTAATGTGTCCTCATAGGAGTTAGCTCACCACATAGAACAAGTGTGATGGTGGCTGGATTTTTATGGGTAATAACTATGCATGTAAGTCGATTTTGGTATCGAATCAATGTGCATCAAGATGTTTGATGGGATGGAGCATATCCTGACAAATGTGAGACATGTTCCTAAACTACAAAAGAATCTGATATCTCTGGGAGCTCTCAAGGCACTCAGGTGCAAATTCACAGGATTCGATTGTGTCCTAAAACTTTATAGGAGGCACTCATTGTAATGAAAGCATAATGAAGCGATAATCTTTACACGCTGATCTGTGTATTGTATCGGGTGGAGCTTGTAACGTCTATAGTAGAGTCCACATTAACATGTTCGTGGTATATGCACCTAGGCCAGCGAGCGTGATATGAATATACTTTCTAATCAATGTTTAATTTCTACATTTAAAAGTGTTAATTTTAATGTATGTAAACATTACATATATGGTAAACATTCACGGTTATCTTTTAAATATGAAAAACATATAAGTAAATGTATGCTTGATTACGTGTATTCTAATGTATGGGGGTCATCACCCATGATTTCTTAAGGAGGGTTGTCATATTTTGTCACATTTATAGACAACTTTTCTAGAAAGGTTTGAATTTATTTTATAAAGAATAAATCTAATGTTTTCACCACATTTAAGATGTAGAAGGCAATGGTGGAAAAACAGTCGGGGTAGAAATTGAAAGTGTTAAGGACAAACAATGGTAAAAAATTCACTTTTAAAGAATTTAATCAGTTTTGTAAAGATGAGGGAATTATGAGGCATACACTAAAGAAAAATGGTGTAGTTGAGCATATGAATCATACTCTCTTGGAGAGGGCCCGAAGCATGTTAAGTAACGTTGGGTTGGGCATGGAGCTATCGATTAAGGCTATGACCACGACTTGTTATTTAGTGAATCAATTCCTGTCTATGGCCATTGATTGTAAAATTATAGAGGCAGTGTGGAGTGATCATGAAATAGACTATTCAAGGCTATGAGTATTTGGTTGCGATGCTTACTCTCATACCTTCAGTTGTGCGAGCTAAGTTGGACCAAAGGGTAAGGAAGTGTGCTTTTGTTGGCTACGTTGATGGTGTGAAGTGATATAAGCTGTATGACTGGATCACACGGAAGATCACGATTATCTGGGACATCAGGTTTGATGAAGATTCCTTATTTTGAAATGTTGAACACAGGGAAATAGAAAAATCAATGGTGATTAATATTAAAATTGACAAGAGTGAGATACAAGTATAAGTTAAGCTACAGGAAGAGGTACAGGAGTAGATGGAACCGCTACCTATGAGAAAGAGATACACAAGGAGAGTTTATAGATTACCAACGAGATACAGAGATGACTCAAATATTGTATTCATCCTCTTTATGGATAATGAGGATCTATCTATCTTATAGAAAGCATTGGACGACATATATGTTGAGAAGTGGATGGTGGCAATTCAAGATGAGATGGACTCTTTATATAAGAATGAGACATGTGAGTTAGAGGAGCTTATTGTTGGGTGTAAGTGGATTTTTAGGAAGAAATAAGATATATACAAGGCCAGACTGGTTGTGAAGAGATATGCGTAAAATGAGGGTTTCGACTTCAATAGAATTTTTGCACTTATGGTCAAGTAAGTGTTTATCAGGTTTGTGTTGGTGTTGGTTGCCCAATATAACCTTGAACTGAAACAAATGGATGTGAAGACTACTTTTTTTCATGGAGAATTGGGAGAGAAGATTTACATGAAACAACTAGATGGGTTCGAGATATAGGGGTCTGAGAATAAGGTTTGTAGGTTGAGGAGATCGTTGTTCGGCATCAAATAGTCGCCTATAGATGCAATGGTATAAAAAATTTAATTCTTTTATGGTGAGTTGGTGGTTTACTAGGAGTGAATTTGATCATTGTGTATACATCAAGGCACTAAATGATGAAAAATTCATCTTATTGCCATTATACGTTAATGCCATGCTTATTGTCAGTCATAGCATGTCTGAGATCGACATATTAAAGACTCAATTATCAGGGACATATGAGATGAAAGATTTAGGAGGCTACAAATAGGATTCTCGGCATAGATATATACAAAGACATGGAGAGAAGCAGGCTATGGTCGTCTTAGGAAGATTATATTAAGAAAGTCTTGATCAAGTTTGAAATGGACAAGGCTAAAGCAGTTAATTAGCACAGTCCACACTGCTTACTTTTGACTTTTTTTAAAGGAATGTCTTAATACAGATGAAAAAAGTGGTATATGTCTCGTGTGCCCTACTCGAGAGTAATTGACAATTTGATGTATGTTATGGTCTTTACGAGATTGGATATTTTACATGTAGTTAGTGTTGTGATTATATACATGTCTAACCCCGGCAAGCAAAATTGGGAGGCTGTGAAATGGTTACTTCGGGATCTACGAGGTACAAAGAACTACATCTTGACATTCAAGAAATCAGAAGAAAAATTGGTCGACTATGTTGACTTAGATTACGCAAGAAACGTGGATAACAAAATGTCGACTTCTAATTACTCATTTATATCAGCGGATTGAGCGGTCAGTTAGATGTTGAACCTCAATCTGTGGTGACTCTTTCCACAATTAGAGTTGAGCATATGACAGTGGTGGAAGCCTTCAATGAAGGTGTTTGGTTGAGAGGAATGATGAATGAATTGGGGCTTCAGCAAGAGGTTGTGCTAATTAATTGTGACAACAAAGTGCGATCAATTTGGTGAATAATATTATTTATCATTCTTGTACTAAGCATATTAATGTTCGTCATCATTTTATCTGACTGATGATGAGGAAGTAGGTATTACTCTTGAGAAGATCCACACGAGCGTAAATCCAGCTGATATGCTTGCAAGGTAGTTCCTACAGAGAAGTTCAAATATGTTTATCTTCTCTAACATTAAAGGAATGAAGATGAAGTATGCACGAGAAGCGACGATGGTGATCTTACTATAATGGAGATGATTAGAGAAGAAAGAAGCAGCTTAAAGCGGTGAAGAGATGGTAGATTGAAGCCTCAATGGAGATTGTTGAATGTAGTCTGCAATTTGGACAATTTTGGGGGCCATCGGTTGATCGACATTTTTGGTCGATTGATTGAAAATATTCTTTGGTCGATTGATTGAAAATATTCTAAACTAAACAGATTGGTCTTTGGACAGTTTTAGACAAGTTCGGTCGATCGATCGAAAATAACTTGTTTATGTTTCTAACTCTTTGGACAATTTTTGGCATGTTCGATCGCTCGAACATGCAATTGTCGATTGATCGAGCTAGGATTTATCGATTAGTGTTGATCGATACTTAGATCGACATTTCACGCAGTTTTACATAAGTGAAGGTTTTAGTTTCATATTCCAAGTGCAAGACTATATATATGCGTGTAATGCAAGATTAGGGTAGAATGAAGAGAGCTGAGTCGATTCTAGTGTTCGGAGAGGAGAAAGCTAGGTTTTTTCGTATATTCTGTAAGTTGAATTCATCGCTTGTACATCATTTTCATAGTGGATACTTTGTTGCTTTCTATCGTTATTTTTTCCCGCAACGTAAAATTCGCATGCTCTCTGGATTACTTTGTTTGCTTTTGTCTTTCATTGTGTGATTCAACTTAGTATTTGCTTCTACGGCTCCTAACAGTGAAATCCTTCCTTACATATCACGTAGTTCAACTTGCCTGATTGGGTGCCACAAGTGTACAAAGGAAAAGGAATGCAAGAATAAAGATTATTAATTAAAATATATCATTACATGTGACCCACTTGAAGTGTGCAATGAGATGATTTCATCTAAAAACAATCAATGCACTGATTGGTCCACTGAATAAATTTATCGGATCTTGTACAGAGTTAATGTTATTACGTACACCCTTTCTTGGTTTGCATATGGCATTTATTTACTTACACTACTTATCGAGAAATGCAATCGCACTTGCCTCTTGTGGACACGGATCCCCCGCTTGGACGGATTATTGTCCGAGAAGGTGGAGGGTCCTGCCGTGATGTATTTATTTATCCACACCGTCCATCCCTTTTCTCAAAACATTTTAACCAATGACCTAAGAATGAGGAAGATCCAACGCACAATTGGACCACAACAAATAGTAAGCTTGGGTTGCATTAAATGCAAGAGTCATATGTGGTGTTGTCCACTTGAGCATTAGATCTACCTTATTCTTGGGCTCTAGGTTAAAATGATCCAAGATAAAGGATGGACGGCCTCGATAAATAGATAGATCACGATGGGCCCTTCCACAGATATGCTAAGACGATAATCTGTTCAGGCGAGGACAAGACCTTATAATCCACGTCCGCCTCTTGTGGGCCTTTGCCTATTTGATAGCTGAGAAACGAAAGCAATTGGATGTAATCAAGATAAACTTACTTTTGTATTTCTTTAGAAATGGACGTTGTCCCAAAAAGTCTCACATTAGGTACCATGCTATGTATTAAAATTTTGTGGGCCCTACCATGATGTATGTGTTATATCCACACTGTCCATTCGTTTTTCCTAATCATTTTAGGGCATGAGCCAAAAAATGAGACAAATCCTAAGCTCAAGTCGCACACAATAAGAATAACTACGTCTACCATTGAACCTACTATTATCTGTGTTGTGGTCTACTTGATCTTTAGACCTGTCTCATGTTTTAGCTATGATTTAAAAGGATGAATGAGCAGCGTGAGTATAACACATATCATGGTAGGGCTTATATAATTTTACTTTGAAAAGGGGTTTAAATTTGCATCAATTTTGAAGTGGAATTCCATCTCTTTTAAAGTAGGGCTGCACATCGATTCGATCAATTCAATTTTGGATGAAATTGAAATTGAATTGATGTTAAATTTTCAAAATTGAAATTGAAATTGAATTGATCTTAATTTTGAAATTTCGAATTGAAATTGAATTGACCTAATTTTTTTGGAATTGAATTGAGATTTGAATTGATGAATTTTTCGATTCAATTCGATTCGATTTTTCACACATTGCAATTTGAAAACTTATAAAGTTTTGTAAGTTTGAATTTTATAGAACCTCAAATAATAATATTAGTAGAAATACTTCTGAAAACATATGCATAATAACTAGTCCTTACATGAAAATTAAAAAGATTGTATTGATCCAAAGCTTATGAGGCTCGAAAAATGTTTTAAACGGTTATTCATCACTCTCTCTTGGTATGGTTCACCTGAGATTTGATCTTCTTATAATTTTGGATCATGACCTAAAATGAGAAGTAAAATTAGATGGACGTAATGGATATACAAAAAATATATCAAGGTAGGCCCCACACGGTAGGGGTAACACTTACTAAGTTGTTACCAACATAACACTTAATTTACTCTTGGGCGAACTTCAAATTGCACGCTTTTATTGTACTGACTAAACTTAGTTGGGCCTACTTTAAATGCATTTGGTTTACCACACTGTCCATTCGTTTTGCCTACTCATTTTAGCCGTTGAGCCCAAAATGGAAGCAAATCCGAAACTTGGTTGGACCATGCCACATGAAATAGTGGGAATGATGATTTCCACCGTTGAAACCTTCCTAGGGCACACAGTGACGTTTATTTGTCATCCAACCTGTTCGTAAGATCAGGTAGACATGTATGAATGAAAAACACAAATATCAGCTTGATTCAAAACTTTTATAGCCTACAATAATTTTTCAATGGTAGAGGTTCAATTCACACTGTTTCCTGTGGTGTGTGACACTATACGCTTTAATTTTCGGCTCAAGCCATAAAATTATCTTTTAAAGTGGATGAACAGAGTGGATAAAATGAATAAATCACCATGGGCCCTATAGAGTTTACTCGGTAAGCCAAGCGCATTGAGTTACTAAGTACGCAATCCGATTCGTCTTGGACATGTGGGTGGGCGCGGATATGTAGAGGGGTGGTTTCAAAGCTCTGTGGGCTCCACCATGGTGTATGTGTTTTATCTAGGCCCTTCATCCATTTTCCATATGATTCCAAGACATTATCCCAAAAATGAGACATCCAAATCTCAAGTGGACCACACAACAAGAAAACAGTGGGGGATTGGCGATTATTATTGAAAACTTTTTGGGGCATTAGAAGTTTGATATCAAGTTGATATTTGTTTTTTCCCTTCCTCAAGGTCTATATGACCTTATCAACAGGTTGGATGGCAAAGAAACATTACAATGGGCCATAGGAAGAATTTAATGGTGGACGTTCAATCTCCATTGTTTTGTTGTGGTGTGGTAATATGAAATATATATCTTACTAATTTTTGAAAAATTTCTTAAATTTAGATGTAAAAATAGATGGACGGCATAAATAAAACTTACTATGATGTATCTATTTCATCCATACCATTTATATATATATATATATATATATATATATATATATATATATATATATATATATATATATATATATTCAATTCAATTTGATCAATCGATTCAATTCGATACAGATCAATTCAATTTTCGATTCGATTCGATCGATCGGAACTGAAAATTAAAATTGAATTGAAATTGAATTTTTTCTTTTTTTTTTTTAAAAATTGAATTGAATTGATCTTGGAAAACGATTTGATTCGATTCGATTTGTTCAATTCGATTCAATCAATAAATTGATCATAAATTGAATTGTGTGCAGCCATATTTTAAAGCGGGCGGTAAAAATCACCATTATACTTTTATTATAATTTACTTTCATTTACCTACCCAAACTTCTTAACGACCACTTTCTTTTCTTTTTCTCGTTTTCATCTTGAGTTTTCTTACTTTAAAGAAAAAGATAAAAACTTTGACCGCCTCAGCATAGAAGTTCAAAATTCCCTCCATTACTCCTGGCAAATACATCTGCTGTGTGGTCGGCCTTCACTTGGATAAGTTAAATCCCTACCACATATGGTATTGGCCCTTGGCGTCTATCTGATTAGGGACCTTCTTGAGGAATGCGATAGCACAGGTCTACATTCAATTAGAAGAAGTCGCAACATAAGGTCAGTAAGATTTGTCTGATAAATAGATTTGTCTAATAACCTTAATATCTATAGCCCATCTATCATGTGTCCCACTAGATCAGCGGTTTAGATTTTTAGAAAATTTAGCCCACTTGTACATCAAGATGGAAGTATCCTGGAAATTGTATGTACAAGATTGCGTATTATCAATCAAGTGAAGTTTGCCTCGAATGCATTCCAACATATTGCTATGGGATACATCAAGACATGGCCTTTGGATCTGGATCATCTTTGAATGATCTAAACCGTTTATATGATGGGGCACGTAAAACACAATCAACAAAAACTCTTTTACTGGAATATTTCAACTGATCGTTTCACCTTTTTTTTCTTTTGAATATAAACGCTCCCTTAAAACTTAGGATAATCAACGGGTTGAAATATTTCAATAAGAGAGTATTTATTCCGTATCCATGGTGTGGCCCATCATACGAACGGTTTGAGTCTTTGACAAGGACCCGATCCAACGGCTAATGTGGTGACGTATGTTATTGTAATCCTTCCGTTTGTATTCTAGCAAATCTGATAAGATTTGCAAAAATGGTTGGGTCAATTGGGTCAATCAAGATTGAGATAAAAGAGAAATTATATGATATGTAAGAAGACCATTTTTCGCAGTGTACATAGGTTATCAGTTTTCTTGAGTAGGCCCCATGTTTTTTAAAATCCATACCGTTGGTCTGAACTGTATGATTGTAGATGGACCGCTTCTTAAGTATTTACTAGCTATAAAAATCTCCACCTTTCGATTTTTCTAGACATAGAGATAGATGGAAATGGTGGACATTGGATTCTAGAAATTGTTCTAAGATTGAATGATGGGATTTTACAGTGCAAAATTTTGTTGGTTGTTCATAAATGTTGGGTTTCGATAGAGCAAAGGTGGGCCTCAATAGATCAAAGGTCTGGATTAAGCCTCCACTTTTCAGAGATGGAAACTCGGGTAGAGCGTGGAAAGATAAGCGAAGATTTCATGGAAATAAAAAGAAAAACCTGTCTCTTCGGAAAGTTCATGCGTTACTTCCACATTTTTTTATTTTTTTTATAAATCTTTCTAGGCTGCGGAAGAACTTCTACAACCCTTACTCGCCTGCGTGTAAAAGGTCCTGAACATGGGAACCAGATTGTCATTAACGCGGCAATTTCTCAGAAACTCAGTATCTCTTTCTTTCATTAGAGAGAGAGAGAGAGGTATCTTTCTAGGAAATGTCCTCGCCAGAGAGAGAGAGAGAGAGAGAGAGAGAGAGAGGTATCTTTCTAGGAAATGTCCTCGCCGTTTCTTGGATTTTGCTATTCTGGCTTGTTTCCCACTTGTATAAACAACAGGACGTGTACATTCCAAATCAGTCTCGGGGAATGCAGAGTTTTTTGAGGTTCGTCATTCTTGTTCTTGTTCTCCCTGCATGGATTTGAATTCTTCTCTGTTGTGGGAATTGATATCCACACCCTTGTTTTTGATACGTACACCCCCTTTTTCAAATACTGTTGTGTCTGCATGGGAATGTAGGGTCTAAATTCCAATTATGTCTGAGTTCGTTTGTTTTGTTAATATGAATGAGGATTTTCTGAGGTGGGTTTTTCTTGTTGGTGTCTGTGGAATTGAATTCTTCTGTGCTATGGCAGCTGATTTTTGCACCCTTTTTCTTGGAAGGTACACCCCCTATTTGGATAGGGTGCATGTCATTTGTTGTATTGTGTCCGTGATATGTTCATATTCATTTGTGTGTTCTGTTCGAAGCTGCGAATTGTAAGATTTGGATTTTCTCAAGTTTTGTAGAGTGTGACTTCGTGGTTGACCCAATTCGGTACTGTCTCGGTTCTAACCGAACCTTTTTTTCTGATTTAATAATCGGTTTAGAATTTCGGGATAGATTGGTCTGAAGATTTTTTTTTTTTCTTTTTTCTTTTTTTAGAAGAGAGAATATTCTTTTGAATTTTGGATTTTTAATGGTTATCTCAGTTTTCTAACTTCATTTTTCAATGTTCTTGAGCTGGTGACATGCAAAATAAGTGTTTGGGATGCCATATCAGGGGAACTTTTCTTCTTTTTTTTTTTTTCTTTTGTTCTCTCTTTCTGTCTTTCTTCCCTTTTTATTTATTTATTTTGACATGTTATGTCATGGTTTGGTGCTGGTTTGAAGGTAATTTAGGTCACTTTTCATTGAAAATTGGTTTCAGGCACTGCTTTTAGTTTGAGTTGAGTTTGGTTTATTGTGGGCTCAGTGACGCCAACTGACTCTGCTCAAATAGGTAATTAAGGTCTACTCAAAATCCTACGGTCTGATTTTAGTATGGTTTTTTTCTTAGGGGCTGTTTGATTTTCTGTTTCTACTATCAATACATGGTAAATATGTTGTTATTATTCCTTACATCCGTTTGATTTTAGGGGAGCTTTTCTGTCTTGAAAATTGGTCAAAAAGGGATTGACTTAAATTTGTGGGCTCCACTATGATGGATGTGACATATCCACACTGTTCATCTGTTTTGCCAGAACATTTTAGGGCACAAGCCCAAAAATGAGGCAGAACCAAAGCTCAAGTGGCCCACACCACAAGAAATAATGGTCATAAAACTTACATACACAGTTGAAAGGCTTTTTTCTTTCCAGGGCCCATGAGATTGGTTATTTGTCATCTAACCTGTTTATAAGGTCACACAGACATGGATAATGGGAAAACACAAATATTAGCTTGATCCAAAACTTCTAGGGCCCTCGAGAAGTTTTTGACAGTAGGCGTTCAATTCCCACTGTTTCTTGTGGTATGGTCCACTTGAGCATTGGATCTGCCTCATTTTTGGGCTTATTTCATAAAATCAACAAACAGAACAGATGGACGGCATGGATAAGCCATATGCATCACAGTGGCCCCAAATGAAATCTGCACCCTTCCTCGATTTTAGTGTTGGAAATGGTGTGGGAAATACTGTGGTAAATAATTATTACCCACTTGAAGAGCACCACTTCAGTCTTGAGAATGGTGCTGAGGTACAATAATTCTGTTGGTATGTCTGATTTGCTAGGATCATTTTGGTTGCTACTGAAATAAGCTTGATTGCCTCTGTTTGAGCCATTACATTTTGTGTATTATAAGATGCAAATGGTTTCTTCTTTGGTTTAGTTTGTACAGAGTGGGTCCTATGATTTTTTCATCCAAACCAATGGTCTGTTGGAGCCCACAGGCATTTTGTGTGGATGGTGCCCTGAAAATCTCCCCTCGCTACCACCAATCTTGGGCCCGTTCTGTTGAATTTGGACCTTTGATGTATCTCTTCTTAATCACCTATTTTTGGGCCTCAAATTGAACAGGCAGGATTGGCATATTGTGGACTTTTTCTTGGGCTATGGCCACCTTTGCAGGGGCCCAACTGACCAAGGGCCCCACTTTACGAAATGAAGACCTTGTCAAGGAACCTATAATTCCTTCATTTTAAATTCCTGTTCTTCAGGAGAGTTGCATGGTGCCTGTGTAATTGTACTTCATTATGTTCTTCATGGAAACAAGAGTATTGTAACCTTACCTGTTTAGGATTCTTGACATCAAAGAAATCCACGTTTTCTAAAGGAATTTAATACTACCTATATCATATCGTAGTAAGTTACATAGTTCTTCTATCTGCCATGAATCTCACCCTTGAGATTACTAATGCCATACTCTTGGCATCTTCTTTCCTGTATCCTTGCATCCAAATGACAAAATTTCAGAGCAAACTACACTCATTTCTTAAAAGAAAACGTTTCAATAACTACGCTGCATCAGTTTTTGTTCTCCTATGTTTAGTATGACATATTAAGCTTACTAATCTGATATTTTGTGCAGTCGTAGGCTGTGATCGGACAGTTCTATTGGTGGTACAAAGCCATTTGTTAGAATAAAGCTATCGATTCTGTTAAGCATATAGAAATTTTACTAGTAATCATGGGAGCAAAAATCTCTAGGATGAAAATATGCCGCCATTCCTGTGCTATCAACCGTACAGAATCTGAAGTGGCGAGCAGATTGAATAGCAAGTATTCAAAGATTGACAATGACTACAACTCCCTCGATCAGGTATTCTGACACTCTTTTCCTTTGTCGTTGCCACTTTTCCTTGAATTCTTTGACAAGCCACATATGTAACTAACTGAAATAAATAAATGGTGACCGTAGATTTGTAGAGGAATTAGAAAGTACTATCCACCAGATGATTCACTGCATGTATGACCCACGGGTCAGGGATCCAAACCACTGCTCAGATGTTCCTCACTATGGAAGAGGAATGCCTTGGAATATCCCAGATTAGATGTTCCAAACACCTATCTTGGTGGTCTACAAATGTAGTAGAGTATGTCAACATTCCATATTTCATTATGATACGTTCATATATCAAAGGCTTAGTATTGTCTGATTTGGTATATTTCCTGGGCATCACTCATCTACTGTCAAGGCTGGCAGATGAATGGTTTGAATCAGAGAATACCATGGGCCTCCCAAGCAGGTAATCCTCTATATTAGGAAGCAAAGGGCTAGTAAGGCTAGCCACAAGGGGTTTATCTGGTGTTGTACTGTGGAACCAAACACCTAAATCTTAAACATCATAGCCCCAATTAGTTATAGTTTCTTGAGATAACTTCACTATGACTACTTTTCTTTGATGTCAAAGTCTCATGTAGATCAGGCCAACCAGACCATCCATATGTCTGACATGGATCTTAGGACACACTTAGGAATTAAAAGAATCTCTATTATTGGAACTTGGTAAAATATTAAAGCACGGAATCTTTCGCATGTGATAGAAGATGATCATTGTCCATCCATATAAGTAGTCATCACAGTCTTCTACCTAAAATCTAGAGATGCAAGTTTTGGGTACCATTTGTTCCATATCCAAGTACATGCAAGCTAGTATCTCACGGATACAGGGAATTGGGCCAGTATTTTATTTTGAAAATTACTCAGAATGACCCACATAAGTATCGTTTATTCATTGAATTAATCACACCCATTATAGTTTTGGAACATTAAAAAATGCTATTGGATGCATGCAAACTGTTCATGCATAGATGCATACTTAAGAATATTGTACTCATTTCAAATCTTGTACCACCTTGTCGGAATTAACCCCAACGAGGTGGCAGCATATAATTTTCTATCATATATTGATAGACCCAATAGCTGTTACAGGTTGTGAAAGCATATTCCATGATGTATTTTGAAGTAAAAGTGGGATTGCTACCTTCAATTATTTTTTTGTGTTGTTATTTTTATTTTATTGTTCAAATATGTCACCAGAGCCTCGGAGTATTTGGATTGGTATTTTTTTTAGACTATTCATGATCCTGACTAAGGGTGCATTTAGATGCAAAATAACGTTGAATTGAAATTATTGGTCCCACAGAAGTAGAACCAATGGGATCGTAGTTTCCTTAGCAATCACTTTGAGGGTCTAGCCCCAACTTGTAATTTCATTCCTTTGACTTGAAAGATCAATAACTGCAATTTTTTAGGGTTACCTCCTGATTATGAATACTAGGAGACATCATCAATCTTTGTCTATTTCTCTTGATTAAGATGAATGTTTACAATTCAATTCACTTGTGCATCCAAATGCAGCCAAAACATCCTTCCTCTTTAAAGATTACTTAGGCAGTCTATTTTAACCACATGAAAGCTGCATCTGCTGGACATGGATTTCACATTATATTATTTCTTTCCTAGGTGCAAGCAGCTCTTGTCCATGCGGGTCTTGAGTCTGTCAATCTCATCGTCGGTATTGATTTCACTAAGAGCAATGAATGGACTGGTAAGCTCCTGAATCTCGGCTCTGATGTTCTCTCTCAAAACCATACAACACCTTCCCTTTAACTAGATAGAAATGAACTCGGTAACAGGAGTAAGATTTCGAATCTTACTCTTACCACATACTGATGTGGGATGTATCTGGATGATCTGGGCTGTTCATAAGGACATGCCCATCATGTGTGTGTCATAGACCTACAATTCAGCCAGTCCTATCAATGGGCAGTCCTGAGATGTAAATTGCATGTGGACTATCAGCAAAATTTTCAATTGTTTATTTTTTATACATGTGTGGCCTACCCGATGACTGGGCCAGCCTGACTTTTTCTCCACGGCACATACAAGGTGGGACATGAAAAACCCTGCCAGATCTCTCATTCACATTGGCATGTGGGATTGAATGATCAGTACTCCTATTGGGAAAAGTCATTGTATTTCTCTGCCAACTGCTCATCAGGTTACTTCAGGTTCAATCATTTAATGCTTGCTACCTTAGCATGATCAAATTCCTATTGATGTGGCACAAACTATATATTGCTTTGTGTTGTTTGGTTATTTTGAACCTCGAGACATTTACAGCCGATGTTGTTGCTTTCAGGTGAAAAGTCTTTCAACCGTCGGAGCTTACATCACATTGGCGATTCACAAAATCCATATGAACATGCAATATCTATTATTGGAAATACCCTTTCTACCTTTGATGAGGATAACCTTATCCCTTGTTTTGGATTTGGAGATGGTTAGTCATATATGCTCTGCTTCTCACAATCTGTTTCCTCATAGGGTAGTGATAGGGTGCTGACAAGGATATCATAATCCACAAGTACGGTGATGATGGCTGCACTCCTACAGTACACATGGCTTGTACTACAAATCCAAATAGACCTATCATAGATGACTATAGTCCAAAATTACAGTAGAAGTATGCTCCTAATTGGCTGATTGGTGGACATCTAATTAGCAGTGAAAACTAAAATTAGTAAATGGTCCAAATTCAACAAACAAATATCCATTTATTATGCAAGGTCAGCATTGCCTAATCAATATGATTTTGGGTATTTGAACAACATACAACAGGTCCCACCATTAGGGTGGTTCGGGTTTAAGTTACATGCCATGTGTATAGGAGGGTGCCCTGTGCTCTAGTTGTCCTATAATGCCTACCATTGGCCTTCTTCAGAACACTATGTTTAACTTCAGAAGAATATTTAGAATTGCTAGGACTAAGGGATTGTCTTTATCTTTGTCTTGCAGCATCAACGCATGACGAAGAAGTTTTTAGTTTCTTCCAAGATGGACGGTCATGTAATGGCTTCAAGGAAGCACTGGGCCGATATAAAGAAATAGTTCCACATCTTAAGCTATCTGGTTGGTATATCTTCTACTGACAAATGTAAATTGCATACGACTTACTGCACAAGTTTCGATGGGGACACGTCAGGCAGGTTGCGAGATCCAGGAGAGTTGGCCTGCAGGGGCCTGACCATATATGGGCAAGGCCCAAAGATCAGGCTGGTTGGATGATCTTAACTGCTCAATTGAGGAGAAAAACAATATGTTGATTTTGGGCTATGTTCTGACCTTGTGGTTAGGGTTCTCTAAAGAAACTGATTTTTTGGGCCATGTCCCTTCTACTGTGGGACCTGCTGGATGAGTGGTCTTGATCCTGCGTGCATCTGCTATGGGTCTTGATGGGATTTGATTCCTATCCTTTGTAACAGGACCAACATCGTTTGCTCCAATTATTGAGACTGCTATAGGCATTGTGGAGAAGAGTAAGGGTCGGTATCATGTACTTCTGATCATCGCAGATGGACAGGTCAGTTTTCTGTTCTCGCTGTGTTTTAGAAACCAGAAATGATGGGATGGTCTGACTGAAACCACACACTAAAATTCACATGGGTCAACCTGGTGGGCCACTGTTTCCCAAAGAAAAAGAAAAATTCACCATCAAGGTTCAAAACCATGATATCCTTCAAGAAGAAGAAAAAAAAAAGGGTTCAAAACCATGATGTCTACTCACTAATCAAATGCCTAAACTGCTCCATGTGCTGGGTGTGGATTGCTTTCTATTTCCAATTTTTATTTTTTAATGATTTTAAATTATAGAGATTACTGGGCCAGAACATATCAACAAAGGTCTGAGCTGTTGGACCTAAATGCCCATGGAAATGGGTTGCTGTCCGGTCCGGGTTTTACATTGCTTTATCCAGATGCTTGTTTCCTTTTTATTTTTTTATTTCTTTCTAGTTATGGAATGTAGAATGTGATGCGTTGAATGTATGTTTGGTTGATTTGAGAAGAATGAATACTGGATCATATAGGGATTTTACATCTCCATCTGGATCCTTGCTAGGGCTACTCATGAGAATGGGATTTTAAACCCTACTCTTGAGTGGCACATGTGTGTGAGATCCATTCCATTCTCAAGTGGGCCCCACCACTGAGCTTATGTTCTGTTTCCTTTCGTAGTTGTAGTAACTCCGGAGGTTTCGGCTGCTAAATACTGATGCTCTTGATGCTCACTTGATGTAGGTGACCCGAAGTGTGGACGTGTGTCATGGTGATGTAAGTCAACAAGAAAAGGATACAATTGATGCCATTGTCAAAGCTAGGTAGTTATTGGAAGCCAGGCTTTGTGATTTTAATGGTTTGGATCATCTGAGCATTTCTGATTTTAAGTATTGTTGCAGTGACTACCCCTTATCAATCATTGTGGTTGGCGTTGGCGATGGACCTTGGGATATGATGCGTCAATTTGATGACAATATACCTACTCGGGCCTTTGATAATTTCCAGGTTATAAATCCAAAACTATGAACACTTCCAAAACTGGATTCTGTGTGGTATAACACATATAAACGACTTACCCATAAAAAAAAGGTTAATATACAAAAGAATAATTGCTTTTATATATCCCATGCAGTTTGTGAATTTCACGGAGATAATGGCGAAAAACATTCCCTCATCCAAGAAGGAGACAGAGTTTGCCCTGGCAGCATTGATGGAAATACCATCACAATACAAAGCTACAATAGAACTCAAACTTTTGGGGTATTAACACGTCTTTTAGGAGTCATGACTAAGATTTAAATTATTTGAGGAATTCTAGTTGCAAGTAACCATCTTAAAGCGAAAAAAAATCACCCAATGCATTTGAAGGATCCATTCCATTCATAGGATTGGCCCAACAGTTACTTTCTCCAAAATGAAGCTGGTCCACTTGTCAGACAAGTCAGGTGTATGGAACAAAGGATAGTTGAAAGAAGAGATTGTTACTGACTGGTTGCGCCAAAAGCTCGAGCTGTTAAGGAATGGCAGAACAATGTATATCAGTGGCCTCGGAACGTGATACTCTGGGCTTAGATATACCAGATGCCCATAATACTGAATTTGCAAATCCCGGGACTTGAACATCGGACGTCCTGCTCTAATACCATGTTACTGACCGGTTGCGCTAAAAGCTCAAGTTGCTATGGAACGGCAGGACAATGTATATCAGGGGGTTTGCTGACGCCTCCAACACCTCCCCTCACGTGCAGGCACCGCATGTGATACTTTGGGCTTGGATATATAATACCGGATGCCCATAATACCGAATTTGCAAACCTCGGGACTTGAACACCGGACGTCCCACTCTGATATCATGTTACTGGCCGGTTGTGCTAGGGACAATGTATATCAGGGGGTTTGCTGATGCCTCCAACAGAGATAACCCATGGTTCTCATTCAACATGCATATTGGGGGGGGGGTCTGGGACGGAGGGCTGATGAGTGGACCTGTCCAATTTTGTGTCCCCCCTAAGAATGGCCCAGACCTGTGCCATGTTTGCACATGGGGAAGCATGCTGGTAGCATTCAAACTATTTTCCAAACTAATGAGCAACTGTTGTATTTGTTTACTTTTTCAGTCGCACAAGGGGAACACCAGTGAAGGTTCCTTTCCTTCCACCACCGGAAATTTCTCAATTTGACAATCAGGTAATTAATTACCTTGTAAAGTAAGATGTCTTTGTGTGTGTTTGGATGAGGGAATGCAGTGATGAACCCTCCATTATAGATTCTAAGGAATTCTAATTGCAGAGGCCAATAAAAAAATGCCACAGGTCAGGGCCCATACACAAATCTCACACACTTGCACAATATCTAAACTGTTTCACCAGTCCCCGTGATGGATGTGACTGTGCCCAAAAGTCAGGCCAGTGCACTAATCAGTTGGATCACCCTTATGTTGAAGGGTGAAACTTAGCTCACATGATGATTTGACTGGCCTGATTTTTGGGGGCAAGGCTCTTTCACTGTGGGGAACATCCTGATGAACGACCCAGATCTCGCACATGTGTGTCATCTAGACAGGTTGGGGCACTTGTATTTGGCATTTGCTAACAGCTTGTCTGGTAGTAGCATTCAATATTGGTAATAACCAATGAGCTTATTAAGCCAATTCATTAACCGATGGCACATACATGATATGAAGGGCCCCAAAATCATTTCTATGGTGCTCATCCCATCCTAGTCTTTCATGTGGTGTGGGCTACTTGAGTTTTGGATCATTTGGATTACTCGGCTCAGGTCCTAACATGAGGTTTTCACAACTGATGGACAGAGTGTATGTCACAGAAATATCATGGTGGAAAAATGTTCACCTCTAATTTTTACTCTTTTTTGTTGAGGTGGGCTAGTTGTTGAATTCAATGAATTAAACAGTTCCAAGATTTGTGACAATTTTTTATTTTTTTTATTTTTGCTGAAATGGTCCATTTCTAATTAAAAAATTAAATATTCTCAACCTCCGATTATGTACATGGGGGAATTGTTTTTTCTTATATATATATATACCAATCATATTTATTTTCACATAAGCAAATCTCAATCAATTTGTTTATTAAAATTAAATTTATGCTTGCTGGAAGCGATGGACCTATTTGGTTTTGTTCTTTAAGTGTTTTTGGCAATTCTAATTCCTAAAATCACTTTTACTACAGTTGAATGTGTCTGACTAGGGCACCGAATTAATTGCTTACTAAAAAAATTATGAAACTAGATCTGTTTTTTAAAATAATTTTGTGTAAGATTGTCCTCTATATGTGTATATATACCAATCATATTTATTTTCAAATAAGCAAATCTCAATCAATTTGTTTATTAAAATTAAATTTATGCTTGCTAGAAGCAATGGACCTATTTGGTTTTGTTCTTTAAGTGTTTTTGGCAATTCTAATTCCTAAAATCACTTTTACTACAGTTGAATGTGTCTGACTAGGGCACCGAATTAATTGCTTACTAAAAAAATTATGAAACTAGATCTGTTTTTTAAAATAATTTTGTATAAGATTGTCCTCTATATGTGTCTCAATTCAAACAGTTAAAGTATTGTTGGAAAATTTGAATAAAGAACTTGGTAATGGAGCTGATGTTGCTGGCTCACTTCATATGCATGACCTGTACAAGTTCTCATCATAACATGGAAGGACTGGCCTGGATTGAGGAGGAAATGGCTGCTACTGCAGTAAACTTTTATAATAAAATACTTGATTTAGAAAAGTGGTAGTTGATGGTAGTTGTGGATATGCCTATGACTGCGTTTTTATCAGCTTAGACAGGCATACACCATTCTAACATGTTCTGCATGTTATCAAATTAATTACAATTACAATGTTTAGCATAAAATTCAATGATCGTCATGTTGCAGATATACGAAGCAAGCCAAGAAGATACGTTGCCCATGAAGCAGAACCAAGAATCTATCCCTTCAAAATCAACTGGAAAGTCCTCAACTAAAATACGAAGAACTACCAGGAAATCTACAGCATCTGTTACAAACAATGAAATACTTCCACGAGTTGGATCAAGGAGGCCGAGGGGCCCAGAAGATTCAATGACCAGCACGAATCTTAATGATGATACTGACTATCAGAGGCCTGCAGGAAACGACGACGACTCTGCGAACAAAAAAAGCACCATCAGTATGAGGAAGAGGATGAGAACCGGCTCTTAATGTTAAATCATCAGGACTTTTGATAGGCGAAGTTCGATGCAACGAAAACATGTCACATATGTGTAGAATTATTCCCACATTGGAGCAGGTGGAAGGCATAGCCGGAACAGAACTGTCTTTGAAGGATGAACAGTATGGAGCAGTGTTTCTTAAACTCCCTCAACATAGGAGGCTCGAATGGTTGCAAATGTTGGTGACTGGTGAGGACCTTCCAGCCAGATGTTGTCTAATAGTCGCAGACCATCTGATGCTTTCAAAGCCCAAAACAAGCAGTTGGACTTTTCCATTTTTAGACAATAACAAGGTGTTTTTGGAGATGTGGAGAGCGGAGCTCACCATGATGTATGCATTTTATCTATGCTGTTTGGGGCAGCATGCACCCCATGGTGCTGGGCCTACATTGATTTGTGTATTTTACCTTCGCCATCCGTCCACTTGGCAGGGATGTGGGCCCGCCTTGATGCATGTGCTTTATACGCATCGTACATCCAGTGTGGGACCCACTGTAATATATATGTTTTATACATGCTGTTCGTCCATTTTTCCCGGCCCGAGCCCATCGGCGCGGCAGGCACAAATCTCAGGGGACCTCATTACGTGAAACAGCGGTGATTTAACGTCCACCATTGAAGATTTCTGGGGCCCACATGGGTGGGCCATGCTGCGAGGACAGCGTGCCTTGTATGCTGTCCAGAACAACGTGTTCCCAGCGATGTCTTATTCATGACGTCTACAGCGTGGGCCCCACGTTTGGGCCCACCTGATGTGTGTTAGATTCACACTATCATTCCATCTTGCCAACTCATTTAAGGGTGTGATTAAGAAAAAGGAAAAGAAAAGGAAAGAAAGATAGAAACAAAGCATATTCAAATTTCAAGTGGACCATGCTGCAGAAAATGGTGGGGATCAACCCAGCGTTGAAGCCCTGCAGTGAAGCCCACTGTAATGTATTTATCCCACCCACCTTCTATGAATATCATGTGGGCCTGCAGGAAAGGAAAACACAAATATCAAGGTGATCCAAAACTTCAGTGGACCCCACACAGCAAGCAAAGGTGGCTGCTGTGGCCCACGAATGGGGCAGATCTGAAGTTCCAGTGGACCCCAACACATGAAACAGTGGTGGTTAAACGCCCACAATTGAAATCTTCTGTGGGGCTACAATTGAAAACCTAAATAGCAGCTTGATCTAAAGTTGTCAGTGGGCCCCATCACAGAAACAGTGGTGATTTAACACCTACCGGTGCAGCCTGGCTGTGGGTCCCCCTGCAATATTGTTCTATTGCCATCTGACGTGGCCCCCGTAGGACCACACATCCTGGACGTGGGTGGGGCCCACATGTGAGGCCAATTCCAAGCTCGAGTGGGCCCCACCTCAGGAAGAAAATGGTAATTGAATGCATATCATCGCTAGCGTCTAAGGGCCCACTGCAATGTTTATTTGCCATCAAACCTATTGGTGAGGTCACTCAGACCTTGATGAAGGGAAAATACAAATACATATTCGCTTGGTCCAAAGCATGTGGTCCACTGGACAGTTGGGTCCACCGTGTGATGCACGTGGTTTATTCAAAAAATGGGGCAGATCTTAAGCTTAGGCTGACCCGCTATTAGAAACAATGTCGATTTCATTCCCACCGTTGAAAACTTCTATGGGCCCACCCCTAATGTTTATTGCCGTCCAACCTGTTGACGGGGTCACACAGGTATGGATGAAGGGAAAAATGCAACATCAGCTGGATCCTAACTTTATGTGGGCCCACAAGATGTAGAGCCCACTGTATTGTGTATGTATGTCCTGTGAGGCCCACAAGATCGTGTGGCCCACCATGCTGTATATGTGTTTACCGCGAGGCCGCCGACGAAACCATGTAGCCCACCATGTTGTGTATGTGCATGCCGTGAGGCCCACAAGACCGTGTGGCCCATCGTGGATGTGCACATGTGCAGTTCCTAATCGGGCTGGTCGTGCCGTGTTTAGGCCCCATTGTCTCAAATGGTGGGGCCCACCATATCGTTTTGTGTGATGACTGGCTGGCTGAATGATGGGGAGCATGCTCACTCTAGCCTAAATTCTGCCCTTCGGGTATAGGCAGAAGGATATTAGCTCCTGATTGAGGGAAGATATTGAAATTGACTCCTGTTGGGGGAAGTTAGCTGGAATTGGTTGATTGAATGTAAAGCTAACTGATTAATTACTAGAGTATATTGGTTGATTGTTGGAATTCACTAACTGATTGCTGGGATTGATTGATTGGTTGATTGGGGTGCTCAGTGGCTGCCAGTGCAATTTGGCAAGGGGAGTGGCCTCGCCACGAAGTAATCAAGCCATGAGCTCCTCTAACCTTTTCAGGCCGAGGGCCTTGATGGTCTTAGGGGTGATGAGAGTGTGGGAAAGTCATCCTAGATGGACAATGACGCTTGTAATCAAATACAGATAATGTTGTGGTATGTAAGGGCGTATTTGGAGGGGCAATGGACCCGGAGATGAGTCTTCAGTCTAATGATTACAAGCATGCCCCTGGCCTTTCTGGCCTTTTATTATTATTATTATTATTATTATTATTATTATTATTATTATACCGAGAGCCTACAGATAGAGTGTGTCCCTCAGCCTCAGGATGTTGGTGATGCAAGGGCTCTGGTTAATAAAAAAATCTACAAAATGTAAATGACAGGGATGTAAACAGGCTACTAAGTACTGGAATAGAACGAAAGTAAAGCGTTAGTAGATACTGGTGTTTCTGGAAATGAAATGACAGGGATGTAAATGTACCAGTTTAAAACTAGAGTCGCAGGAATTTAACTGACAAGACCAGCAAGGTAAAGTGCAGGAGCAGCAAATTACTAGAGTAACTACTAGCAAGTGCCGAAATGAAAATGATCTAGAACTACAAAAATACTTGAAAAATGTAATATCCCTTGTTTCAAGTTAGACCTTGGCTGTGGAGTCGTCGGATTGTGGAATGTGGACCACATGTGATTGGGTCAGGTCACCACTTTGAAAATGTTCTTTTACTCCCGGTACAAATTGGGTGTTATTTGACTCAAGTAATGTGGTAAATAGTTTGTTTGGAGTCACTACTAGCCAATTATGCTTTGGATCCAATGGCCGACTAAAACTTTAGAATCGCTTAAAAGTCGAAGAATCTAAAGATCCTTCAACACAAGTAACTCTTGCTGTTGGTCTATAGGTGAAGATTATAGGAAAAGGCCTTGATGAAGGAAAATAAAGAGATTAGGCACCATTTTCTTGTTAAGGCACAAAAAATAGTTTTTACTTTCTAGGATATTTTGGATCTTTTGAGGATATGAAAATGCTCTAAAAGTGACTACATTTGGGTCCGAATGGATAAACACAAGAATAAAGTAAGAAATGAAAAGAGATAGGAGTATGATACTTAGATGCTATGCATGGGATATTGATGTCAACTTATGGAGATGTGGGAGAGAGAAGAAACCAATCACTCTTATATAGAAAGAGCTAACGAAGCGTCCCTGATTTCAGCTCTACTCCATTGATCAGAGAACTTTCTTGAAACGGGCAACATTCCAGTGTGAAAGAGATCACTTAGAGAAAACATCTCCAAGCCCTTAAACCCTCCTAAGATCTTGTCAACCAGTTTAGAGCAATGCCAAGAATTCCAAATGAGGGAGAGGAGCCCTTTTTTATAGAGTTGACTGGTGCGAATCGGGTTCCCATTGACGCTTGTGACCTAATTTTGTGTTTTTCGGGGTCTGTGGGTTATTAGAACTATCACGCACTGATAAATGAAATTTCCACTAGTACTTTTCATATTTTTCAAGGAAGTTAATTAAATGTGCAACGAGAAAAAATTCTTGATCCATGATGTGAATAGTGTTGGGAAAACCGGCAACTGAAGCGGAAGCCGAAACGCGCGGAGCAATGCGAGTTCAAACGAGTAAACAAGATGTAATCAAACCACACACAAGCATTCACCACAAGAGACTTCGAATTTACATAGAAAAACCCCTTAACGGGTAAAAAACCACGGCACAAAGCGATCCACTATGAATAAACAGAAGATTACAGAGATTGACAGCCCACAAGCAAGGAAACACAGAGAAAACCCCAAGTTCTCTTTCATACACACCTCTCTCCTCTTCCTAACACGAATAGGAAACCTTGGACACTTTAGGATATCATCTAAGTTAGGATTACAACTCCTTAAATAGGCAAAACACTTGAAATAGAAACATCTTATGCAGTACTGCGAGCTGCGCAAGAAATCTGTGTCCACAGCCAATCGGTCGCACCTTGCACAGAAACAATCCAAGGAAAAACATCACTGATGCTGCCTCACCACTGACCGGTCGGAGCTCACTGCAAACCAGTCGGTCAACCGATCTGGGCACTCAAAACATGTCCAGCCTCCCTCCTCGCATCTGGGCAGACCAGTCGTCCGACCAATCTAAGCACCCAATCCATGCGTCAGTTTGAAGACTCTCCAACAAATAGATGTTAAGACTGTAAAACTAAAATTACAAGGGAGGGATAAAAGCTTGACATATATAGACCAAAGAAGGAATTCTAGGAAGTTGAACCTGATAGCCCAGATTTGATGGGGTGTGTATGGTAGCATAGGGTGGCTATGAGCAATGCGACGACAATAGCAATCAATAATTTAGGGTGGAGATGGCGATTTTGGGTAGCAATTAGTAGACCAATAGGTGATCAATGCCTTGTTGGTGATGTTGGAGAGGGTCCTAAGGAGAGTGCTCACGATTAGTCCACAGATTGGAAAAGAGGACCATAATCTAGTGACAAGCCTCATAGTCAGACAAATAAGAACCCACTCAGCTCGACAACAATATTGAGGGACGAGATGACACATACCGTTAGATGGAGCTTATGAATAACGAAGAACCCAAGTAGCAATGGCGAATGTCTGGTGTTGTATCAGGCATTGTTAAGGTTTTGGACTAGCAATGGCAAGCTGTAGTGGGTTTGGAGTAGACGGAGAAGGAGATGACAATAGCGCTAGTTGTATCATCAAAGCAGAGGCCAATGGAGATGGGTTTCGATGGCAACGTCAATGTGTTGGAAGTGGTAAAAAAGATCCAAAAATACTATTAGTTTAGTGATTGTGCAAATTAGAAAAAGTAGAAAGAGTGGCCCGTTAACGCTAACCCCTCTTGTCGCACTCCAAAATTCAGGTACCCAAATAGGATATCCATGACCCAAATCCCAGACCCATAAACTATAAATTTTGAAATTTAATGCAATATTATTATTATTCCTTTCCAAAAACATCCACATCCCATCAAGATACAATAAAAATATACCATAATCAAGCATACCAAGTTCTATACTACATCAATTCCAATCATCAATTTAAGTTTTTAAACGTAAAAGTAATATCAACTCAAAGTTTGAGAGAAACCCATTACTTTAAATAACTTAAGAAAAATCAAACTAAATCCTAAGTAAAAGTAAACAACTAGATGAAGCCAAATCGCACCCAAAACTCCAAACACTAACAATAATAACCGACATCTTCAAAATACTCCAATCATGTACCTGAAATAGTTCTCAACCGTGAGCTTGACGGCTCATAAGGTCACTTTGCACCCACGAGTTGGGAAGTTCCAAGTTTACAAGACAGTTCAACATATGATCACATATTATAATTTATAGAAAATTAAATATAGCAACTAATAAGAACATGACCTATCATAAGCATTTCAACGTCTGATAAGAATGTGCTTTATAGTAATGAGTAACAGTAGGACCCTTTGGAACAGATGTAAGAAAATCTATAGTTTCGATCCTTTTATGGGATGACCTAATGTAAAGTACCCGTGTTGACCGTTTTACGAATAACCAAGCGTAGAGCACACGTGCAGCCATTTTAGGGATTAACCCAAGGCAGGGCATCGTGACTATTTTGGATCTCCTAAGGCAAGGCATCGTGCATCCAACATTTTAGGGAGTCTGGGTAGAACACCCATGTGAATATCCTATTCATATATAATTTTTAATACTATGTATATTGGAAATACATGCTTGAATTTGAAAAAAATTGTAGATTTTTCATGGATGGGTTTATGAATTAATGGATTTGTGATTAAATATATTTGGATTTCTGCTTAAACTTTTACGAGATGTGCCTTTAAGGCTTTCGGCTGCTGATTCGAAGCTGGTTATAGTCAAGCATCAAGTTGATGGCGATTATATGGATCTATGGTGGAAGATGTTCAACATCTTCCACTGAAGGAACATATGATAATGATGCTTGTTGGTGGGCCATTTGATTCATCGTCGAGCATTGAATCGAGTGGAAGAGTTCCAACAGGCATTGAGTCGACTCGATCGATGTCCAACAATGAAGCAGACAATCCACCAACAAGTACTATTATTATCCATTTTCTTCAATGAAAGATGATTGACGTTTTCGACTGCAGATCCACAATTGCTATCAACTTCGCGCTTTACCATAACCGGTTTTGAATCAATAATCGAAAACCTCATATGCACGTCTGGTAAAAGAGAGATGAACTATAGTGACTTGATATGATAAGTATGTCATAACTCTTTCATTAGTTATAGAGTCCGGTACAAAAATATAAATTAAACCTTCACTATGAGCTAGTTACAATGGTAGTCTACGTCTTAATAACAAGTTATATTTTCTTTTTAGAGAGAATTGAAAATTCATTAAGAGGGTTAGCAACAAGCGGGAAAAAAGCAACAACAACCTGACATTATGTCACAAATAGAGAAGAAAAGTTAGTAAACTTTGCTGCTTTTACAAAAAAATATTCATTCTGAACAAGTTACATTTTGCTTCAATTCTTTTTCAATAAATTTTATTTCTTACTAAAAAAAACTACATATATTGAACTATACTATTCTGATCTTTTGTCATAACCTTTGTAACTTAATTGTTAAATCGTTATCCATAGTTAAAAGTTTATTTTCTAATGGATGTGTGGTTTAAAGTTCGCTGCTAAAAACTTCACATACATTGAATTGTACTCTTTTGATTAAAAATCACTCTACTAATATTGTTGAAGATTCAAATTCAATATTATTTCTGAATATAAATCTTACATCTTAATTGCCTCTGTCAGATTCTGGTGGTGGAAGGAAAATTTATCATGGAATATAGAATGGAATCAATTCAGCGAGGAAATACATCCACTTCATCACCTGTTTCACATAACACAAATAATAACACAATGATTCCAATATCCATGTAAACTTTAGTTAAAACTTTTACTTTATATTGATTTTCCATTCCTATGCAACTTCCCCCAGGCCATTGAATTTTAAGCTCCAGAAAACCAAATTTGGCAGCTCAAAATCGTTGAACTACGTAAAATTCAACGGGTCAGGCTAATGAAAATGGGCTCTAGAATGACGGCCTGGGGCCATCAAATATTTATTTGACCATATTTTCATTTGGCCCTTTAGGCCGAAGAAAATAATTTGACAGTTTTGCGTGATCAATTTGGTTTTTGACTTTTAAAAATTCGACAATAGTGTTCAATGAATTTATAGAAGTTTGACAATTATAGAGCATTGAATTTTGGCGTTTTTCATGTAATGTGGATGTAATGAAAATTCAATGTAGCCTATAGTTAGGGATCCTGGACTTAGATTGCCTACATTGACGCTTGTAGCCAATAATATCTAGACGTTGCGTGGTAGGAACCTCCATCATGTAGGTATTTTTATTGATGTCGTCCATCCATTATTATATATCATTGTAGGGTAAAAGGGCGAGATCTAAAACTCATTTGCACCAGTTCAGTGTAATCAGCCATGATTGTAATCCCACGGTTGCAAAATTTCGGCAACCCACAAGAGGTTCAAATGAAGTTGACCCGGATCATTTTTATATCGCTCGTTTTTTGGGCTCATGCAAAGTACTAAGGATAAACTAATTGATGGCATGGACTAAGCACATAGGTATTTGAGAGATACAGATCAACATCGTCTAGCCACCCGGTCGAATGCAGTCGTGTGGAAAGATTTTTCCTAACTAAAATAGGTGCTTTAGACCCGTACACAAGTACATACTGTTTATATCATTGTGGTTTTTATGTCTTCGTGATACGATGAGGATACAATCGAAACCGGATGAGTTGTCTTACATCTCTATGGCTGGTGACTCGAACACCAGCCTGGTAGCTGGTGTCAAAACTATGTGGGCCCCATCATGATGTATGCATTTTATCCACGCCATCCATCCATTTTTTCGAGATGATTTGATAGTATGAGCCTAAAATGAAGCAGATCCAAAGCTCAAGTGGACCATACCATAGGAAACAGCGGGAAGAATGATGTCCATTGTTGAAACCTTGCAAGGGCCCACAATGATGTTTATTCTGTTGGGATAGGAGGGCTGGTAGCGGAAGCAAAGCCGAACACAAACAGCATATTGAATCAAACAAGCCACATAATGCAATCACAATGCATGCAATCACCCACACATAGACAATTCGAATTTAACATGGAAAAACCCCTCATGGGTAAAAAACCATGGCACAAAGTGACACCAATCCACTATAATATCAGAAGTAACAAAAGATGGAACCCAAGACTAAAAAACCAAGCCCACAAGAGAAATCTCAAGCTTACCTAAGAAGAAAACCCTCTTCTTCAAGCTCTTTCTCTCACCTAGAAGCTTCATCAATCCCCTTTGCAACCTTAGAAACCTCTAATCCCGTATTACCCTTAAATAGGCAAGAAAAATAGATTTAGAAACCCTTGTGCGCAAACCCCGTAAGAATTCATGTTACACAAGGAAACTGCCGACCGGTCGTCCGACCGGTCGGACACCCCTACCGGTCGGTCGGCCAACCGGTCGGATGGCCTAGAAACCGTCCAGCAACAATGCTACCTCGATCTCCATCGTGACCGACCGGTCGATAGTCCCTGTGCAATGATTTTAGGCGTCCATTTTCCAACATATTCGTTGTCCAACCTGTTGGTAAGGTCACTCAGACTGACCAAGTGAAAACACAAATATTTGCTTGATCCAAACTTTTCGTAGCCCCTCAGGCTAACCAATTGAAAACACAAATATTTGCATGATCCAAACTTTTCATGGCGCCTGAGGCTAACCAAGTGAAAACACAAATATTTGCTTGATCCAAACCTTTTGTGGCCCCGAGAAGCATGCAATATCCCTGTGGTGTGGTGTGGTGTGTCAACCCGAGCTTCAGGTCTGCCTCATTTTTTAGTTTTTTTTTTTTGCGTAAAATGACCAACTTGAAAAATGGATGGATGGTGTGGATAAAACAAATACATTATGGTGGGGCCCACAGAGCTTTGACATCATCCAGCGGTGGAAATCTCCCCGCTCGTTTTCGGGGCGGATTGTGGGTGGGACCTCTGACCGTGGGACCTACCTTGATGTATGTTTCTTATATCCACTGCCATCCATCTGTTTTGAAAACTCGTTTTAGTGCATAAATGGAAAAAAATGAAGTAGATCCAAATCTCAGGTGGACCATAATACAGAAAACAGTAGTAATCAACCATTAAAAACTTTTTGTGGGCCAAAAAAGTTTTAGATCAAGCTGACATTTGTGTTGTCTTTTAAACCATGTCTTTTTTACCATATAGACAAGTTGGATGGAAAATAAACATTCTGATGGTCCCTATGAAGTTTTTAATAGTGAGGAGTCAGTTTCACTGGAGTAGGTTCACCTAAGACTTGGATTTGCTTCATTGTTCCTGAAATAAGCTGTCAAAATGGATGGACAGTATGGATGTAAGGAACATACATCACAGTGGCCCCGCAGTTAGGGATCCACCCAAGCCGCACTCACCTAAACTGTGCTGCCGGGATTTTTACTGCATTGGCCCCGTAGTGTGCTATTTTATTAAAAGTTCAATTTCTCATGGCCTCTTTCTATTTTGGCCTCTTGATGAGAAGTTAGAGTTTCTTAGGTCCAAAATGCCCCTATGACACTCTAATCCTTGCCCGTCTACGTCTAGAAGAGGCGGAAGCCCTCTTGAGCATTTCAAAGGGACTCCAACGGTGGACTCTAGCTACCATAATACATATGTTACATCGTATATCCTTTTTGTCAAATCATTTTTGGCCATGTGTCCAAATCTGAAAAAGATTCAAATCTTGGGTGGACCATATTGCATGAAACAATGATTTCAACCATTGAAAACTTTTCAGTGCCACCATAAGGCTCATTTCCCATCCAAATCAATCACTCACAAAGTCCTTTAGACTTGTCATTAATTGAACACCTAACAGGCGGATCGGATCATCCAAGGTAGGTGCCACTTGGCTAGTAAATAAACAATAAAGAAAATAAAGAAAATAGACATTGGAATATGGAGCGAATTAGCTGTTACCGGAATAACATCTTAGTAGGTGTTACCCTAACCGTGTGGGGCCAACTTGATGTATATTTTGTATATCTATGCCGTCGAATGACCATTAAAAACATTTTATGAGTGACAAATATTTTAGATTAATATGATATTTGTCTTGTCCGTTCATCTAGATCTTTTTGACATTATCAACCGCTTGGATGGAAAATAAACATTACGAAACCTTACTATGGGCCCTTTGGATTTTTTAATGGTGAGGCACTCAATCACTACTGTTTAGTGTGTTAAGGTCCACCTGATATTTAGATATGCTTAATTTTTGGAACCTCATCCTAAAATGGGTCTGTAGAAACGGATGGACGACGTGGATATACAATACATCATCAAGGTGGGCCCCACAATAGGGCTAAGACCCACTATGTTGTTACCGTGGATTCCCCCTGTGCACTGTGGATAGAAGTGGGCAACGATCTGATCTGGATGGGAAATGAGCCTTATGATGGCCTTAGAAAGTTTTCAATGGTTGAAATCATTGTTTCATGCAATATGGTCCACCCAAGATTTGAATCTTTCTCAGATTTGGATCCATGGCCTAAAATGATGTGGGAAAAAGGATGTACGGCGTGGATGCAACATATGTATCATGGTAGGGCCCACGACTGGAGCCCCTTTGAAACGCCCAAGAGGGCTTCCGCCTCTTCTATAGGCATGCAGGACGGCTAAGGGTCAGAGTGTCAGAGGGGCATTTTGGACCCAAGGAAGTACAATTTCTCATCAAAAGGCCAAAATGAAAAGAGGCCACGAGAAATTAGACTTTTAGTAAAAATAGCCACACCTTGAGGCTAATGTAGTAAAAATCCCGTGCGGCACTTGCCGTGGGGCCTATCTTGATGTATGTATTATGTATCCACGGCATCCATCCATTTTTTCGAATCATTTTAGAAAAATATGCCCAAAATGAAACAGATCCAATTATCAAGTAGACCATACTACAGGAAAAAGTGTTGATGTACTGTTAATGGGCCACAAAAGTTTTGTATCCAGCTGATATTTGCTTTTTTTCCTTTCAACCAGTCATATGTTACCTTATCAACACATTGGATGGTAAATGAATACCACATAATCATTACGGTGCGCCATAAAGAAGTTTTTAATGGTAGGATGGACAATCACCACTGTTTCTTATGGTATGGTCCACCTGATAATTGTAACTTCTTCATTTTTGGCATAATATCCTAAAATGATCTACGAAAACGGATGGACTTCGTGGATACATAATAAGTAAATCAAGATGGGCCCATGGTAACCCCGCCGTAAGGGCCGCACCGCGGAATTCCTCAAAGCCTTGCGCAGATAGTTCCTGTTAAGCAAGGTGGGGCACTGTGATGTTTTTGAGAAATTCACCCGTCCATCTGTTTTTTTAAGTTCATTTTAGGAGTTTAGTCGAAAAATGATCCAGATACAAGACTCAGGTAGGCCGAAATGTGAGGATTGAATGTCCACAGTTGAAATATTTGTGAGCCACATAAGTTTCAAACCAGGCTAATATTTGTATTTTCAGTCCATCCCAGTAGGAATGACGTTATGAACGGTATTGATGGCATATAAAAATCACTGTGGATTCCAGGGAGGTTTCAACGGTAAGAATTTCCCTACCCACCTTTTCCTTTAGTTAGGCCCACTTGAGTCTTGGATCCAATTCATTTTTGGTACCTAAAATGAGATCATAAAGCAGATGGACGAGGTAGATTTCTTGAAAAAAATTACGGTGGGATCCACCTAGGTTCCTGCGCAGAAACTTACAAGCGCAAGGCTTTCGCAGGGAATCCGCGTCCGTCTTGGGTGGGGCCGGTGTCGCACCTAATGCCGGGCGCGACTTGGGTGAGACCCCTGAACCAGCGATGGGTGGGACCCTGAACCTAGGGCCCACCTTGGTGTATTTGTTGTATATCCATGCCGTCCATCTGTTTCTTCAGATTATTTTAGGATGAAGCGCAAAAATTGAAGCACATGAAAGTTTTAGGTGGACCACACCACAGGAAGCAGTGCTCATTGAACTTCTACCATTAAAAACTTCCTGGAGTCCTCCGTAATGTTTATTGACCATCCAATCTGTTGATTAGGTCACGTAGGGAGGGATGAAATGAAAAAAAAATATTATGTTGATAGAAACTTTTATGACCCACAAAAGATTTTTAATGGTAATTAACCAGTTTTTCTTATAGTGTGGTCCACCCGAAATTCTCATCTGCTCTATTTTAAGTATCATGGCATAAAATAATCTGAAAAAGAAGATGAACGGCATAGATATACGATTCATATATAGAGGTGGACGCGGATTGTGTACTGAGTAACTCCGCACGCTAGCGTGCGGAGTAAACTCTGTGGGGCCCACAGTGATTTACACATTTTATCCACTCCGTCCATCCATTGTAACAGAGCATTTTAGGTATGGTGCCAAAAAATGAAGCATATTAAAAATCTAAGTGCGACCACACCACAAGAAAAGTGTGAACTGAATGTCTACCCATTGAACAGATTCTTGGAGGACACAGACGTTTGATCCAGCTGATACTTTGTTTTTTCCCTTCATCCATATCCATGTGATCTTATGAACGGTGTGGATGACAAATAAACAACATGTACGGCGGGAAGTTTCAACGGTGGAAATCATTTATTCACACTGTTTCCTTGGGATGATCCACTTGAAGATTGCATATGCTTAAATTTTGGGAGTCAACCACTAAAATGAGTGGAAAAAACTATGGACGGAATAGATGAAGCATATACATTTCTATGTGGCCCCAATGCGTTACTCAGAACGATAAGAGCGTGCGGAGTTACTCCCAGAATGCAAATCCGATTCATATAGAGGTGGGCTCCTACGGTCAGGGTCCCACCCACATCGCTGGTTCCCGGGTCTCACCCAAGTCGCGCCCATGATGCCCTCTCTTTCCCGCCCATTCTACAGACGGGCGCGGCTTCGCTGGATCCCCGGATCCACCGAGGTGGGTGTATCCCTTACCGTGATGTCTGCTGTGTGATGTGTGTGTATTACATCCACGCCGTCCATTCATTTTAAAAACTAATTTTAGAGCATGATGCAAAAAATGAAGTAGATCTAAATCTCAGGTGGACCATAATCTAGTAAACAATGGTACTCAACCATTAAAAGCTTCTTGTGGGTCACAAAAGTTTTGGGTCAAGCTGATATTTGTTTAGCATCTTCATCTAGGTGTTTGTGACCTTTTCAACAGGTTGGATGGGAAATAAATATTTCAGTGGTCCCCATAAGGATTTAGATCTGCTTCATTTTTAGGATAATGAACTAAAATGAGCTTTCAAAATACATGGACGGTGTAGATTTAATGTACATGCATCACAGTGGCCCCACAGTTGCGTATCCACTGACGTCAGTGGATCCGGGGATTCACCCAAACCGCGTACGGGCAGACACGGATACGTGTGCAAAGATTACCCGCGTTTCAGTATTTAACGCGGATTCGCACTTTCCAAACAAGGGAGGCTGGGAGAGAGAGCGTGAGGTGTTTTCTGGGATATGTCCTCGCCGTTTCTGGCTTATTTCCAAGGAAGCGGATTGCGTAGTGAGTAACTTCGCACGCTAAGCGTGCGAAGTAAACTCTGTGGGCCCCACAGTGATTTACGTATTTTATCCACTCCGTCCATCCATCTTAACACATAATTTTAGGTATGATTCCAAAAAATGAAGCTTATCAAAATCTAAAGTGGACCACACCAGTGGAAAGTTGTGAACTGAATGTCTACCATTGAAAAAATTTTGGGGGACACAGAAGTTTTGGATCAAGTTGATATTTGTGTTTTCCCTTCATCCATGTCCATGTGATCTTATGAACTGGTTGGATGACAAATAAACATCAATGTGGGGCCTGGGAAAGTTTCAACGGTGAAAATCATTATTCCCACTGTTTCCTGTGGCATGGCCCACTTGAGATTTGGATATGCTTAAATTTTGGGCTCAACCACTAAAATGAGATGGAAAAACTATATGGACAGAATAGA
This sequence comes from Liriodendron chinense, assembly GCA_003013855.2. NCBI lineage: Eukaryota > Viridiplantae > Streptophyta > Magnoliopsida > Magnoliales > Magnoliaceae > Liriodendron > Liriodendron chinense. The sequence continues at coordinate 246,710 of PVNU02003407.1, forward strand.
TAAATCACATACATTCTAGGTGGGCCCAACAGAGTTTACTCCGCACCATTAGAGCGTGCGGAGTTACCCGGGATACAAAACGGACGCGGATTAGCTACTGAACTCGACAGTAGTGAGTTTCGCTGCTGCTGAAGTGACTTCACCACGTTGTGTGGGCCATACCATGATGTATGTATTATATCCACACCGTCCATCCATTTGGAGAGATCATTTTAAGGCATAATCTAAAGAATGAGACAGATCCAATACTCAAGTGGACCCCACGACAGAAAACAATAGGGACAGTAAACCCTACTGTTGAAACTTTCATAAGGTCTTACCATGATGTTTATTTGAGATCCAACCTGTTGATAAGTTAAAAAAGACACGGAATAAGGGAAAAATCAAATATCGGCTTGATCAAAAAGAAAACTCCTATGTCCCAAAGAAATTTTTAATGGTACGCGTCCAATCCCCACTTATTTCTGTGGTGAGGTCCACTTGAGCTTTGGATCTGACTCATTCTTTGAATAATCTATTAAAAAAATCTCTCCAAATGGATGGACAGTGTGGATACAATACATACATCATGGTGTGGCTCACAGAACGTCGTGGCGTCACTTCAGTATCGCGATACTCGCTACTGTCGAGTTCCATGGTGTGGCTCACAGAACGTCGTGGCGTCACTTCAGTATCGCGATACTCGCTACTGTCGAGTTCGGTAGCTAATCCGCGTCCGTATAAAAAGGACGTCTCTTCCAAATCATTCTGTCCTTGAGAATGTGGATTTTTTTTTAGATTCGTCTTTCCTTTTTGTAGGAATTGAATCCTTCGTTCTGGGAATTGATATTCACACCCTTGTTTTCGTGACATATACCCGCTTTTCCCATACTATGCAATGCATCTACATGCGAATGTTCTGAATATGAATTTTCTGAGGTAGGTTTTTGTTGTTGGTGTACATGTGTGGAGTTGAATTCTTCTCTGCTATGGTTGTTGATTTTTTGCACCTTGTGTTTTGAAAGGTGAAGCCCCTTTTTGGATAGGGTGCATGTCATTTGTTGCATTGTTTAATGATATGTTCATATTCATTTGTGTGTTGTTTTGTTCGAAACTGTGGATTGTAAGATTTGGATTTTCTTAAGTTTTGTAGAGCGGGACTTGGTGGTTGACCCAATTCGGTAATTGTCACTAAATGGTTTTATGGTTAGATTCTCTTATGGGGAGGTTAAGTTGAATTACATTTCGTTTATTGTTTTTTTTTTTTTTTTTTGGGAGGAGATAATGGAGAAAAGATAATATTCATTTGAATTTTGGATTTTTAATGGCTATCACAGTTTTCTAATTTCATTTTTCACTGTTCATGAACCGGGACATGCAAAATAAGTGTTTGGGAAGCCATAGTCATGGGACTTTTTTTTTTTTTTTTTTTTGACATGTGTTATTGTTTGGTGCCCGTTCGAAGGTAGTTTAGGTTACTTTCATTGAAATTTGGTTTCAGGACACTGTTTTTTACTTTGATTTGAGTTTTGTTTTTTATGGGCTCAGTGACACCGACTCTGCTCAAATTGGTAATTAAGGTCCACTCAAAATTCTATGGTCTGATTTTGTTATGGATTTTTCTTCTTATAGAATCCATGGCTTGTTTTCAAGATGAGACACCTTTGAAGGAATTCTCTTTGAATTTCATGTGCTGAGGTACAATAATAATGTTGGTATGTCTGATTTGGTAGGATCATTTTAGTTTCTAGTTGAATGTGGACCTTTGATGTATTTCTTCTTAACCATCTATTTCTGTGGCTCAATTCGAACGGTCAGGATTGGTTTATTGAGGGTTTTTTGGGTTATGGCCGCCCAACCCAACTGACCGAGGGCCCCACTTGTATGAAATGAAGAGCTTGTCAAGGAACCTATAATTCCATTTTAAATTCCTTTTCAGGACAGCTGCATGGTGCCTATGTAGTTGTACCTGCTTCTGTTCTTCATGGAAAGATGGGTATTGTAACCTACCTGTTTAGGACTCTTGTCATCAAAGAAATTCATGTTTTCTAGAGGAAATAAATACTACCCATATTCACAACATGGGAAGTTAAATAGGTCTTCTCTCTGCCATGAAGCTTGATTCTTGAGACTACTAACGCCGTACTTCTGGCATCTTCTTTCCTGTGTCGTTGCATCCAAATGACAAAAATTCAGATGAAACTACACTCAGTTTCTTAAAAGAAAACATTTCAATAATTCTGCAGCATCAGTGTTTTGTTCTCCTATGTACTAGTATGACGTATTAAGCTTAATAATCTGATTTGTTGTGCAGTCGTAGGCTGTGATCGGACAGTTCTGTTGGTGCTAGAAAGTCATTCGTTCGAATAAAGCTATTGATTCTGTTAAGCTTATAGAAATTTTAGTAGTAATCATGGGAGCAAATAACTCTACTCTGGAATCCTATGATATCGACCATACAGAATCCGAAGTGGTGAGCAGATTGCAAGGAAGGTATTCAACGATTCCCAATAAATACAACTCACTCGATGAGGTATTCTGACACTCCTTTCCTTTCTCCTTGCCGCTTTTCTTTGAATTCTTTGACTAGGCATGTTTGTAACCAACCGAAATAAATAAATGGTGACCATAGATTTGTAGAGGAATTAGAAAGTCCTATTCATCAGATGCTTCACTGCATGTGCAGCCCATGGTTCAGGTATCCAAACCGCTGATCTGATGCTCCTCACTGTGGAAGAGGAAACCTCTGATCTGATCTTCCTCACTGTGGAAGAGGAATGCCCTGTAATATCCCAGGATGTCCCAAACACTTATCTTGGTGGTCTAAAAATGTAGACTTAAGTACATTAACATTCCATATTTCATAATGACAAGTTCATATATCAAAGGCTTAGGATTTTCTTAATGGTTTTAATCAGAGAATACCATGCGCCCTGCACACGATACTCTGGGCTTAGATAATACTGAATGCCCATAATACCGAATTTTGCAAACTCGGGGACTTGAACACCGGATGTCCTGCTTTGATACTATGTTACTGACTGGTTGTGCTAAAAGCTCGAGCTGTTAGGGAACGGCAGGACAATGTATATGAGGGGGTTTTGCTGACGCCTCCAACAGTAGTTTCTAGAGATAAATTCACTGCGGCTATTTCTTTTCTTTGATGTCAGTATCTCATGTAGATCAGGCCAAAGAGACCATCCATTGGTCCAACATGGATCTGAGGAAACACTTACAAAGTAAAATAATCTCTGTTAATGGAACTTGGTAAAACATCGAAGCATAAAATCATTCGCCTGTAACAGAAGATGATCATCGTAGTCATCACAGCCTTCTACCTAAAATCTAGAGATGTATGTTTTGGGTACCATTTGTTCCATATCCAAGTACATGCAGGCTAGTATCTCATAGACACAAGGAATCAGGCCAGTATTTTTTTTTTTTTGGGGAAAACTATCCGGAATAGCCCACATCTAAGCATTTTTTTTTTAATTGATCAGACCTCTTGTAGGGTTGGAACATACAAAAAAAAAAAAGTGCTATTGCATGCATGGACTGTTAGATGCATACTTAAGAAAAAATTGCTTGTTTCAAATCTTGTAGCTCCCTGTCGGAATTAACCCCAATGATGTGGCGTATAATTATCTATCATATGTTGATAGACCCAATAGCTTTACAGGGTGTGATATGCATATACTATGATGCATTTTGAAGTAGAACTGGTGATTGCTTCCTTTAATTCTTTTTTGTGTTATTGGTTATTTTTCATTGTATTGTTCGAATATGTCACCAGAGCCTTGGAGTATTTGGATTGGTATTTTTTAGACTATCCATGATCCTAAGGGTTCATTTAGATGCAAAATAACATTGAATTGAAATTATTGGTTCAATAGAAGTGGAACTGATGGGATCGTAGTTTCCATCATTAGCAATCACTTTAAGGGGCTAGCTCTAAATTGTAATTTCATTCTTTTGAAGTTTGACTTTAGCAATAAGTGCAATTTTGAGAGCTACTTCCTCATTATGAATACTTGGAGACATCATCGATTGTTGTCTATATTCCTCTCAATTAAGAAGAATGTTTGCAATTCGATTCACTTGTGCATCCATTCGCTGGCTAAACATCTTCAATTTTGAAGATTACCTAGCTAGTGTATTTTAACTACATGAAAGCTGCATCTGTTTGACTTTGATTTCACATTATATTATTTCTTTCCTAGGTGACTGCAGCTCTTGCCCATGCTGGTCTTGAGTCTTCCAATCTCATCGTGGGTATTGATTTCACTAAGAGCAATGAATGGACTGGTAAGCTCCTGAATCTTGGCTTTGTGGTTCATTTTTCTTATGTTCTCTCTCAAAACCATACAGCGCCTTCCCTTTAAGTAAATAGAAATGAACTTGGCAACAGTAGGATATCGAATCTTCCTCTTACTGATATGAATGTTTCTGGAAGATCTGAGTTGTTCATCTGGTTCTGCCCATCATATGTGTGTCCTAGCCTTACAATTCGGTCAGTCCTATCAACAGGCAGTACTGACACATACGTTGCATGTGGACTATCAGAAAAATTTCAACTGTATTTTTTTTCACGTGTGGCCTACCTGATGACTGGGCCAGCCTGACTTTTGCTCCACAGTACGTACAAGGTAGGACATGAAAAGCCTTGCCAGATCTCTCATTCACATTGGCATGTGGGGTTGAAGGATTAGAACTCCTATTGGGAAAAGTCATTGCATTTTTCTGCCAACTACTCATCGGGTTACTTCAGGTTCAATTAGTAAATGCTTGTTACCTTAGCAGGATCAAATTCCTATTGACATGGCATAAACTAAATATTGCTTTGCGTTGTTTGGTTATTTGGACCTTCAAGACATTTACGGCCGATGTTTTTGCTGTCAGGTCAAAGTTCTTTCAACCGTCAGTGCTTACATCACATCGGCGGTTCACAAAATCCATATGAACAGGCAATATCTATTATTGGAAGGACCCTTTCTGCCTTTGATGAGGATGACCGTATCCCTTGTTTTGGATTTGGAGACGGTCAGTCATATATGCTCTGCTTCTCACAATCTGTTTCCTCATGGGGTAGTGATAGGGTGCTGGTGGCTGCACTCCTACAGTACACATGGCTTGTACAACAAATCCCCAAACCGCCCAAATAGTGGGACCTAGTGTAGAGGACTGTAGTCCAAAAACTACAGTAGAAGTATTCTGCTAACTGGCTGATTGGTGGACATCCAATGGGCAGTGAAAACTAAAATTAGCGAATGGTCCAAAGTCAACAAACAAATGTCCATTTATCCAAGTTCAGCTTGTCTAATCAATCTGATTTTGGGTATCTGAACAGTATGCAACGTATCCCACCATTTGGGTGGTTTGGGTTTATGTTACATGCTGCATGTATAGGAGGGTGCCCTGTGCCATAGTTGTCCTATAATGCCTAGCATCTTACTATTTGCCTTCTTCAGAACACATAACATGTTTAATGTGGGAAAAATATTTGAAATTGATAGGACTAAGGGATTGTCTTTATCTCTGTCTTGCAGCATCAACACATGACCAAGAAGTTTTTAGTTTCTTCCAAGATGGTCGGCCATGTATTGGCTTTGAGGAAGCACTGCACCGATATGGAGAAATAGTTCCGCATGTTAAGCTATCTGGTTGGTATATCTTCTACTGGCAAATGCTCATTGCATACAACTTACTGCAAAAGTTTCCATGGGGACATGTTAGGCAGGTTGTGAGATCTGGGAGACTTAACCTGGGCTCAACCATATACCGGCGAGGCCCAAAAACTAGGCTGGTTGGATGATTTTACTGCTCAATTGAGGAGAAAAACAATAAATGTTGATTTTGGGCTATGTTCTGATTGAGTGGTTAGGAATCTTTAAAGAAACTTATTTTTGGGTCGTGGCCTGCTGGATGAGTGGTCTTGATCTTGCATGCATCTGCTACTTGATGGGACTTAATTCCTATCCTTTGTCACAGGACCAACATCATTTGCTCCAATTATTGAGACTGCTATAGGCATTGTGGAGGAGAGTAGGGGTCAGTATCATGTGCTTCTGATCATCGCTGATGGACAGGTCTGTTTTTTGTTCTCCCAGTGTTTTAGAACCCAGATAGGACAGGATGGTCTGACCGGAACCATACCACCAAAATTCACCTGGGTCAACCTGGTGGGCCACTGTTTTCTCAAAAAAAAAAGAAAAAAAACCACTTGTCAAGGTTGTGCTGGGAGTGGATTGCTTTCTATTTTCAAATATTTTAATGATTTTGGGTTATGGAGATTCCTGGCCAGAACAGATCAACACAGGTCTGAGCTGTTGGACCTACATGCCCAAGAAAATGGGTTGTCGTCTGCTCTAGGCTTTACATTGCCTCCTTTGGATGCATATTACCTTCTTTCTTCTAGTCATGGAATGTGGAATGTGATGTTAATGAACTGTATATTTGGTTGACTTGAGAAAAATGAATGCTGGATTATACAGGAATTTTACATCTCTAGCTCTGCTAGGGCTACTCATGAGAATGGGATTTTAAACTCTACTCTTGAGTGGCACATGTGTGTGAGATCCATGCCATTTTCAAGTGGACCCACTGAGCTGATGTTCTGTTTCTTTTCTTTTCGTAGTTGTCTTAGCTCCGGTGTTTTTGGCTGCTAAATACTGATGCTCTTGATGCGCAACTTAATGTAGGTGACCCGAAGTGTGGACATGGATCCTGGCCATTTAAGTTCACAAGAACAGGATACCATTAGTGCCATTGTCAAAGCTAGGTAGTTACTGGAAGCCATGCAGTGGGATTTTAGCGGTTTGGATCGTCTGAACATTTCTGATTTTAAGTGTTGTTGCAGTGACTACCCCTTATCAATCGTTCTAGTTGGCGTTGGGGATGGACCTTGGGATATCATGAGTCAATTTGATGACAATATACCTGCTCGGGCCTTTGATAATTTTCAGGTTATAAATCCAAAATTCGAACACTTCTGCCAGATTCTTTGTGGTATAACACTCATATAAAAAGCTTACCCATCCCCCCCAAAAAAGGCTCATATACGAAGAACTATTGCTTTTATCCCTTGCAGTTTGTAAATTCAACGGAGATAATGGCGAAAAACATCCCCTCATTCAAGAAGGAGACAGAGTTTGCTCTGGAGGCACTGATGGAAATACCATCACAATACAAAGCGACAATGGAACTCAACCTTTTGGGGTATTCACAAGTCTTTTAGCACTCATCATGATTTAGATTTCATTAGTTGAGGAATTTAAGTTGCAAGCAACCATCTACAAGTGCAAAAATAATCACCCAATGTGCAAGATCCAGTCTATTCAGAGGATGGGCCCTACAGTTAATTGTCCAAAATGAGGCTGGTCCTCTGTTCAGCTGAGACACGTGTATGGAACAGAGGATAGTTGTGTTGGAGGCATCAGTAAACCCCCTGATATACATTGTTCTGTCGTTCCCTAACAGCTCGAGCTTTTAGCGCAACCGGTCAGTAACATGGTATCAGAGCAGGATGTCCGGTGTTCAAGTCCCAGGGTTTGTAAAATTCGGTATTATAGGGGATCTGGTATTGTATCAGCCCAGAGTATTATGTGCGGGGCCAGTATACCGCCCACACGTGAGGGGAGGTGTTAGAGGCGTCAGCAAGCCCCCTGATATACATTGTTCTGTCGTTCCCTAACAGCTCGAGCTTTTAGCGCAACCGGTCAGTAACAAGTTGAAGGAAGAGATAGCCCACAGTTCTCATTCAACATACATGAGCGGTCCTGAGGATGACCTGTCCAATTTTTAGTCCTGCCTAAGAATGGCCTGGACCTCACGCATGCCATGTTTGCATTCAAACTATTTTCCAAACTAACTAGCAATTTGTTGTATTTGTTTACCTTTTCAGTCGCAGAAGGGGAACACCAGTGAAGGTTCCTCTCCCTCCACCGCTGCCTCTCCCTCCGTCTTCTCAACTCAACAACCTGGTAATCACCTTGTAAAGTAAGATCTCTCCTCATGCGTTTGGATGAGGAAATGCAGTGAAGAACCCTCCATGATAGATATTATGGAATTCTAATTGCAGAAGCCTATCCAAAACTGCCACAGCCCATACACACCAATGTAGCACACTTGCACAATCTCTCAACTGTTTCGCCAGTTCCTGTGATGGATATAACTTAGCCCAAAGGTCAGGCCAGTCCACTAATCAGTTTGATCACAATTATGTAGAATTTGAAACTCAGCACACATGATGATTTGACTGGACTGATATTTGGGGTAAGGCACATTCACTGTGGGGGTACATCCTGATGTACGGCCCAGATCTTGAACCTGTGTGTCATCTAGAGAGGTGTTGGGCACTTGTATTTGGCATTTGCTGATAGCTTGTCTGGGAGTAGCATTCAGTATTAATAATAACCAATGAGCTTATTAAGCTGATGCATTCATGTTGCCAAACAGGTGTGTCCGGTGTGCTTATGGAGTGCCAAAGACCTTGCTTTTGGTTGTGGGCATCGGGTATAGTGACAGAACTTGCAATTTTCTCCAATGGAATTGATATTTATACCCACCTTTTTTTTATTGATGCACTATTTTTTACTACTTTTGGTGATAGAATGGTACAGCTTGAACAGATGCATTTCTATTTTCTCATTATGTCATGAGTGCTCAACCATTTTCATCTTTATGTGCAGACATGCTATGAGTGTGGTCGAGATTTGCAGTTTTGCCCCATTTGTCGAAGCTATATAACCATGCAGATTCGATTATTTTTGATGAATTGAAATTTAATCAAAGACCGTTGATTCAGTCTTTAAACGCTATGATCTTGTGATTTTGATTTTGTGGTCAGGTACTCTGTTTAGATATTTGGAGTGAATAACAGCAGACCTGTCATTTATCAGCATTCCAAGAGTTATGCATTACCTTTGTTTCTCCTTTTCCTTTCTTTTTATTTATTTATTATTATTTTGGCAACTTGAGCTGATTTTGGGTGCCTGCCAAATTGCCATTCAGGCAGCTAATTGGCCCAAATGGATAGGAAAGCCGCTGGCTCATCGTCATTGTCTTTTAATATGGTGACTCGGATGGACTTGGGTGGGCTTGAGTTAGGGCTCTCAATGGTGCGGGTCATATCCGAGATTTGATTCGCTCCGAATCCATATAATGCGGTCCGATTAGTTAAATGGACCGGATTTGGATCTTAAAATAGGTCCGATTACTTAAATGGACTGGCTTTGGATTCACAGGAACATATCCAAGTTCGATCCAAATCTGATTAAGATCCGACTCATTGTCACCTTACTGTATATGTTATATTCATGCTGGCCATCCATTTTACAGACTATTTTAGGCAATGTCTCAAAATTGAGACATGCCACTCTTAGGTCGACCACACCACAGTAAATAGTGGGATTTGCATCATTTTTCTACTAAATTAAATATATTATATAATATATTTTATACTATATATTTTTTTAAATTTGTAATGGGGGTGGATTTGGACCTAGTATTCGATGGTTATATGGATTTTAGATCGGAAATGGATCTAACAATTTATAAATGGATCGGATATGGATATCACCTTTTGGATCCGAGTTGGATCAGAATCCGATCCAAATCCGTCTACAGATACACGCACTTGGAGCCGGATCCAACTGGATCCGATCCAGATCCATCCCATTGAGAGCCCTAGCTTGAGTCACAGTCACGAATTTCCCATGCCAGGGGTGACTCATTCTAGTCTCGTTTGTCGAACCGGATCAGACTCGACCAAGTCTGATTTGACTTGATGAGTCGCATCTGACTTAGATGAGTCAACAGTCCATGCTTGGCATGTAGAGTGTCACCTATGGCCTCGCTTTCCACCTCACTGGGCGCTCGCTGTGAAGCTGGATCTCAGGTCTGCTTGGCGAGTCACCCTTTCAGGTTAATTTCGTTCATGTCTTTATATCCAGAAGCAGGAGGGACTATAACCTGATGAATGGGTTGGATGGCACATACACAATATGGTGGGCCCCAAAATGATTTCTATGTTGTGAACCCCATCTCACTATTTCATGTGGTGTTACCTACTTGAGTTTTGGATTGCCTGAATTACTGAGATCAGCTCCTAACATGAGGTTTCACAACTGATTGACAGAGCATTCCACAGAAATATCATGGTGGAAAAATGTTCTCACCTCTTAACATTTTACCCCTTTTTTTTTTCGAGGTGAGCTAAATGTTTTATTCAATAAATTATGTAGCTAGTTCCCAGATTTGTGATACTTTTTTGCTGAAATGATCCATTTCTAATTAAAATTAAATAATCTCAACCTTTGATTGTATACATGGGTGAATTGTTTGCGAATTGTTTTCTTCTCACATTCATGTACCCAACATATCTATTTTCACATAAGATTCTCAATAAATAATTCTAATGATTGTTTACTGAAAAACAATTTTATGCTTGTGTGTTTGTTTCGCAAATTACCAGCAATGTAATGGAGGGGTGAGCTATTACAAATTGCTTTACATATCTCCTGACAATATATGCATTTGACCGTCGATTCCTATGTTTCATTTATTGACAGTAAAATCCTAATTTTGACATTATTGCATTAATGTCAAATCATCTCCAAAATACACTAATACGTTGTTTGAATTTGAGATTTTAATGGTAATTCCATAAATAGTGCAATGATTACAAATTCTTTAGTTGTCTCTTGAACACAATGTGTTGGACCAACGATTCCTTTGTTTGGTTTGGTAGTGGTAAAATCATAATGACGACACATGTCCTTTACATTACTGTGATAATCGGTGAAACAAAGAGGCCCTAAGTGATTTTACTTGAGTTCAATGTTTTTAATTAGGGTCTGAATTTATTGGTTATTAAGAAATGTTATGAAAATGGATCTGTTTTTTTAAGATAATTTTTTGTAAGATTGTCCTCTATAAGTCAAATGGCAAATTAGCCAGAATGTTCAAGACAAGGAGCCCCCACCATTCCATTTGGAATAAAGACTGTTTGTGGTGAATTGAGAATTGAAAATTCTAATAAATCACACTTCACTTGCCCGGACACCATAGACTCTAAGCAATTCGAACCTAACCTATTTGAAATGAACCTTTGACTACACGTGAGTTTGATCTAGCGTGGGTATGCTATTAACCTGTACAGCTTTGACTACACGTGAGAACTGAGAGTACATTGCCGTGTCAGGTTTGGATTTATGCCTACATGCGAACTGAGAGTACATTTGCCTTCGCAGTTTTGCTCCACAAGTATACTCGCAATGTCATTTTTGCATGGTGTTTCGAACTAGAGATGCATTAGGTGGCTGGTTTAAACCCAATGAACCTAACCTATTTAAAATGGAAACAAACTCATTTCTCTAAAACAAATAGATATCTCTGTGTTTCTTTTTTCAAAATTCTCTAGCTTCTTGTTTTTTTTACAATAGAGCTCACCACTCAGTCAATTCACTTCAGTCTACATTCTACAATCTACTTGCTGGTTCAAGCCCATGCAAGACGAGTACACCGTTGGGAACGGGGTTAACTGACCGTTTCTACTTAGAACACTGTATGAGGAGAGTAAATTTGATTTTAAGCTGACTGAACCAATCAGGCCTTGACTCAAAATACTAAATTTTCTTACTTCTTTAATTTCCATTTATCTTTAATTTTTGTTCTTGGAATCTCTATCTAATGTTTCCAGCAACTATTTCCAACGCAAACTTGTTGAAGTGACGTGCCAACCTTACTAGTTACTTTGCTGGTGTGAGTACATGTCGACCGAAGACACCTGTGTCAGTACTCGAGCTCTGTGATTATACTCATGGTTGAAAGAAAATTAAGATTATGGGGGCCCCACGATGATGTATTTAATATATCTACACCATCCATCCAATGTATGAGATCATATTAGGGCATGATCCAAAAAAATGAGATACATCCAAATCTCAATTGGACCACACCAAAAAGGCAGTGAGGACAATGATTTTCGCCTGTTAAAACATTTCTAGGTCCCGACATAATGTTTATTTGACATCTAAATTGTTCATAAGGTCACATGGACCTGGATGAAGGATAAAAACAAATATCAGATTAATCCAAAACTTATGTGACCATCAAAAAGGTTTCAATGGTAGACATTAAATATCCCACTGCATTCTGTAGTGTGGTCCACTTGATCATTGGATCTGTCTTATTTTTGGGTTGAACCCTTGTAAGGATGTCGTGATGGTTTGGATATACCACGAACCTCATGGTGGGGCCCATAGAAATTGGTTACGTCAATACACGTGGGAGCTCGCTGGTGTGCGGTGCACCAGCTAGTCCACTTCGGCTAACGGGGCCTTTTTATGTTAGATGCGAGGGATTGTTCACGTAACACGTGGCATGTGCGTGGTGTGGGTGCGGTGCGTACGTGGTGTGTGCCCACTGGGCGCGGATTAGGTACTTTCCCGGCCCGTCCTGAGCTCGGGACAGGCTAGGGCTCTGAGGTCCATTGTGATGTATAGATTTAATCCACACCGTCCATTCAATTTTTCATGTCAGTTTAGGCCATTTTACAAAAAATGGAGCAGATCTATTCTCAAGTGGACCACGAAATGGGGATTAAACTCTGACCGTTGAAAACTTCTTGGGTGCAACAGGAATTTTTTATTCAATCTGATATTTGTTTTTTCGCTTCATCCATGTCTATATGATCTTATGAACAGGTTGGGTGGAAAATAAACATCACGATGGACCTTAGGAAGGTTTCAACGGTAGGCATCATTAGCACGGCTGCTTCCTGTAGTGTGGCCCACTTGAAACTTGGATATGCCCAATTTTTGGGACTGTCCTGAAATGACATGTAAAAATAAATGGACGGTGTGGAATGGACGGTGTGGATTAAATCCATACATCCGGATGGCCCTCAGAGGCATAGCCTGTCCTGAGCTCGGGACGGGCGGGGGAAGTACCTAATCCGCGCCCGTGCCCGCAGTACAGCACGGTTTGGGTGGATCCCCGGATCCACTGAGGTCGGTGGATCCCCAACTGTGGGGCCACTGTGATGTATGTACATTACATCTACACTGTCCATGCATTTTGAAAGCTCATTTTAAGGCATTATCTAAAAAATGAAGCAGATCCAAATCTTAGGTGGATCATACCACATGAAATAGTAGTGATTAAATCCACACCATTAAAAACTTCATGGGGCCACTGGAAATTTTATTTTCCATCCAACCTGTTGAAAAGGTCACAAATACATGGATGAAGAAGATACCAAACAAATATTAGATTGACCCAAAACTTTCGTGACCCACGAGAAGCTTTTAATGGTTGATTACCATTGTTTACTGTATTATGGTCCACCTGAGACTTGGATCTACTTCATTTTTTAAATCATGCTCTAAAATGAGTTTTCAAAATGAATGGACGGTGTGGATATAATACACACACATAACACAGTGGACGGCACGGTAAGGGATCCACCCACTTGGGTCGATCCGAGGATCCAGCGAAGCCGCGCCCGCCTGCTATTCTGTTTGCTGGAAGTCAGACACATTTGTCACCGCTTTGGGATTCAGAAATTTCCAAACAGAAGCTTTGTAAAGTCTGAGATTTTCCAAACTTGCGCTGTCAAGGCACCAATTTCACAGAAACTCAGTTTCCCTTAACGAAGCAACTTCTCAGAAACTCAGCGTCTGTTTCTCTTTAATGCAGCAACTTCTCAGAAACTCAGTTTCTGTCAATTTCATGAACGCAACAAATTCTCAGAAACTCAGCATCTGTTTCTTTCATTAAGAGAAAGAGAGGGGGATATTTCATTGCCGTTTCCTGGATTTTGCTATTCTTGCTTATTTCGGACCCGAATGGTATAAAACAGGACGTGTTCGATCGTTCCAAATCAGTCTCATTGCTGGCGAATGCAGATTTTTTTGAGGTTCGTCTTTCTTGTTCTTGTTCTCCCTGCATGGAATTGAATTCTTCTCTGTTCTGGTAATTGATGCTCACACCCTTGCTTTCGGGAGCGGATTGCGTGGTGTGCCACACACTACCGACCTTGGTGGTGTGTTGACGTCACCAAGTTCTGTGGGCCCCACCATGATGTATGTGTTATATTGACACCGTCCAAAAGGGAAGCGGATTGGCTGGTGCACCCTACATCAGCTACCTCGCTTGTGTATTGACGTCACCAAGTTGGGCTACATTGTGATGTGCGTGTTATATCCGAACCGTTCATCCATTTGGCGACATCGTGATAAGTCTTGATCCTAAAAATAAGATGGATCCAAAGATCAAGTGGGCCACAAAACAGAAATCAGTGGGAGATTGAACGTCTACCATTGAATCTTTTTGTGGGTCACAGAAGTTTTGGATCGATCTGATATTTGTTTTTACCCTTCATCCAGGTTCCATGTGACCTTATGAACAGTTTGGATGGCAAATAAATATCATTGTGGGACCTACTAATTTTTCGACTGTAAGAATCATTGTTCACACACATTTTGTGGTGTGGTCCACTTGAGATCTAGATATGACTTATTTTTTGGATCATGCTCTAAAATGATCTCTTCAAATGGATGGACGGTGTAGATATATGAAATACACCATCTTGGGGCCCACATAACTTTGATTTTCTATAGAATGTTTACGGTGCTCGAGTCGAGGCCTGACGCCCTTGTCTAAGCTTAGCACGTACCCACTGGGGCTTTCGGGCCTGGCTCGTCTTGGGCCGGGCTTGGACTAGAGTATCAAGCCCGCGGGTTGGATTCGTCCCCAAACTATAAGCCCGTTTATTAAATGGGCTGGACTTGGACTGGGCTGTTAAAGAATCGATGGCTTGTTTAAAGATGAGAGACCTTTGTCGGAATTCCCTTTGAATTTCAACTGCTAATAATTCTGTTGGTATGTCTGATTTTCTAGGATCATTCTAGTTTCTAGTTGAATCAGCTTGATTTCATCTGTTTGAGCTGATTACATTCTATGGATTATAAGATACAAATGATTCCTCCTTTGGTTTAGTTTGCATGAGTTGGGCCTATGATTTTTTTTATCCAGACCAATGATCTGTTGGAGCCCACAGGCATCATGCATGGATGGTGCCCAAAAATCTCCCATCACTGCCACCAATCTTGGGTCCTTTCTGTTGAATGTGGACCTTTGATGTGTTTCTTCTTAACTCATCTATTTCTGAGCCTAAATTGAATGGTCAGGTTTGGCCTAATGAAGGGTGTGGGTGTGAGTGTGTGTTTTAGATGAATACCTTGTCAAGGAACCTATAATTCCTTCATTTTAAATTTCTGTTCTTCAGGACAGTTGCATGGTGCCTGTGTAGTAGTATTTTCTGTTCTTCATGGAAACATGAGTACTGTAACTTTACCTATTAAAGATTCTTGAGAACAAAGAAATCCATACTATCTAAAGGAAATAAATACTACCCATATTTATAACATGGGAAGTTAAATAGGTCTTCTCTCTGCCATGAATCTTGACTCTTGAGATGACTAATGCCGTACATCTGGTGTTTTCTTTTCTGTGTCCTTGCTTCTAAATGATAATAATTCGGAGCAAACTACACTCATTTCTTAAAAGAAAATGTTTCAATAAATTTGCGCATCATTTTTTGTTCTCCTATTCATTTAGTATGACGTATTAAGCTTAATGATCTGATATTTTGTCCAGTCATAGGTTGTGATCAGACAGTTCTGCTGGTGGTAGAAAGCCATTTGTTATAGCAAAGCTATTAATTCTGTTAAGCGTATACAAATTTTAGTAGTATTCCTGGGAGGGAGTAGTTCTACGATGGAATCCTATGCTATCAACCATTCAGAATCCGAAGTGATGAGCAGATCGCGTAGAAAGTATTCAAAGATTGTCAATAACTACGAGTCGCTTGATGAGGTACTCCTACACTCTTTCCTTTCTCCCTTCTGCTTTTGGTTGAAATCTTTGCTTAGCCTTGTTTGTAGTACTAACTGAAATAAATAAAAATGGTGACGGTCGATTTGTAGAGGCGTTGGAAAGTCCTAGTCATCAGATAATTCACTACATGCGTGGTCATGGTTCAGGATGCAAACTGCTGATCTGATGTACCTCACTGTGGAAGAGGAATGCCTTGGAATATCCCAGATTAGACGTTTCAAACACTTATCTTGGTGGTCTAAAACTGTAGATACAGTATGACAACATTCCATATTTCATAATGACAAGTCCAAATATCAAAGTCTTAATATTTTCTAATTTGGTATATTTCCTGGGCATCACTCATCTACTATCAAGGCTGGCAGACGAATGGTTTGAATCAGGAAATACCATAGGCCCCCCAAGAAGGGAATCCTGTATATTAGAAAGGGAAGGGCCAGGAAGACTAGCCACAGGGGGTTTATATGGTGTTATACTGTGGAACCAAACACTTAAATCTTAAATGTCTTTGCCCTAATTAATTGTAGTTTCTTGAGGCAAGTCACTATCACTATTTATTTTCTTTGGTATCAGTGTCTTATGTAAACCAGGCCAAGCAGACCATCCATTAGTCTGACATGGGTATTGGTAAAACATTAAGGCAAGAAATCTTTCACTTGTAACAGAAGATGGTCATCATCTAAGTAGTCATCACAGCCTTCGACCTAAAATTTAGAGACAGTTAGTTTTCGGTACTATTTGCTCCATATCCAAGTACATGCAGGCTAGCATCTCACAGATACAAGGAATCGGGCGCTTTCTTATTTTGAAAATTACCCGAATGGCCCACATCTAAGTATTGTTTATTTATTGAATTGATTAGACCCCTTAAAGGGTTGGAACATAATGCATGTATTCATGAATGCTCAGATACCCTCATGGGTAGATGCATACTTATGAAAATTTACTTGTTTCTCCCTATCGGAAATAACCCTGATGAAGCGGCATATAATTATCTATCAAATGTTGATAGACCAAATAGCTGTTACAGGCTGTGAAAGCATACAACATAATGCAGAACTGGTGATTACTACCTTTAATTTTTTATTTTCTTAATTTTTTTTGTGTTATTGGTTATTTTTATTGTATTGTTTGAAAATGTCACCAGAGCCTCAGAGTGTTTGGATTGGTACTTTTATAGACCATTGATGACCCTTACTAAGGGTGCATTTAGATGCAAAATAACATTGAATTGAAATTATTGGTTTGATAGAAGTGGAACTAACTGGAATTGTAGTTTCCTTCATTAGCAATCACTTTGAGGCTCTAGCTCCAAATTGTAATTTCATTCCTTTGAAGTTTGACTTGAAAGAGCATTTAATTGTAAGTTTTGAGTACTACTTCGACATTATGAATACTAGGAGACATCATCGATTTTTGTCCATTCATCTATTCCTCTTGATTAAGATTAATGTTTGCAATTTGGTTCGCTTGTGCATCCAAATGCAGCCTAAACACCGTTCCAGTTTGAAGATTACTTAGCTAGTGTATTTTAACCACATGAAAGCTGCATCTGTTCGACATGGATTTGACATTATATTATTTCTTTACAGGTGAAAGAAGCTCTTATCCAAGCTGGTCTTGAAGTCTTCTAATCTCATCGTGGGTATTGATTTCACTAAGAGCAATGAATGGACTGGTAAGCTTTTGAATCTTGGCTCTGTGGTTCATTTTTCTGATGTTCTCTCTCAAAACCATGCAACGCCTTGCTTTATCTAGATAGAAATGAACTCGGTGACAGGAATAGGATTTTGAATCTTACTCTTACCACATACTGATGTTACATGTGTCTGGAAGATCTGGGCTGTTCATCAGGTTGTGCCCATCATGTTTGTGTCATAGTCCTACAATTTAGCCAATCCTATCAACAGAATTTCCGATATGTAGATATGTACGTTGCATGTGGCTAATCAGAAAATAAAAAACAAAAAAAATTCAACTGTCTATTTTTTGTGCATGTGTTGCCTACTCATTAACTTGGCCAAGCCTGACTTTTGCTCCGAGGTGGGACACGAAAAATCTTTCCAGTTCTCTCATTCACACTGGCTTGTGGAATTGAAGGATTAGAACTCCTATTAGGAAAAGTAATTGCATTTCTCTGCCAACTACATGATTGGATTACTTTAGGTTCAATTACTAAATGCTTGTTACCTAAGCATGAACAATTTCCTGTTGATACTGGCATAAACTATATATTGCTTTGTGTTGTTTGGTTATTTGGACCCTCAAGACATTTACGGCCGATGTTGTTGCTGTCAGGTCGAAGTTCTTTCAACTATCGGAGCTTGCATCACATCGGCGATTCACAAAATCCATATGAACAGGCAATATCTATCATCGGAAGGACCCTTTCCGGCTTCGATGAGGATGACCTTATCCCTTGTTTTGGATTTGGAGACGGTTAGTCATAGATGCTCTGCTTCTCACAACCTGTTTCCTCATAGGGTAGTGATAGGGTACTGGCAACAATATCATAATCCACAACTACGGTGATGGTGGCTACACTCCTAAAGTACACATGGCTTGTACCACAAATCCTAACCACCCAAATAGTGGGACCTAGTGTAGTGGGCTATAGTAAAAATAAAAAATAAAATAAAAACTACAGTAGAAGTATGCTTCTAACTGGCTGGTTGGTAGGCTTCTAATGAGCAGTGAAAACTAAAATTAGTAAGCGGTCCAAATTCAAAAAACAAGTGTCCATTTATCCAAGGTCAGCCTTGCCTAATTAAATATAAATTTGGGTATCTGGGCAATATACAACGGCTCCCACCATTTTGGTGGTTCGTGTTTGAGTTACATGCCATGTGTACAGGAGGGTGCCCTGTGCCATAGTTGTGGTATAATGCCTAGCATCTTACATTGGCCTTTAACTTTGGAAGAATATTTGAAATTTCTAAGACTTAAGGGATTGTCTTTATCTTTGTCTTGCAGCATCAACACATGACCAAGAAGTTTTTAGTTTCTTCCAAGATGGACGGCCATGTAATGGCTTCAAGGAAGCACTGTGCCAATATAGAGAAATAGTTCCACGTCTTAATCTATCTGGTTGGTATATCTTCTACGGACAAAAGCTAATTGCATACAACTAGCATGAGTTTCCATGGACATGTTAGACAGGCTGCGAGATCTAGGAAACTTAACCTGGGCCCGACCATATACAGGCGTGGCCCAAAAACCAGTCTGGTTGGACGACCTTAACTGCTTAATTGAGGAGAAAAACAGTAAATGTTTATTTGGGGCTATGTTCTGATTGTATAGTCAGGATTCTCAAAAGAAACTTATCTTTTGGGCCATGACCCATACACTGTGGGGCCTACTGGATGAGTGGTCTTGATCTTGCATGCATCTGCTATGGGTCTTGATGGGGCTTGATTCCTATCCTTTGTAACAGGACCGACATCATTTGCTCCAATTATTGAGACCTGCTATAGGCATTGTGGAGAAAAGTGAGGGTCAGTACCATGTGCTCCTGATCATCGCAGATGGACAGGTATGTTTTTTGTTCTCCCAGTGTTTTAGAACCCGAATAGGACATAATGGTCTGAATGTCTCATCCTGGTGGGCAACTGGAAAAATTTACCCGTCAAGTTTTAAAACCATGACTTCTGCTCACTAATCAAATGCCTAAACCACTATGCTGGCAGTGTATTGCATTCTAGTTCCAACTTTTTTTAATGATTTTAGATTATAGAGATTCCTGGACCAGAATAGATGAATAAAGGTCTGAGCTGTTGAACCTAAATGCCAGTGGAAAAGGGTTGTTGTCCGGTCAGGGTTTTACATTGCTTTCTCAGGATGCTTATTACCTTCTTTTTTCTAGTTATGGACTGTAGAATGTGATGTTCATGAATGCATGTTTGGTTGACTTGAGAACAATGAATGCTCGATTATATGGGGATTTTACATCTCTAGCTGGATCCTTGCCAGGGCTACTCATGAGAATGGGATTTTAAACCCTACTCTCAAGTGGCACATGTGTGAGATTCATGACATTCTCAAGTGGGGCCCACCAATGAGCTGATATTTTGTTTCCTTTCTTAGTTGTAGTAACTACAGTGTTTTCGGCTGCTCAATACTGATGTTCTTGATGCTTACTTGATGCAGGTGACCCGAAGTGTGGACACATGTGATGGAGATGTAAGCCCACAAGAAAAGGATACAATTGATGCCATTGTCAAAGCTAGGTAGTTACTGTAAGCCATGCTATGTGATCTTAATGGTTTGGATCATCTGAACATTTCTGATTTTAAGTATTGTTGCAGTGACTACCCCTTATCAATCATTCTGGTTGGCGTTGGCGATGGACCTTGGGATATGATGCGTCAATTTGATGACAATATACCCCCTCGGGCCTTTGATAATTTCCAGGTTATAAAACCAAACTTTGAACACTTCTGAATACCAGATTCTGTTTGGGATAACAATGATACAAACAGCTTACCCATTAGAAAAAGAAAGAAAGAAAGAAAAAAAGGCTCATAGACAATGAACTATTGCTTTTATTTTGCAGTTTGTGAATTTCACGGAGATAATGGCGCAAAACATCCCCTCATCCAGGAAGGAGACGGAGTTTTCTCTAGCGGCATTGATGGAAATACCATCACAATACAAAGCGACAATAGAACTCCATCTTTTGGGGTATTAACATGTCCTTTAGCAGTCATGACTTAGATTTAAATTAGTTTAGGAATTCTAGCTGCAAGCAACCAACTACAAGCACCAAAAATAATCATCCAATCCGTTTGCAAGATTCAGTCAGTTCATAGGGTGGGCCCAACAGTTAATTCGTCCAAAATGAGGCTGGTCCACTCTTCAGAGGAGTCACATGTATGGAACAAGGATAGTTGAAAGAAGAGATAGCCCATGGTCCCCATTCAACATACGTGTGAGGGAGGCCTGATGAGTGGACCTGTCCAATTTTTAGTCCTGCCCAATAATGTCCTGGACCTCACATGTGTGCCATGTTTGCACATGGGGTGCATGCTGGTAGCATTCAAACTATTTTCCAAACTAACGAGCAATTGTTGTATTTGTTTTCTTTTTTCAGTCGTACAAGGGGAACACCAGTGAAGGATCCTCTCCCTCCGCCACCAGAAATTTCTCAACTCAACAACCAGGTAATTACCTTGTAAAGTAAGATGTCTTCATGTGTGTTTAGATGAGGGAATGCAGTGATGAACCCTCCATGATAGATACTAATTGCAGAACCCATCCAAAAATGCCGCAGGCAAGTGCCTGTACACACCAATTTGGAGCACTTGCACAATGTCTCAACTCTTTCACCAGTTCCTGTGACGGATGCAACTTAGCCCAAAAGTCAGGCCAGTCCACTAATCAGTTGGATAACATTATGTTATGTTAAACTTAGAGGACATGATGATTCGACTGGCCTGTTTTTGGGGGGAAAGGTTCTTTCACTGTAGGGTATTTCCTACAGTGAAAAAAAGGGTATATCCTGATGAACGGCTGAGATCTCGCACATGCGTGTCATCTACACGGGTGTTGGGCACTTGTATTTGGCATTTGCTGAAAACTTGTCTGGGAGTAGCGTTCCATATTGGTAATAACCAATGAGCTTATTAAGCCGATGCATTCATGTTGTCAAACAGATGTCTCCAATGGCACATGCACAATATGGTGGGCCCCAAAATCATTTCTATGGTGTGCATCCTATCCCACTATGTTCTTTTTCAGATGGCACATATATGATACGGTGGGCTCCGAAATGGTTTCAATGGTGCACATCGCATTGCATCCTAGTATTTCATGTGGTGTGGCCTACTTGAGTTTTGGATGGCCCTAATTACTCAGCTCAGGTTCTAACATGAGGTCTCACAACTGGTGGACAGAGTGTATGCCACAGAAATATCATGGTGGAAAAATGATCACCTCTAATTTTTTACTATTTTTGTTGAGGTGGGCTAATTGTTTATTCAACGAATTAAACAGTTCCAAGATTTGTGACACTTTTTTTTTTTGGGCTGAATTGGTCCATTTCTAATTAAAGGTTAAAGAATCCCAATCTCTTATTGTGTGCATGGGGGAATTGTTTGCAAATTGTTTTTTTAGTATAACAAACATATTTATTTTCACATAAGAAATTCTCAATAAAAAATTCTAATTGAATTTTTTTTTTTTTTTGGTTGAAAATCAAGTTTACTCTTGCTAGAAGTAATGGACCTATTTGGTTTTGTTTTGTTTTTAAGTGTTTTTGGCAATTCTTCCTAAAATCGCTTTTACTAGAGTTGAATGTGTTTTGACCGGGGTCCGACTTAATTGCTTATTAAAAATTATGAAAATAGATCCTTTTCTTTTTACATAATTTTGTGTAAGATTGTCCTCCATATGTCACCAAGTCAAACAAATTAGCCAGAAATATCAAAGCAAGGAGCCCCCTGCCAATCCATTTAAATTAGGGCTGTTTGTGGTGAATTGAAAACTGAAAATTCAAATAAATCACACTTCAATTGTCCACACACTAGAGACTCGATTATGGAGAAGGAGAGTGTGAGGCACCCTTCCCTGCTTGCTAGCTAAGTAGTCTCTACTTGACAACGCAAGTAATTTGATTCTGAAAAAATTCCATTGGTTCTAACGGATGTTGCAAGGAAAAATGAAAATAAGACGTAATAACAAAAGTGCAAGATTCTTCGATTTGATCTTGATGTGATCTTCTTCGAATTTGATTGCTTGCTTTGAGAGAAAGGAGACGGGAATATGAAAATCCATAGAGACTTTCCCGTCATGGTAGGGTTACTAGAACCAGTTTTGAAAGGCAATTAGCTGAGGTGTGCTCATTAGCCAAACACCTCTTCAATCCTTAATGTAACTATTTTATCCGAGTTTCATTTGTTAGACTGATTTGCAGAATAATGGATCACACTATGCACATCAAACAACCTTTCATCTTAACGACATAATTGAGTACCTGAGTGGAAAGCCATTCCTAATTTGCATTGACGGGATGGTTCTTGATCTTATACACCTTACACCCTCTTAGAAATCCTGTAATGAGACATTGGTTTTCTACCTATTTAAGTGAGGGGACTAAGAACTATATATATATATATATATATATATATATATATATATATATATATATATATATATATATATATATATATATATATATATATATATTCTCCACACATGATAGAGTCCTTGTCCATCTAAACGCTGTGTATAGGTAGTAAAGTCCAAGCATACCACCTCAGACCCATATGCAATGATCACAACTACTATAGGCCTCACCTATACGCTCAATCCATTTAATCAAACGGTCAGAACAAAATTGATGCTCATTTGTGGCTCATATAATAGAAATCTTACATCCTCTCACTAGGGCTACACTGATCAATCAAAGAAAAGATGTTTTTCTATAAGAAAATTTTACTATCTCTTAACATAGATGGTCTCTCCTTGATCTATTGTAAGTTTAGGAGGAGGGGAACCCACATCATAATCTTTAATAGGGCCGAGATTTGATCTAGGGTTGTTTGTAGAGTGGACCAGAAGCCCAAGCAAGGACGTGCGCATGTGTGTTTGGAGGAAGGGGTAGGACATCCATCTCTTGTCTCTTTTCTTAACTCTTTCTCTCTCTAACTTCCCTCAAAAGTAGGGACGTCCAAGGGGTTTGGGCATCCCTAAGGTTCTCTCTCTAATCCCTCCTATAATAGAATCTTATAAAGGAGGTGTTTAGGGTTTCAAGGGAGCACCTTATTATGGTACGTCTCCACTCCACAAAACATTTGTGTACTTACTGTGAAGGAGGCTTGTTCACCTTCCTAATCCATACACCCCGATCATCTATTCATTCCATTATGGTAGTGTCCACCCTTAGGTGAATCCCAAGCTACCCTAAGGTGTGTACCATTAGATCTTAGCCATTGAATGTCCATCAACCTTCATTCAAAACATATCAATGGTTAAAACCCTAAGTTTAACAATTGAAAAGCTCAATGAACAATTGAAAAAATGGGTAAACCAAGTAGATCCCATGTTGGATCATGTGGTCCCTAATGGAGAAGACGAAATGCCCAACATCACCCACTTTTAGTAGCATGCAGTGACCTCATAAAGTGAACCAAAGAACCTATTATCATTGCCATCTTGGCCTACACATCTTAGGTCCAAGGATATGGATAGAAGTAGTACAAATCTGAAAGTACCATTCTAACATAGATATGAAGATCATTCTAGTCCAGAAACTTGTAAGAAATATTCTTACTAATGCGAGTGACCAAAAGATCCATCCGAGCATATCATTCATGGCTCACATACGCACACTTGTGTGGGGCAAAGTGAAGGCTCAACGACACCGGATCAGGCCCAATGGTGGAGACTGTTCATCCTGATATCAAATCAGTCCTCTCACATAAGATGGCCATCAATGAAGAACTAAGATAAGTCCCCATACCTTCATTGTCATGGAAAGGCATTGAGATCCATGGATCACATCCCTCCCTTGGCATTTGGTTAATATGTCAATCTCTGCAAGATGCCCAAGGACCCAAAGGCTATACCTCAGAAACCCTAATGAATAACAAACATGTCCACACACAATAACCATGCCATGCTAATAATCAATGTAGAAACTAGGTAAAGGGTAAGAAGGTTCATTAGAGCGACATATAAAATTACAATACTCTATAGATGTGGCAAGAGATTATACCACTCCCTTTACACGTTAATATTCTACATTCGGTTTCTACACATGTATTCATTTAATTCTATATATGGGCCTACACTATATCGACAATCATTCGTCATTTACGTTGTGGTCGGATCATCCATTTCCCTTACAAGGTTAGTATCCTAATCCCAATTAATATGAAGTATTGTTGAAGCATTTAAATAAAGAAGAATTTGGTAATGGAATTGACGATGTTGGCTCCTCTTCTATGTATGGCATGTCCCAGTTATCATCATAACATGGAAGGACTAGCAGGGATGGAGGAGAAGATGGTGGCTATTGTAGTAAAAATTTATAATAAAATACTTGATTTAGGAAAGTGGTAGTTGTGGACATGCTTATGACCATGATATGGCTGTGAAATTTAGTTAACATGTGTAGTTACAGTTTGTTATTGCATTTTTGTCAGCTTATAAATGTATCATACACGATTCTTACATTTTTGCATGCTATCAAGTACAATGTTTAGCATAAAATTTGAGAATCGTGATGTTGTGATGTTGTAGATATACGAAGCAAGCGAAGCTAACACAACGTGCATGAAGTGGAACCAAGAATCCACCCCTTCGAAATCAAGGAGGATGAGGGAGCTGAAACATTCAATGACTAGCACTCTGAATCTTCATGATGACACTCTAAGTCTCTCACCCAGTGTTGGTGTGAATGCTAGCTATCAGAGCCCTGCAAGAAACGACAACTCTGCGAACACACAAAACACCGTAAGCTCAAGGAAGAGGATGAGACCGACTAATCCATGAGACATCATTGGGACCTTCGATAGGTGAATGCCAGATTGCATGCACCGCGAAACCCATAACATGCTGTGCAACAAGAAGTTAAACAATTGAACCCACGGTCTCTGTGCGCACTTTCACACCCAAGTCTCTATTTATAAATTTGGCTTGTATTCTAAGAGTGGTAGGATTGTGAACATGGCTGGAGGATGCACCCCTTTCTCTTCTACAAATTGAACATGTGATCATGCCAGCTGTTCTGATTGTAGACCCCAACCGAGCATGACCTACACAAGCTTGCGGCGCTGGTTGAGCTGCTGCACACACACACCCCCCGAGAAGGTACCCCTAAATTAGAAGAAACCATCCCCCCCCCCCCCCCCCCCCCCCCCCTCCAATCGCAGTAGGCACTGATGTATCGTGAACTTTATGTCATGCATTTGCTGCAGGTTCAAAACATATAGAGCTGCAGCGAATACATTACATAAAGTTCATAATACATCAGTGCCTACTGCGATAAGGGGGGAATCGTTTCCTGTCAGGGGGTTGAGGGTGCCTTCTCAATGCGTGTGTGCGGCACTTGTCAACCTCGACCAGTGCCGCAAGCTCATGCAGGTCGTGCTTAGTTGAGGTCTACAACCAAACTAGCTGGTACGACCGCACACGTGTTCAATCTGCAGAAGTGAAGGTGCATCCTCTAGCCATGTTCGCAACCCTACCACTCTTAAAATACAGGCCAAATTTATAAATGGAAACTGGACACAGAAGTGCACACAGAGATCGGAGACCTTGGTGCCTTCTCATGGCATAGCTTGTTATGGGTTTCACGGTGCACGCAACCTTGCATTCATATCTATCAGGAGCATCTTTCAGGACATAATATTCTATTTTTATTGTATCTTTTATTTTATTTTGGGACATGTCATTGTAATCAACATTCTAGGTGCTTATTTACAATGTCTACGGTTCACGGTCCATTTTCTATGATAAAATGTTGATGTTCACTACAAGTAAGCCTACACCAGGTCTCCAATGCATTGCAAATTATGTGCAACGAAAAGATACACTATCTTCTGATTATTGGTCGGTTTACTTTCAAAGAACTTCATTTCGATGATACCTTACCAAAGTTTGCACGAGCACGAGTAGCTGGAAGTGCGTGTAGATACTTCCATAGCACAAATTATCTTCAAACTAGGAAAGTAAGCCACAACGAAATTGAGCAAGGAAGCAACAACCAATTTAAAATGGTCGTGGACATCAGAATCCATGATGGTATTAATCTTTACACGTGTTGCATCTTAGGCAAATAGCGTCCACATCCGCTACTCAATGCTAGTGTTCATTATTCAAAGTCATATGAATTCCCTTCGGGCTCGTCCAGCATTTCTGATTAAGATGTATACAGCGGATCATTCTGTTGGGGAGCCTTCAAACATGTGCAGGTTTTGGGTGCTCAGACTAGTCAGGCGACCGGTATGGCCGTTTGGCCCAGATGCACGAGAGGACCTGCTAGACAGTTTTTTGTGTGCCCAGATCGGTCGGCCAACCGGTTTGCAAGGGGCTCTGACCGATTGGTGGTGAGGCAGCATGGATCTGTTTTGTTTTCTTCCTCCCTGGACTTATTTTGTGCAACGTGCGACCGGTCGACTGCGCACACATTTTCTTGCGCATTACGCGGTAATGCATAAGATGTTTCTAATTTCGGATTGCTATATATATGGCATGAATTCGGAATTAGGAGTAATCCTAAGGTGTTCAGGGTTTCCTAATCGTGTTAGGAAGATGGGAGACGTGTTTGTGAGAGAGAACTTGGGTTTTCTCTATATTCCTTGCTTGTGGGCTGTCAATCTCTATAATCTTCTGTTTATTAATATTGGATCATTTTGTGCCGTGGTTTTTTTACCCATTGAGGAGTTTTTCCACGTAAATTCGAATTCTCTTGTGGTTGAATGCTTGTGTGTGATTTGATTTCATATTGTTTCTCGATTGACCTTGCATTACTCTACGCGTTCGGCTTCCGCTTCCGCTTCCACTACCGGTTTTCCCAACACATTCATCCAATCCTGAATCCATAGCCTGATCAAACACTAACTCATCCTTCTAATCTCTCTTCTCAACCTTGCCAAAGCAACGTCCATGTCTCCAACTGTCTGGCATCGCATATTGACCGCATGTCGTTGGGTATTAGAATATCTGATCAGTTCCTACGTATATTTATCAATCTTTCTGCCTTGCGAATGGTGATCCCACCAAACTCTCTTCATACAAAAACAAAATAGATAGGAGCTATTCATATTGCGATCACCCGCAATTGTTTATTGCCGGATGCATGCCCTTTGTTGGTCAGCAATACATGATTCATGTCGGTTGAATGGTATGTTCTTATCTTACAAAAGATGAGCAAAATAAAAT
The DNA here is from genome assembly GCA_003013855.2 of Liriodendron chinense. Taxonomy (NCBI): domain Eukaryota; kingdom Viridiplantae; phylum Streptophyta; class Magnoliopsida; order Magnoliales; family Magnoliaceae; genus Liriodendron; species Liriodendron chinense. Next base: position 274,472 of record PVNU02003407.1, read on the forward strand.
CAGTGCATGAACTATTTCTAGAAAAAAAAAATATAAATAAATAAATAAATAAAAATAAAAAGATGAACAGCTTGGATGAAATACCTACATCATGATGGGGCCCACCGAGCAGTGATAGCGTCAGTGGCCAAATCGCGTACTCAGAGTGGATTAGGTTCGGCCTCAGCTCCACGATCGAAAACGGTGCAACCCTCACCGTGGGGACTACCTCGGTGTATATCATCTAGAATCTACGCCGGCCATCCGCTTTGGAAGCTAGTTAATAGTTATAGGACATGATCCCAGCAATGAAAATATCCAACTCTGAGGTGGACCATATGGATATAGAATACATATAACACCGTGGGTCCCCCATGGACAGGGCCACACGGTATTTTGTGGGCCCAGGGCTGCACTTCATTCGCTCGAAGCATCCAATGCACATCCTAGTGCAAAACTCACAGCCTCAGGAACCAATTCTTCGGGTTGTATGGCGTAAAATGAGGTGTCCCACCGTCAACTTCATTTCAAATCCACGTTGGCCTCCCCATTTTAGAACCAGGGCCGAAAGTTCTGATCTGTTCACGATCCAAATGGACCACATGATTTAAAACAGTGTACATGGTAATGGCAACCCTCAGAATAGTTTACGTGATTTTTTCCCTAAAAATAATGTTTGGTTGGCTTTGTAATGATTGGGTTAGATTTCAGAAAATCTTCATGGATGGCCTTTTAAGAATGAACGGTAGGCATCTCTTTAGCAACTGTTTGATTTAGTGTGGTCCACTCCAAGCCTATTGTTGTTGCAAAAAATTGGTCAACAGATGACATGACATGGCATTCACTGCTACATGGCATTCACCGCTGCGCAAACTGCTACCTCTGATCTCATGAGATGAGTGGACTGGATCCGGATTGGAAGATCTCTTGAGCATTGCGAATCACCAGAGAAAGCTACGAGGGGTGGTCGAGGTCCAACCATTAGCCCTTCGACAAGGAGGAATAGTCTGTAGATGTCCCAGAAATTGTGGGACCCATTTTGCAAGACTCTAAGAACATCTCCGAAGACTTGAAGCTAGATTTGCTAAAATCCATAGACATCATAAACGATGTCGAGCTAACATTGTTGGAACTCGAAACAATCGTGGTCACCAAACTATCTGATAATTCACTCCTTGTACAAGAGATTATGCTACCTCAAGTTACGGTGATCTCCGACAACCCAGATGAGATGGTAGAGTAGGTTGTAGTTATTCAAGATGGTGACCGTAAGAAGTCGGTGAAACTTGTTGCAGCATATCAAGACGAGATTAACAAACATCAACTTCTGAAGTTGAAAGTGGATTGTGGCCCTAACCTAAAGCGAAACTCGAGGACACATTTTTTTTCTTCAAGTGAGCGAGTCTGATGTAAGGAGAGGACCCCCTAATAAAGGGCGATGATTGCCCACATTTCTCTCACAACTGGATTGAAAAAATATCCAGAAAAAGCTTTAGAAATTCAGCAATTTTCAAGCGCTCGACAGTTTCTCGACAGTCGTCTGAAATTCAGCCAAAATTCCAGACTTAGTCTCAGGACAGTTTCAGTTGCTTAATGATTTCTAGACAGCTCAGGTCGGGTGCCCGACGGCTCTGGGCCATCACTCAATAGTTTGCACGAAAATTTTCCAATTTTTGTATATTTGTTTCCTTTTTCAAATAGGACTCCTTTCTAACACAATTAAGGTTTCTATGGTTTGGTTTTCTCTATTTATAGTTTTTTAAATTCATTGTTATTTGTTCATCTTTATTATTAATCAAAATTTTGATTTATTTCGATTTTCTTCTCGTGGATTGGAGAAATGTCTCGTGGCTTCGAGATATTCCCTCGTGGATTTGTGGAAGTCTAGTTGAGGAGTTCCGAAGGCTCTGTGGATTCAGAGTATTTATTCGTGAAAGAGATAGTGATCGACCTCACCACGTCTACGCCTGCGCTAGCTAATCTTACTGTGCCCTCTACACGGCCAAGGGCTTCTGTGGGACCACTGTGATGTATCGATTTTTCCATGTCGTCCATCCATTTTCTCATATCATTTTAAGGTACAAGGCCAAAAATGTGAGTAGCAGTGTAGGTGTGTGTACTAACAGTGGGATGGCCTTGCCAAACTCAGGAGTGAGACCCAAGTAGCCAAGGAGTTTAATTCAGCTTTGTTCCTCCCCTTAAACAGTAGAGGATTGTTATTGATGGACCGTCTCGGTCTGGGATCCATCAGGGAGGAATGAGTCTGATGTTGAATTGGAAGTTGGGGCCTACACAATCATTCTCCTCAGGAGGGCCCATCTTAGAAGTAGTTTTTCTTCTCTATTTGATTGTGTTCCTCACTAACGGATTGCCTGAATGTAAAGCTCCTTAATGTGAATGAAAAATTATAAGAATTGTGGTAAAAAAAAAAGTGGGATCTGTGTACTAATTAACCCCCCCCCCCCCCCAAAAAAAAAAAAAAAAAAAAAGTATGAGCAAAAAAATGAGGCAAATCCAACGCTCAAATGGACCACACTAAATAGTGAGCTTGGGTTGCATTAAATGCAAAACACATTAAGGGCCTGTTTGATAGCCATGAAATGAAATGGAATGGCAGTAAAAACGTCATCATTACGATGGCCCTGCGTTTGATAGGGCGTCGATTTGTCAGCGGGAATTTGAGTGGAAAGTTCCCTCGCAAACTTCGCTGAACTTTTCTTGGTATTTTAAAAAACTCAACACTCCAAACTTACTTAGCGTCATATACGGGTAGTTGATCTATGATGTGGACCCCACACATCAGATGCTGATCAAGATCGAGCTATCCATGACTAGTCTCGACGGTGAATTGAAATTTCCACCCAACATAGGGCTGCAGATCTATATGTCTGGCCCACATTGAAATCGAACACTATTTCATTTATCTTGTCTATCGATGACAGTGTGACCCACAGATGAGCGGATGTAAACCAAGTTGTTTACGATCAGATGAAAAGTAATATGTCAATAGTGTCCATTAACGAAATGGATTTTCAATACATGGCCCATTGCGGGACCCACAAACTGACATACCATCAGTTGTACAACGCACGTTTGTATGGAATGAAGACACCGCCTTCTCATTTACGATGCGTATTAAACACAAGATAACGCAGTAAAATCGATGGGACATCAGTATAAAATTATATCGGTAGTCTAACACGACACCTTCGTATGTGCGGAAGCTTAAAGAGGAACTAGAATTACGGCTAAGTCCTATAAGGGAGTGATTATGACATTTTGAAATTCTTTTCGCCTACTTACACATTTTAACAAATTAAACTAAGTAAGAACACTTCGGCTTCCAAGCCTAACTGGGTCTAATCACAAGACTAGCATATTGTTTTAAGCAATAAGCAACTTAGTCTAAGCATGCATAGATATTCAAATGATTAAACTAATCAAGCTCCTAATCTATGCAACCTATGTAGACTTATGAGAATGGATCAATGAGCTCAAGTCTACACTACTAGTGAAAGTACATCTTATGTGTGGATGTGCTTATCTAGTGTCTAGCATGCATTAGTATCAAGTATTCATAATTAACAATTAAACATATAATATTAAGATAACAATGTGCTCAAAACAATCACAAACACAAGCATGTATAGTGGTTCGACTTTGGGTTTACTCCACTCCCGGTTCAAGTACTCAAGCCCATTGAGCACACTGGCATTCACTATCAGAGGTTTTAAATGAGGTTCATCTCTCAACATTTACACTGAGGTTTTATCGGTTCACCTCTTAACTATAACCGGAGTTTTAGACAAAGGGCTAACTCTCAACCCAAACGGAGTTTTGGACATAGGCTAACTCTTAACCCGACGCACATTCACTCATGTGTCGGAGGCTCCCCCTTGGAGACTAATTTAGGCCCAACAAATGTGTCAAGAAACGGCAAACGTCCCTGGATGTTTTAGGCCCGATCGACAAACGTGTCAAGGATCGGCAAACGACCCTAGATCGAGTTCGACAAACAAACTCTACACTCAACTCCTACAGAAAATTGAATGGATGGACTCTCAATAAATGACAATCTTACTTATTAGATGAGCCCCTTATTCAACGCCACTTTGGGTTGCTTGATCTCCGCTCTCTCGTGCTTTAATCAGCTTCCATTGCTCCCCCAATCGTGTTGCCACTGCGTCGTTAATGCCTCAGTTACACTTGATCAATCATCTTACTTGTGATGCCTTTGAGATGCCCAAGGTGATGCGAGGGTAGGTTTGAGAACTCTACAACTAATAGAAATTGGTTGCTTAGAGTTGCTCACCTACAATGATCTCATCTTAAAGCTTTGGATAAGGTTTTGACTATCAAGAACGATCCAAACTCTAGAGATCAAGAGGGGATAAAAGCCATTTTCTACATGATCTTGGAATGCTCCATTCTTGTGTAAAATCACAAGAAAGATGCCTTGCAATGATTAGAGATTGAGCCTCTAATGATCTCTAACAATGGTGGCTTCAATCCTCTCAAAATCCCTCTCCTTTGCTCAAAAATGTCACAAGCCATTTTATAAAGAAAGTCCAAACGAACACAAAATGGGCAAAAAATAGCTAGTCCTGACCTGTCCCGACTGGTGAAGATTGGTTGGCCGAAAGGCCAGGCAAGACAAAGAGCTTGTTGTCTTGGGGGGGGGGGTCGGTCTAACCGGCTAAGACCGGTCAGAATAGACCTGCTGACCGGTCTTGGCCCAAGGGCCTAATGCTTATATAACTTGCTGTCTTAGACTAGGGTGAGTCCGACCGGTCGGTCCAGTCTAGACAACCGGTCGAACAGGCCTGGGTTCAGCCAAATGGTCTGCCGACCCATTCTTTCACCGCCCGATCTCTTTGGCCAAGGATGAGATGGTCTTTTGGAACACCTAAGGCCAATCTAATGATAACTACAAGATATTTTAAGGGTTTAGGGTTATCAAGAGGTTTGGGTAATGGTTTTTGTCAAGGTTCAAGGCCCACCAAGGAATCTCTTTTACATGTTTCTTCTTCCTTGATGCAGCAGGTTCACTTGAGTCTTTGGTCTTCATTTTCTTTAAGCTCAATCGACACTAGACTCACTGACCTAAGTAATTGACAAACAAGGTGCACTAGTATGCCACAAAAAAGTGCACTAATACAGCAGATCATTGAACTCGGATGGTCTGAATTCGAACACCACATAATATAACCCAAAGAAACACTTCAATACTCGGCCTTCCCCTCACTTCCCCGGGTTTAGGGTTATCAAGAGGTTTGGGTAATGGTTTTTGTTAAGGTTCAAGGCCCCCACTAAGGAATCTCTTTTACATGTTTCTTCTTCCTTGATGCAGCAAGGTTCACTTGAGTCTTTGGTCTTCGTTTTCTTTAAGCTCAATCGACACTAGACTCACTGACCTAAGTAATTGACAAACAAGGTGCACTAGTATGCCACAGAAAAGTGCACTACTACAGCAGATCGTTGAACTCGGATGGTCTGAATTCGAACACCACATAATATAACCCAAAGAAACACTTCAATACTCGGCCTTCCCCTCGCTTCCCCCATTGACGCTTCCGGACAAAAGTGATACCGAAGATCTGTGTCGACGAGTAAGATTGGGACCTCAGGACTTATCGTCAGGTATGTGTTGCCCAAATCTCGTTCTCATCAGGATCGCCTATATGCACTCCCCCATATCATCGGTGTCTCTCTAACCTTGACTCTTTTGAAATGGCAGGTTCAAAAGAAGGTGACTGTTGGTGATGAGCAACTGGAACGGAGGGACAAACTAGCGTTTTCATATCCGAAAGAAGGTATTGATGGATTTCGATTTTCACAATTCGTTTCTCGAATGGATCAACCTGCATGCACTCCCCCATATCACCGGTGTCTCTCTGACGTTATGTGTTTTGAAATGGCAAGTCGAGAAGAAGATGACCGTTGGTGGCAAGAGGCTGGAACGAAGGCAGGAAAGATCAGTAATTTAAGACTCGAAACAAGGTATTCTATCTGAAGTTTTTGAAATGGGTTTCCCAGCAAGATTAAGCTACAAAGAAACCCTCACATCATTGGCGTCTCTCTCACTTACTCTTCATTTTTTTTTTAGTACACAAACAGAACTGTTAGTGGATTTTGGTGGGTTCCTCTTCTAGATTGACCTGCATGCACACTCTTCATTTCTTTCGTTTTTCTTTTCTTTTTCTTTTTTTTTTTTTTTTTTTGTTAGTACTCACATCCCACTGATAGTACACACACCCACTCTGTTAGTCGCCTCAGTGTTAAAACAAGGTTATATTCACTCTAACTACCACTTGAGCTACAGTTTGAGATGTTTAATTGGTTCCCGCTGATGAATCATGCTTCTTTTCTTGGTTTATTTTTTGTTCTATTGTAGTGTGAAGTTGTTGCATTAACCATGCTTTTTTTTTTATTTTATACATGCAAGGTGTTGTGAGGGTTGTAAAGTTTTTTCCCTCCGATGATCAAAGTGTTTTATAGAAGAAAAAAAAATTATCAACTATGGATGGATGTGCTACCCTTAACCATTCAACGTTGATATATGTATGATGAGAATACTATCTTTGTAAATTGGAGTTGATAATATACATGTATTAATGTGGAAAAATGGTTTTTCGTTGATAATCAATGATCTTTGCATGTATTTTGTGATATATAGCAACAAGTGGTCCACTTAATTCTTCACCTGTGATATTTGTTTGCTAAGAAGACTGGTTGGTAATCTAGGGGGATGGAATACATGCATTTATGTCTACTTCATTGCTTTTTAACTATACATGCAAGGTGTTATTATGTTGGAAAATATTAATATCAAAATTGTCTATTGAGGGCAACTGCATACTTGTCATACAAATGTTAAGATATGTTAGTATGCAGATTGGTGTGCTAACTGTAACTTAGTAAATTGGGTGATTACATGCTAGAATAGTGCGTAAACTGGGAATTATATCTGCACGGCATTTGTTTATAAGTCAAACTTGTCTATATATGTTTCAGAATCACTATAGTGCATGAGGAATGGGACAAGAAAAATGTAGCTGTATTTACAGTAACCTTAGAAGCAATCTCGTGTGTATTTGGGGCTGCCGAGTTCCTTCACTCTCACATGACGCGTGCTCCAAGGAGACTTGATGATGCCGACCGCAGTTGGATCATTAATGCCATAATTAGGGTTACTGACGTTGATTGTCTCAACCATCTTAGGATGGGTAAAGGGCCATTCTTACATCTTTGCAACTTATCGAGGGAGATGAATGCACTCAGTGAGGGTAGAGCCGTTTCAATTGAAGAGCAACTTGTAATGTTTCTCCACACATTAGGTCATAGTGTAAGGAACTAAGTAATTGGTCATCGTTTTATTCCTTCTGGTGAGACTGGTTAGTAAGTACTTCAAGAAAGTACTGGATGGAATTATTATGCTCTATACCCATAATTTGTAAAGCAACTCGGACGTGTACCTACAAAAATCTCCACTAATCTTAATTGGAGTTCATATTTTAAGGTAATTAAATCAAAATTTATCTTTGTTAGTGAAATAGTAATGGTTTTTGTGTTGCAATACACTAATAATAATTGCACGTTGTTCTATATATGACTGCGTCTGTGCGATTGACGGGACCCATATTCCTGCATTTATCCCATCAGTTGCTAGTGCTCCCTTTCGCAACTGTAAGGGTTTCTTATCCCAAAACGTACTGGGAGTGTGCTCATTTGATATGAACTTCATATACATTATGGCTTGATGGGAGGGTTCTACGTTAGATGCCCGTGTCTTACAATGTGCGTTGTTACACCCAAAAGATCCATTGATAGTCCCACATGGTATAAGTTTACGTTCACAATCACCTTCCTTATATCCCCTACTTGATATTTACAATACTTTAATAGTTTCTTATAAAATCTACGTATATGTATTATGTAAATATTATGTAGTAGATGCTGGCTATGCACATACCCAGGTTTCATGGCGCCCTACCAGTGGTGTTCGATATCATTTGAATGAATACTGCATTTGTCGTACTCCATTAAATTAGAAAGAGCTTTTCAATTACCGTCATGCTCAGTTATGTAATGCAATCGAGCAGTTTTATGGTGTATTGAAGCCTCGCTTCTCCATTTTGAAGACAACCCCTTTATATAAGTATCCTACACAAGTGAAGAAAGTCATTGCGTGTGTTTTACTTCACAATTATATTCGGATGACTAGGGGTTCAAAGTTTGAAGATGTAGTTACACCTGGATTAGAAGGAACACCGGACCTGACAGTGACCGCATCGCAATTTGATCAAGAGGATGATGGCAGGTGGTTGGGACTGTATCCAATCACTAGATAGAGGAGTGGGCCACCTTTCGAATGAAATTTCATCCAAGATGTGGAATGATTATCAAATGCAACGACACATGAATTTTTCAAATTTTATTTTTAAAGGGGATTGTAACTAAATACTTAATACTTTTCTATTCATCTTTTTAAACATCCATATGAATTATATAACTTTTTAATTTAATTTGTTTGCCTACTTTTGAAGTTTGATAGTTAACTTAGACATGGAAATATGATGTTTATCATTCGTAAATAATTATGCATGCATACATTGGTGAATGAAATTTTTTTCTTTGCCATTTATATGTTATTGTAAGAATTAACATACCATCCGCATAAAACTAGACTTAATTTCAGATAGGTTCTTGATGCTATGACGCCTTCCAAGCGCGTTACCATATCAACTTCTTCAAATTCACCCTTGAAGACACCTGTAAAAACACCTCAAAAAAACACTGCCAAGATACCACCTAAATCTACGAAAAAGATCACTAGGAAAAGCTGGGTCCAAGGTTGCTAGGAATATTGGGACAAAAGCGTTGATGATAAGATGGGATGATCCAATGGATAACGTGTTGTCAGACATGTTAACAGAATAGATTGCTTTAGGTCGTAGAACTGTTAACGACATTAAAAAGGAAGCATATGCAGTAGTCTGTGATGAGTTACATAAAACACTCGGACTATCACTGACGCCACAAAATGTCATCAACCAAATCTGTACATTAAAGAACACTTGTAGTGACATACATAATATCTTGAAAGCATTGGGATTTGGATGGGATGACACCATGCAAATGGTGGTGGATACAACGGAAGTGTGGGAAGATTACATAAGGGTACTACTGCCTCCCAGTTATGATTGTAATGCTTTTTTATCTCCAATTTTAATATAATATTAATGCATTCTTTTTACACATTCACATCCGAGAGCTAGGAAGCTTTATGGGAGGCAAATCTTCAAAGTATAATGATTTGCGCTACATTGTTGGCGAGGATCATGCCACATGTCATTTCCAAGTCACCAGGAATACATCATGACCTAGAAGGCAGAGACGCCATAGGGAGGGAGATGAGTCACAAACTGATTCTCCACAACGTTTCGAGGAGACTATCTCGTTATCCCTTGACATATAATCGTGAACACGATCATTCACACCCACATCGGATCCCCCGGCCCAACGTGCATGCCTACCAAAGCTCCCCAAATGTTCATTGGCTCCCACAACACTCCTAGCCCATCCAACCCCAATAAGAGATCACGAACAGGCTCTTACCAGGAAGCCTTTGAGAACTGGATGTCATCTATGGCAACTACAGTGAAGAAGTTGGCAATATCATTCAATCAATCACCTGTCGAGTCAATAATGACAAAAGTTATGGATGTCATAGTGAACATTGTTGGACTCTCCCATATACTAATTTCATAAAAGCTAGTGAAATTATGTCGACTGACGAGAGGAAAGCGTCTTTCTTCCTGACTATACCTGAAGCTTTTAAATTAGAATGGTTGCAAAAGATCATATGTGGACATGATGATGACACCATATAAGGAATGGTGTTAATTGTGTTGTCTCATGAATAGTGTGGCCCATGCATGATGAAAATGCATGTTTCTCTTTTTGGGTTTGGTTGGTCTTTTTAACTTGGAAATTATTTTCGACATGTATATTTTTTGGACTACGATATATTTTTTTGGTTAGGATAATATGTTGTGCCAAGTTTCTTAGCATTATTGTGCTTGTGCCCGATAGTTAAGGATACCATTAAATTAGTCATTAGGTTCAATGATCAATTTTCTCTGTTGCATCTGATCAGATACCTTTAATTGTATGTCACACTACTAACTTTGTTAGACGATATCATTTTGGACATGTTTAATTAAAAGGTCATCATATATTTTCATGCTATTTACTGTATTATCTTGTTCACGTGGTCATTTATATTCACAATAAAAGAAAGTGTCCATCCATTATGTTCTTCAAAGGTAATGTAATTGATAGTTTAAAATTGCTTATTCATCGAGACAATTTTGTAATATCCTCATTCTTATTCATGTTCAGATTATTAATGGAGAAATAATATGTTGTCTCTGTTGCAAGGAAGCCATGTATATATAGAACCTAGGATGAAGCAAAGAAACAAGTCTATGGTTACACTGGTGCCTATCACAAGAAGTACATGAAATATGATGATGCGATTGCAGTATGGATTGAAGAAATGGGAGTGCCAATCTCAAATTTATTGCTGGAAGAAACTCATAATCTTGACCTTCCCCAGTGATATGGTTTAGACAGGAGGGTTGGTGTTCCACGTGCAACTTCTCCTCAGCCATCACTTGGCATCGACCAGCTACGTACGGAAGTAGCACAAGAAGATGCAGGGAAGGTTGGAGATTAATTTGGAGACCTTACTTCGGGCCTATTTGTTAACACTTAAAATAATTACTTACTGCGGAATTAAAAAAATGTTCATAGTAAAAGTTGTTTGTTAACACCAAATTCAAAAAGCGGTCATTGATTTTTTAATGATTTTTTTCGACGACAGAGGTCTAACTTAATGGTGAATACGGAATGCGCTCTGCAAATTTTCTATATAAAAAAAAATTCCTTCCAAAATTACCCATCCTACCAATTGCTACAAAGATTTTCTCTCCCCATGCGTAATACACAACCAACTTTTAGCATGTGTTGCTTCTCTGGCCCCATCATGATTTATGTGTTAGATCTACACCATCCATTAGCTTTTTAGATTAATCTATAGCATGATCCCAAAAATGAAGCACATATAAAGCTCAAGCGGACAACACCATATAAACCAACGATAATTAAATGACTACCATTGACCATCATTGAAACATTTGATAGCCATAAAAGTCTGGTATAATGTTAAGTTTTTCAGTGCTTTAACTTCATTCCAGTATGAATGAACTTATAAGCGGTTTGGATGGCCTCTAAATATCAAAGTAGGGCCAGGAAGATTTCAACAATAGAAAACCCTTTTTCCCAGTTTTTCCTCTCTTGTGGCCCACTTGAGTTCTAGATCCACCTCATTTTTTGCCGCATGTCCTAAATTTATATAAGAAAATAGATGAACGGAGTGGATTTCTCACAAACATCACAATGGGCCCTACCTAGCATCTCAGCATGAACCACCTTTGGAAAGAAATTTGCGTAGAAGCCAAAGCAGATTACGTCCTTCCACCACCTGGCGAAAACGGGCACGGCTTCGCTGGATCCTCGGATCCACCGAGGTGGGTGAATCCCCTTACCGTGCCGTCCATTGTATGTTGTGTGTGTATTACATCCATGTTGTCCATTCATTTTGAAAACTCATTTTAGAGCATGATTCAAAAAATGAAGTAGATCCAAATCTCAGGTGGACCATAATATAGTAAACAATGGTATTCAACCATTAAAAGCTTCTTGTGGGTTACAAAAGTTTTGGGTTAAGTTGATATTTGTTTGGTATCTTCATCCAGGTCTTTGTGACCTTTTCAACAGGTTGGATGGAAAATAAACATTCCAGTGGCCCCCAAGAAGTTTTTAATGGTGGGGATTCAATCACTACTTTTCATGTGGTATGCTCTACCTAAAATTTGGATCTGCTTCATTTTTGGGATAATGTCCTAAAATGTGCTTTCAAAATGCATGGACGATGTAGATGTAAGGTACATACATCACAGTGGCCCCACAGTTAGGGATCCACCAACCTCAGTGGATTTGGGGATCCACCCAAACTGCTCCCAACACAATCCGCTTACCAGCAGGATTGCTGCTTTGAGGATGGGCGCGAATTAGGTGTTACCCCAGGAACAGCTTAGTGGGTGTTATCCCTACCGTATGGCCCACATGGATGATATTTTGTATATCCACTCCGTCCATCTGTTTCTACAGCCCAGTTTAGGATGAAGTTCCAAAAATTATTTAGATCCAAATCTCAAGTGGACCATACCACTAGAAACAATGTGATTGAGTGCCCCACCATTAACAATTCCAAAGAGCCCATCGTAAGGTTTTTGTAATGTTTATTTGAAATCCAAGCTCTTGATAATATCAATAAGTTCTTGATGAAGGAAAAATATAAAGATCAGATTGATCCAAAACTTACGTGGCCCACAAAACGTTTTTAATGGTTATTCATTACTATTTCTAGTGATATGGTCCACCTGAGATTTGGATCTTCTTAAGGTTTTGGATCACATACTAAAATAATATGAGAAAACATTATATATATATATATATATATATATATATATATATATATATATATATATATATATATATATATATATATATATCATAGTGGACCTCACAATACCCAACATATGTAACACAATAAGAAAATAATGGAATAATGGTGCCCATGTAAGTTTATAGTATATACATTCAGGTTTTCCTTAATGATTTTATTTTCATTTAATAAAAAAAAACCTTCATAATACAAAACATTTCCAAGCAAGAGATAGGAGTAAATATGTCAAGTTAAAAGATTTCGGTCATTTTAGGCGTTTGTTAACAAACAAATTGTTTCAGATTTGGTACTTAATTTTCAGACTTTGGCAACAATTACTAAACAAGTTTTTAGACTTCAGATCCAGATTTCAGATCAGATTCAGACTTCAGACTTCAGACTTCATATTTAACAAACGGGCCCTTCATCTTATTATTATCATGATCTTTTTTCTGGTTTGGCTGGTCATATGTTTGCGTGTCCTATAGAGATAGAGGAGGCATGTGTATAGTGTTCAGGCCCTTTCTTCCATGGCAGGGTACAGTTGAATTATGCAGGTTTGGACGGTATTGTATACACCAGTTATTTTGTGATTACATGTGTTATGGACTTGACATTGGTGAAGATTGTTTTGGATTATCTTTTGGCTGTTTTGGACAGTTTGGGCTCTATTTGGGACTGAATTTATCTTGTTAATGGTGGAACTCTGTTTTCATTAGATGTAGATATTATTGGTATTATTATTTTCAAACAGGTTTACTGGTGGGCGATGCTGAACAAGTTTTATAAACATTCTGCATTGAAAATCTGGTGACAGGTATTTGTTTATGGTAGACTCAATTTCGAATAGATTAAAAGAAATATCAGACCAATTTTGATGTTTCATGTGGTCTATGGTGACAGGCATGTGCCTGTGGCAGACTCAATTTACGCTCCCAATCAACCATCTGGATGGAGTGTATGTGACCTTTCTTCATATCACTGGTGTTTTTTTTTTTTTTTCCTTTGTACACACTCATGCAGGATTAAGTTGTCATATATGGAAGCAAACAGAAAGTCTCTGTATGTAGCATTTTTTATTATCCACGTCATCACCTAGGTTTGAAAGCACAACACACCCTCAGTGCAACCTGATCACAACCTCATGCAGTTTGATCACATTGACGCCATGTAGTGTGGCGTGGAAGAATGAAAACTCAGTAGACAAGCTTTTCCTGTTATGCAGACTATAGAGGATCCGATCTCATGATGACTATTTGTAGAACATACAGTGCACTGGCTGAAAGACGAAGAACAAATGCATATTCATACACATTTGAATTATATCCTCTGTGATGGAATTTCCATATAGGGCTGTCAACGGATTGGATTTGGAGCAGATCAGGCTGATCCGAATCCGACCCAATTTGTGATGTGGATGATCCAGATCGAACCTGAAACTTTAATGGATCCGATTAACAAGATCTAAATCTGACCCGATGATCCAGATTGTTGATCCGAATCCGATAAAATCAGATCGGATCTGGAGTGGATCCAGACCAAGATCCGGTCCGTTGACAGCCCTATTTCCATACAGGGCACTATCTCGAACAAGCTGAAATTAATCTTTAATGAAATATATTGACTGCTCAATTACCAACGCAATCATCGTTCCATCCATTTCACTTCATTAACTTTCATCCCTAGGCTATCAAATAGGCCCTAATACAAGTTGCATTAAATGCAAGAGTCATCTGTGTTGTGGGATCTATCTCGATTTTTTGTTCTTTCCATCACAGGAACCCCTGGTCGGTCCGCTTATTCTCTGGCGTTTGTGGGGCGTACGGGGTGGGTGCGCACTGCAGTACGAAGGAATATAAAAGGGTATGCTCTTGTGTTTACCGAAAGTAGGATACATTGAATGAATTGGCTCGTATTTTCCTTAATTAGTTAATTTAAGTGGACTCATTCGCCACTGTCTTTTCCTTAATTAGTTGATTTAAGTGGACTCATTTGTCACTGTTTTGAGATTTGGAAATTACCTGACAGAAGTCTGAAAAGCTTTGAGATTTTCGCAATTTGTGCTGCGTTGGAGCGTTTGTCAACGGAAGCGGATTGCGTACTGTGGGGCCCACAGTGATTTAAGTATTTTATCCACTCCGTCCATCCATCTTAACAGAAAATTTTAGGTACGGTGCCAAAAAATGAAGCATATCAAAGTCTAAAGTGGACCACACCACAAGAAATGTGCGAACTGAATGCCTACCATTGAAAAATTCTCGGAGGACACAGAAGTTTTGGATCAACCTGATATTTGTGTTTTCCCTTCCTCTATATCCATGTGATCTTATGAACAGGTTGGATGACAAATAAACATCACTGTAGAGCCTGGGAAGGTTTCAACGGTGGAAATCATTATTCCCACTGTTTCCCGTGGCATGGTCCACTTGAGATTTGGATATGCTTAAATTTTGGGCTCAACCACTAAAATGAGCTGGAAAAACTTATGGACGGAATAGATAAATCATATACATTCTAGGTGGGCCCAGCTGAGTTTACTCCGCACGATAAGAGCGTGCGGAGTAACTCCGCACGCAATCCGATTCTCCGCACGCAATCTGATTCCTTTGTCAACGCAGCAATTTCTCAGAAACTCAAGTTTCTGTTGTTTTCCTTAATGCAGCAACTTCTCAGAAACTCTGTTGCTGTTGTTAACACAGAGATAGAAAGAGAGTGAGAGTGAGAGAGAGAGAGATCTTCCAGGACATGGCCTTGCTGTTTCCTCGATTTTGCTATTCTGGCTTATTTCCTAACGGAATGGTATAAAACAGGACGTGAGCATTCCAAATCAGTCTCAGGTCTTGAGGATGCGGTTTTTTTCTTAGGTTCGTATTTCTTGTTCTTGTTCTCTCTGTATGGAATTGAATTCTTCTCTGTTCTGGGAATTGATGTTCACACCCTTGCTTTTTATACATACACCCCCTTTCTGATACCGAGCAATGTATCTGCAAGGGAATTTAGGGTCTAATTCCAATTATGTGTGACTTCGTTTGTTGTGCTAATATGAATGATGATTTTCTGAAGTGGGTTTTTCCTGTTGGTGTGTGTGGAATTGGAATCTTCTGTGCTGTGGTAGTTGATTTTTGTACCTTTTTTTTTAATGGCACGCCCCTTTTTTGGATAGGGTGCATGTCATTTGTTGTATTGTGTAGTGATATGTTCAAATTCATTTGTGCGTTCTGTTCGAAACTGTAAATTGTAACCCAATTCTGTACGATCAAATTGTGATTCAATGGTTTTATGGTTGGATTCTCTTATGGGAAGGTTTGGCTGAACAACATTTGCTGTTCTTTATTTTTTTTCCGTTTTAATAATCAGTTTGCATTTTCTTGATAGATAGGTCTGAAGATTTTTTTTTTTTTTTTTTTTCTGAGAAAAGATAATATTCTTCTTTTATTTTTTTTCTGAAGTTAGTTTTCTAACTTCATTTTTCACTGTTCTTGAACTGGGACATGCAAAATAGTGTTTGGGATGCCATATCATGGGACCTTTTTCTTTTTTCTTTTCTTTTTTTTTTTTTTTTTAAGATGTATGTTATGTTATGGTTTGGTGCTGGTTCGAATGTAATTTAGGTCACTTTACATTGAAAGTTGGTTTCAGACACCGTTTTTACTATGAATTGAGTTTGGTTTTTTTATGAGTTCAGTGACACCCTGTGGTCAAATTAGTGACTACTCAAAACTCTACGGTCTGATTTTAATATGGGTTTTTCTTCTTATAGAATACATGGCTTGTTTTAAAGACAAGAGATCTTTGAAGGAATTCCTTTTGAATTTCAAGTGCTGAGGTAGAATAATTCTGTTGGTATGTCTGATTTGCTAGGTTCATTTTAGTTTCTAGTCAGCTTGATTGCCTCTGTTTGAGCCCATGACATTCTGTGGCTCATAAGATGCAAACAATTTCTCCTTTGATTCAGTTTGTACGAGTAGAGACCATGATTTTTTTATCCAGACCAATGGTTTGCTGGAGTCCACAGGCATCTTGCGTGGATGGTGCCCCAAAAATATCCCCTTGCTGCCACCAATCTTGGACCCTTTCTATTGAATTTTGAACCTTTTAAGGGGCCCCACTTGTATGAAATGAAGACCTTGCGAAGGAACCTATAATTCCTTCATTTCAAATCCTTTTCTTCAGGACTGATGTGTTACTGACTAGTTGCGTTAAAAGCTTGAGCTGTTAGGGAATGGTAAAACAATATATATCGGGGGGTTTGCTGACACCTCCAACACCTCCCCTCACGTGCAGGGCGGTATACTGGCCGCACGTGATACTTTGGGCTGATACAATATCGGATGCCCCATAATACCGAATTTTGCATACCTCGGGTGATGAGGACATCAGACCCTCAAGGTGTATCAACGAAGGAAGTGAGCGCCTCAAGTATCATCATTGTGGTTAGGCAGCGGCTGATGAAGAGCATTAAAGACCTTACACATGTGATTTGGCACATAAAAGACCCCACAATGGGAAGACACATGTGTAGAAAGAAAGAAGACCCGACTGGAGGTCATCAAGCGCCCGACCATTGGTCATCAGGTGCCTGAAATTTGCCTGATTTGTTGTTGTACTCTTTGGACAGTTTTCATTGCCATCGGGCGCCCGACCATTGGTCAGCGGACGCCCAAAATTCATCTGATTTTTATTTTAGTCGCTGGACTGTTTGAGCCCACATCGGGCGCCCGACGCCTGCGCAAGTCTTTTTTTTTTTTTAATTCGGTTTTTTTACTTAAGTTCAAGGGTATTTTGGACTTTTTCTTCTTTGTTAGTTCTTATTTAAGAGGGTTAAGCCCTAAACACGAATTTACTTTAGATTATTGAATGAAACAACTTTGGTTGCCTCCTTTCTCCCTTTCTCTCTTTGTGGATCTTCCTCTTCCTCTCCAATCTTCTTCTTCTTTCTTCTTCCTTTTCCCCTTCAACATTTTTCTAAGGTATTTCTCTGATTTCCTTCTTCTTTCTAACCCATTAATTCACATCTTCTACAACCTAAATTTGAGAATTGATTGAAAACCCTATTCTCTCAGATTTTCGACTCCCTAATCTGATAAATCCTTCGATCTCCTAGACTAGTGAATCCCATTGCACGATTGGATCATAACCATGCAAGATTGGGAGGTTCCATCCCTCGCCAGATCCCTTCCACGCAATTCTTGAATCCCATACTATGTGGTTGTGATGATGGCCCGCATTATTGCATGTTTCCTTTAAATCTTCTTAGATTATAATGGTGAATGCTGAAAGTTTAACTGTTATTATTTTGTTATTTCATTGTATTATATATGATCATATGTATGCATCATAATTAGGGCATCCTGCATCACTGGGACTTGAACACCGGACGTCTTGCTCTTATACCATGTTACTGACCGGTTGCACTAAAAGCTCGAGCTGTTAGGGAACGGTAGAACAATGTATATCAGGGGGTTTGCTGACACCTCCAACATGTTGTACTTGATTATGCTCTTCATGGAAACATGAGTATTTTAACCTTACCTGTTTAAGATTCTTTTCATCTAAGAAATCCACGTTTTCTAAAGGAAATAAACACTACCCGTATTCATAACATGGTAAGTAAAATAGGTCTTCTCTCTGCCATGAATCTTGACTCTTGAGATTACTAATGCCGTACTTCCAGTATCTTCTTTCCTATGTCCTTGCATCTGAATGACAAACAAGTTCATAGCGAACTACACTCATTTTTCAAAAGAAAATGTTTCAATAAATCTGCGGCATCAGTTTTTGTTCTCCTTTGTACTAGTATGACGTATTAAGCTTAGTAATCTGATATTTTGTGCAGTCATAGGCTATGATCGGATGGTTCTGTTGGTGTTAGAAAGACGTGTTAGAGTAAAGCTATTGATTCTGTTTAGCATATAAAAATTTTAGTAGTAATCCTGGGAGGGAATAGTTCTGCGATGGAATCCTATGCTATCAACCATACAGAATCCGAAGTGGTGAGCAGATTGCGTAGAAAGTATTCAAGGATTGCCAATAACTATGAATCACTCGATCAGGTATTCTTCAACTCTTTCCTTTCTCCTAGCTGCTTTTCCTTGAATTCTTTGACTAGCCCTGTTTGTTACTAACTGAAATAAATAAAAATGGCGACCGTAGATTTGTATGTTAGAAAGCGGAGGACCAGGAAGACTAGCCACAGGGTGTTTATCTGGTATTATACTGTAGAACCAAACACCTAAATCTTAAATGTCTTAGCCCAAATTACTCATAGTTTCTTGAGGTATGTCACTAGGACTATTTATTTTCTTTGATATCAGTTTCTCATGTAAATCAGGCCCAACAGACCATCCATTGTTCCAACATGGATCTTAGGAAACACTGACAAATTAAAAGAATCTCTATTAATGGATCGTGGTAAAACATTAAAGTACTAATCTTTTGCTTGTAACAGAAGATGATCATCGTCTATCATATAAGTAGTCATCACAGCCTTCTAACTAAAATCTAGAGATGTAATTTTTGGGTACCATTTGCTCCATATCCAAGTACATGCAGGCTAGTATCTTATAGAAACAAGGAATTGGGCCAGTATTTATTTTATTTTTTTTGAAAGTTACCTGAATGGAGCCACATCTAAGTATTGTTTATTTATTGAATTGATCAGGCCCCTTATAGGGTTTGAGCATACCAAAAAAAAAAAAAAAAGGTGCTATTGGATGCATGCAGACTGTTAGATGCATACATTCGTGAATGCCCTGTACATTCGTGAATGTCCAGATACCATCATGTGTGCATGAATGTACTTATGAAAATTTTACTTGTCTCTTGTAGCTCCCTATCAGAATTAACCCTGATGAGGCGGCATATAATTATCTATCA
Source organism: Liriodendron chinense (assembly GCA_003013855.2). Taxonomy (NCBI): domain Eukaryota; kingdom Viridiplantae; phylum Streptophyta; class Magnoliopsida; order Magnoliales; family Magnoliaceae; genus Liriodendron; species Liriodendron chinense. The sequence goes on from PVNU02003407.1 coordinate 293,901, forward strand.
AATGCTTATAGACCCAATTGCTGTTACAGGATGTGAAAACATATATATACCATGATGCAGAACTGATGATTGCTACCATTATTATTATTATTATTTTTTTTAATGTTATGTGTTATTTTTGTTGTTTTGTTCAAATATGTCACTAGAGCCTTGGAGTATTTGGATTGGTAGTTTTTTAGACCATTCATGATCCTGACTAAGGGTGCATTTAGATGCAAAATAACATTGAATTGAAATTATTGGTTCAATAGAAGTGGAACTAATGGGTTGATAGTTTCCTTCATTATCAATCACTTGGGTCTAGCTCCAAATTGTAATTTCATTCCTCTTTGAAAGAGCAATAACTGGAAGTTTTGAGTTCTACTTCCTCATTATGAATACTAGGAGACATCTTCGATTTTCGTCTATTCCTCTTGATTAAGATGAATGTTTGCAATTCGATTCACTTGTACATCCAAACGCAGCCTAAACGTCCTTCCATTTTGAAGATTACTTTGCTAGTGTATTTTAACGACATGAAAGCTGCATCTGTTCAACATGGATTTCATATTATATTGTTTCTTTCTAGGTGCAAGAAGCTCTTGTCCAAGCTGGTCTTGAGTCTTCCAATCTCATTGTGGGTATTGATTTCACTAAGAGCAATGAATGGACTGGTAAGCTCCTGAATCTTGCCTCCTTCGTTCATTTTTCTGATATTCTCTCTCAAAACCATATGACAACTTCCCTTTAACTAGATAGAAATGAACTCGGTAACAGTAGGATTTTGAACCTTACTCTTACCACATACCGATGTGACGTCTCTGGAAGATCTGTGTTGTTCATCAGGTTGTGCCCATCATGTGTGTGTCATAGCGCTACAGTTAGGCCAGTCCTATCAATGGGCAGTCCTGATATGCACATTGCATGTGGACTATCAGCAAAAAATTTCAACTGTCTATTTTTTATGCACATGTGGCCTACTCGTTAACTGGGCCAAGCCTGACTTTTTCTCCGCGGAAAGTACAAGGTGGGACACGAAAAACCTTACCAGTTCTCTCATTCACATTGGCATGTGGAATTGAAGGATTCGAACTCCTATTGGGAAAAGAATTGCATTTCTCTGCCAACTACTTGATCGGGTTGCTTTAGGTTCATTTACTAAATGCTTGTTGCCTAAGCATGATCGAATTCGTGTTGATACGGCATAAACTATATATTGATTTGTGTTGTTTGGTTGTTTGGATCCTTGAGACACTTACGGCTTATGTTGTTGCTGTCAGGTCAAAGTTCTTTCAACTGTCAGAGCTTACATCACATTGGCGATTCACAAAATCCATATGAACAGGCAATATCTATCATCGGAAGGACCCTTTCCGGCTTCGATGAGGATGACCTTATCCCTTGTTTTGGATTTGGAGACGGTTAGTCATATATGCTCTGCTTCTCACAATCTGCTTCCTCGCAGGGTAACAATAGGGTGCTGGCAACAACATCATAATCCAAAACTGCGGTGATGGTGGGTTCATCCCTACAGTAGAAATGGCTTGTACCACAAATCCGAACCACCCAAATGGTGGGACCTAGTGTAGTGGCTATAGTTCCAAAAAAAAAAAAAAAAAAAAAAAAAAACACTACAGTCGAAGTATGCTTCTTACCGGCTGGTTGGTTGACCTCTAATGGGCAGTGAAAATTAAAATTAGTAAATGGTCCAAATTAAAAAAAAAAAGTCTATTTATCCAAGGTCAGCCTTCTCTAATCAAATATAATTTGGGTATCTGACCAATATATAATGGGTCCCACCATTTTGGTGGTTCGTGCTCAAGTTACATGCCGTGCCCTGTGCCATAGTTGTCCTATAATGCCTAGCATTTTACCATTTGCCTTCTTCAGAACATAGCGTGTTTAACTTTTTGAAATTGCTAAGACCACAGGATTGTCTTTATCCTTGTCTTGCAGCATCAACACATGAAAAAGAAGTTTTTAGTTTCTTCGAAGATGGAAGACCGTGTACTAGCTTCGAGGAAGCACTTGTGCCGATATAGAGAAATAGTTCCACGTCTTAAGCTATCTGGTTGGTATATCTTCTACTGACAAACATAATTGCATACGACTTCCAGCTCGAGTTTCCATGGGGACATGTCAAGAAGGTTTAGAGATTGGGAGACTTAACCTGGGCCAGCCCATATACGGGCGAGGCCCAAAAATCAGGCTGGTTGGATTATCTAAACTGCTCAATTGAGGAGAAAAACAATAAATGTCTATGTTCTGCTCTCGCGGTTTGCGTTCTCCAAAGAAACTGATTTTTGGGCCATAACGTATATACTGCAGGGCTTGCTGGATGAGTGGTCCAGATTTTGCATGCATCAGCTACATGTCTTGAAGGGACTTGATTCCTATCCCTTGAAACAGGACCAACATCAGTTCGCTCCAATTATTGAGACTGCTATAGGCATTGTGGAGAAGAGTAGGGCTCAGTATCATGTGCTTCTGATCATCACAGATGGACAGGTCTGCTTTTTGTTCTCCTAATGTTTTAGAACTCGGACAGGACAGGATGGTCTGACAGGAACCACACACCAAAATTCACCTGGCTCAACTTGCAGGGCCACTGTTTTCTCAAAGAAAAGAAAAATTCACTTGTCCAGGTTCAAAACCATGACTTCTACTCGCTAATCAAATTCCTAAACTGCAGTGCTGGGAGTGAATTCTTTCTATTTCCAATTTTTTTTTAATGATTTTAGATTATAGAGATTCTTGGGCGAGAACAGATCAACACAGGTATGAGCTGTTGGACTAGATGCCATGGAAATCGGTTGTCGTCTGGTCCGGGTTTTACATTGCCTTCTCCAGATGCTTGTACCTTCTTTTTTCTAGTTATGGAATGTAGAATGTGACGTTGATGAATGCATGTTAGGCTGACTGGCGAACAATGAATGGTGGAATATATAGGGATTTCTCTAGCTGGATCCTTGCTAGGGCTACTCATAAGAATGGGATTTTGAACTCTACTCTCAGTGGCACATTTGTGTGAGATCCATGCCATTCTCAAGTGGGCCCCACCACTGAGCTGATGTTCTGTTTCTTTTTGTAGCTGTAGTAACTCTGGTGTTTTTGGCTGCTCAATATTGATGCTCACTTGCTGTAGGTAACCCGAGGTGTGGACTCACATCATAGCATTGTAAGTCCACAAGAAGGGGATACAATCGATGCCATTGTCAAAGCTAGGTAGTTACTGGAAGCCATGCTATGTGATCTTAACAGTTTGGATCGTCTGAACATTTCTGATTTTAAGTATTGTTGCAGTGACTACCCCTTATCAATCATTCTGGTTGGCGTTGGCGACGGACCTTGGGATATGATGCATCAATTTGATGACAATATACCTCCTCGGGCCTTTGATAATTTCCAGGTTATAAAACCAAACTATGAACACTTCCGAAGACCAGATTCTGTTTGGGATAACACTGGTATAAACAGCTTACCCATCCAATAAAAAAAAAAAAAGGCTCATATACAAAGAACTATTGCTTTTATTCCTTGCAGTTTGTGAATTTCACTGGGATTATGGCGAAAAACATCCCCTCAGCCATGAAGGAGGTGGAGTTTGCTATGGAGGCATTGATGGAAATACCATCACAATACAAAGCAACAATTGATCTCCACCTTTTGAGGTATTAACACGTCTTTTAGCAGTCATGACTTAGATTTAAATTAGTTGAGGAATTCTGGTTGCAAGCAACTATCTACACACACCAAAGCTAATCACCCAACGCATTTGCAAGATCCAGTCCATTTATAGGATGGGCTAACAGTTACTTTCTCAAAAATGAGGCTCGTCCACTCTTCAGACGATTCATGTGTATGGAACAGAGGATAGTTGAAAGAAGATATAGCCCATGGTCCTCTTTCAACATACATGTGAGGGCGACCTGATGAGTGGACCTGTCCAATTTTTAGTCCCACCCAAAAATGGCCTGGATCTCACACCTGTGCATGTTTGCATATGGGGATGCATGTTGGTTGCATTCAAAACTATTTCCAAACTAACGAGCAATTGTTGTATTTGTTTCTTTTTTCAGTTGCCCTAGGGGAACACCAGTAAGGGTTGCTCTCCCTCCGCCACGGGAAATTTCTCAACTTGATAGCCAGGTAATTAATTACCTTGTAAAGTAAGATCTTTTCGTGTGTGTTTGGATGAGGGAATACAGTGATGAACCCTCCATGAAAGATACTAAGGAATTCTAATTGAAGAAGCCCATCCAAAAATGCCACAGGCAAGTGCCGGTACACACCAATGTGGCAGACTTGCACAATATCTCAACTGTTTCACCAATCCCCGTGATGGATCTAACTTAGCCCAAAATTCAGGCGGGTCCACTAATCATTTGGGTCACACTTACGTTGAATGTGAAACTTAGTGCACATTATGATTCAACTGACCTGATTTTGGGGGTAAGGCACATTCACTGTGGAGTACACACTGATGAACAGGCCCAGATCTCGCACGTGTGTCATCTGGAGAGGTGTGGGGCACTTGTATTTGGCATTTGCTGATAGCTTGTCTGGAAGTAGCATTCAGTATTCATAATAACAATGAGCTTATTAAGCCAATGCATTCATGTTGCCAGAGAGATGTGTCCGATGGCAGACGCACAATATGGTGGGCCCCAAAATGGTTTCTATGGTGCAAATCCCATCCCACTATTTTCTGTTTCCGGCAGCACATACACAATATGGCATGCCCCGAAACGGTTTCTATGGTGCACATCCCATCCCAGTATTTCATGTGGTGTGGCCAACTTGAGCTTTGCATCACCCGAATTACTTGTCTCAGGACCTAACAAGAGGTTTAACAACTGATGGACAGAGTGTATGTCACAGAAATATCATGGTGGGAAAACTGTTCTCACCTCTAATTTGTTGAGGTGGGCTAATTGTTTAATTCAATGAATTAAACAGTTCCAAGATTTTTGACACCTTTTTTTGTGAAATGGTTCATTTCTAATTAAAAATTAAATAATCTCAACCTCTGATTGTATACATGGGGGAATTCCTTACGCATATGCACCAACCATATTTATTTTGACATAAGAAATTCTCAATAAATAATTCTAATTGTATGTTTATTGAAAATCAATTCTACACTTGCTAGAAGCAACCGGCCTATTTGGTTTTTATTTATTTTTTAAGTGTTTTTGGCAATTCTAATTCCTAAAATTGCTTTACTAGAGTTGAATCTATTTGACTAGGATTCAGAATTAATTGCTTATTAAGAGAATTATGAAAATAGATCAATTTTTTAAAATAATTTTGTGTAAGATTGTCCTCTATATCTGACTCAACTGAAACAGCAAATTAGCCAGAAATATCAAAACAAGGAGCCCCCAACAATCCCTTTAATTAGGACTGCTTGTGGTGAATTGAAAATTGTAAATTCAAATAAATCACAGTCCAATTGTCCAGACACCAGAGACTCTAAGCAAGAGCCTTGATTACAGAGGAGATTGTGAGGTTGCAGTCTAAGTAGTCTCTACTTGATCAATTCGATTCAGAAACAAATTTCTGTGGGTTCTCACTGATTTTGCACGATTTTGTCAGGGGTGGTACTGATGTGCATGCGGACTGTTAGCATGTGCCCCTCCACCTCACAAGTCCATTGATGTTGTGGGCATGTTCTACACATTTCTTTGAAATTTTCATGGTGGGCATACTGTATTAGGATCGTTCCCTTTCCCTGTCTAAAATTCCTGGAGTGGAAGTAGCATAGCATATTAACTAGTGAAGGATGTCTACATTTCCATTGTCATTTCAATGAGGACTGAGTTGTTGATATTTCACCATATGGTTACGTATAATAACTATGCTTAATTCTAGTTTACATCCTATGACATGCATATAATACTACGCAGTGAGAACCTTTATCAATACAAGGGCTGTTCATAAATTGTCCCTCATTCGCTAACTGCAGGTGATCTTCTGAAATTACTGTTCTTTACAGATGTGGGACGAAATTTCTGCATCCGATTTCTACACATGTATTCATTTGTGGGCCTGTAGTATATCGACAATCATTTCTCATTTACGTTGTGGTCGATGGGATGGTTCATTTCCCATACGAGGGGTTATTGTCTTACTCTCAATTAATGCTAATATTTTTGAAGCATTCGAATACAGAATAACTAGGTAACGGAATTGAAAATGCTGGCTCGTTTTCTATGTATGACTTGTACAAGTTATTATCATAGCATGGAAGGACTAGGTTGGATGTAGGAGGAGATGGCTGCTACTATAGTAAACTTTATAATAAAGTACTTTGATTTAGGAGAGCGGTAGTTGATGCTAGTTGTTGACATGCGTATGACTATGAAATTCAGTTAACATGAGTAGCTATGCTTTCTTACTGCGTTTTTATCATCTTAGACATGCATACGTGATTCTAACATGTTCTGTATGTTCTCAAATTAATTACCATAAAATGTTTGGTATAAAATTTGGCAGTCATGATGTTAGATATATATATGAAGCAAGTCGAGCTGATATGTCACCCACAAAGCGGAACCAAACATTGAACCAAGGACTCCCAAGAAAGATATAGTCAAATCTAGGTCCGAAATAGCTCTGAAAGTGGAATCCATTGAACCAATGAAATTGACAATTGTCTAATATTCTACCAACCTCATGGAGAAGGCTGCATTTGGCAGGAAGGGTGACAATGGGTTTAAAGGGAGACCTATAAACTAGTTGTGGACGACATTAAAAGTAATGTTGGGATATCAATTATCTCCACCGATGTGCAAAACTGCCTTCAAACACTGAAGAAAATCTTCTTCATTGTGCGAGATATGCTCCATGCGAGCGGTTTTGGTTGGGATAGTGAAATGAAGACTGTCACCGCTCCAAATGCAGTGGGTTGAATACATTAAGATGAGATGCTCTTATTAAATGCGTTGTTTTGCTTTCATTTAATCAATATAAATGTTTCCGTATATCCATAAGAATAGCTGAGTTATTCATTCTTCTTGTCAACAGTCACATCCGTATTCAGACCACATCCATGGAAAGCCAATTCCTCGATACGATGAACAGGTGTACATCGTAAGGAATGACCAAGCGAGTGGCCAATATGTTACAACCGGCAACATACTTGTGAGAGTTGGATCAAGAAGGACAAGGGGCTCGGAAGATTCAATGACCAACTCTATGAATCTTAATGACAACACTCTGATTCTCTCCTTCGATGATGGCGTGAATGCTAGGACTCAGAGCCCTGCAGGAAATGGTAATAACTCGGCAAACACACAAAGCACTGTCAGTTTGAGGAAGAGGATGAGAACCGGCCATCCATTTGACAACGCCAGGACTTCCGATAGGCAAAGTCGCTGATGCAACAAAAATGCTAATGCCTAGAATCTATGAGGATAAGGACATGTCATGTATGTCTAGAATTATTCCTGTGCTGGAGCAGGTGAAAGGCCTAACCGGAACCAAACTCATGATTGCAACCAATATATGCCTATATGGTCTCATGGAGGAACAGGCTTGTGAGACATCTGATCTTGTATGTTGTTGTGGCTGAATTGTAGTCCTTTAAATCCCATACGGTGCTTAGTTAATTTCTAATTTGTGGATGCTTATGTGCTGGTTTGATGGGATGATCATTTCAGGCTCATCTGGATACCACCCAATTAGTAACTTTTTAACTTATGTTAAGATAGTTACTTTTTTAAGTTAGTTTAACAAGCACCAGTATAATAGTAACTCATAAAAAAATGACCTTTACCGGCAGTCAAAACCGCCTGAAAAGGTTTCTCCGGTAATCAATCAAATGCTGATAAAAGTGGCGTCGGTAGAAGTTTTACCGGCGGACAAGGCTCTTTCCTGGCGTTTGTTCTGGCCGCCTGGATAGACTCAAGTTTGCTGGCGGCAAAGAGCCGGAAATAGTCTAAAAAGCGCCGGTAAATACATGTCCTAGAACCAGGAAAGACTAACCTACAAAAGCACATGTATAGGCATGCCAAAACCAGTAGACTATTTTGATTGAAAACTGTATTTGAAACCTAAAGATTGTTGTACAACATAATTAAAAATGAATATTAAGAAAAAAAAATATATTACCTTACAATATAATTAAAAAAAAAAAAAAAATCATCCAACGGTTGCTCCAATCTGCATTTCTCCATATACTCTTCAGAATCTTGCTCAAACCAAATCTAAGAAAAAAAAACACCAGTAATGAGTTTTTGTGCAAGCTACGGCTAAAGCCCACAACACCTCCACTGTTGCCATTCAGATTGAAAATAAATAAAGAAATCAAGCTATGCACATGAATATGTTACATTGTCATGTAGATTTTTGTTCCAGTGTTTTGGCACTACTCAATTTCAAATGTGCAGATGCTTATAGAGTAGATTTAACTTGGAAGAGAAAACCTATTTCAAATTGCATGATTATTGGATCCAAGTAATCAACTCTTTTATGTCAACCCATGCATTTTTGAGTCTTGACAATTTTCTTTTCTACCATCTATTATGGATAGATGGATGGTTATGCTCATCTAATCAGTGGGACCAATGGGACAAACGAAATGGAGATTAAGAAGCCACAATTTAGTACTCTGTGTCAGACCCAAATGCAGATGTAGACAGTTAAACTCCCGTAAATTACTATACTAAAATTGAGGAAATTTTAGTTATTTCTATTTTTAATACAATATTCTACTAGTAATCATAACCAAGTTTAATAAAATATACAATATATCATAACTATTAGAATTCAAAAACTCAACCTCACTGGAAAGTTGTCATGGTAAAAGTTAAAACCAATAAAAATAAATTAGCAGCACACTGAGACAATCCTATTGCTTTTGCATTCCCTTTTTCCCACGTCACAACCCATTGCAACTGTTTTTTTGCATTCACAGAAATTGTACGAACCATTAGAGACAGAAAGCAAAATCCTCAGCTTACATTACATAAATATCGAATCAGAAAATTACCTTTTCAATGGAAAGGTCGTCTTCAATTTCTTTAGACATACAAATAGCAAAGGACACCCCTCTTCACACCATCTCCTGGAAACACTGAAAAGTATTTACATTAGTTTCAATGAAAAGAGATATCTTTTAAAATGTGCCAATGGAAATATTTTACATTAGTTTCCATGAAACCAAGTTTACCAAAGGAAATACCATTAAGTCACACCTTGCGAGGCTGATTGCACGAAGAATGCACTTTTTATGTTTGCCAAAGCCATGATTTGCCAAAGTTGGAAGACAACAAAAAAAATCCTATGACAGACTTTGTTTGATTGCAGAAAACAAGAGATATCTTCCTCCATCAAGATAGCAGTGGCACTTCTCATTCAGTCGTCAGATGCAGAGGTGGCACCACCCTTTTGTAACCCGGACCATTCATTTGGTGGGATCCAGGAGGTGGGTCATGCCCAGATGAGAAATATAGAAGTTAGGCACGGATAACAGAAATCACAATTTGTAGTAAGTAGACAATGCGAAGAAAATATCAATATCAATATCACAATTTGTAGTAACAAAAATCACAATTCAACTTCAAAACAAACAACAGTAAAATGACCAGATATAGTACTTGAAGCATTCAACCAGAAGAAACAGTTCATAGATAGATAACAACTTAATACCGGCCTTCCATACTTGGTTGAACAAAAAAAGAAGAATAAAGAAAAAGAAAAAGAAATTGCATGTAAAATTAATTCCAAAAGGGCAAGAGTAACCTGCCTTCAAACATTCAGAGTGTACCATTGTGGTAGATCTCCTCACCTGGGGGATGCTTGAGATCACATTTCCTCTACACAAGAAAACCATTTTGTAGTTAAGAATAAACTCCCTTGTGATAGCCAAAGTAATACTCCAAGATTTAAAAAAGAACAAAGAGACTCAATAATCCCATCATCTGTGGTGTGACGAGGATGCCCGTAAAAGCAAAGTCTCGTTATGTGGGTATGACAACGATTAGGTAAACAAAATGTGAGAACAACCACTTAGATCCTAAACTCCTAATTGATATTCAAACATAAAATAGAAGAAATTTGGGCTAGATACTCTTACACATGCTCAACTACAATAACAGATATGCCAATTTCTTTCAGTGTATATAAACTAACAAGGCCAAAATCATCATTCTCATTAGTTTGGTTGTTTGGAACACGCCTTGGCATCTTGAGACTTTCGCAGCATAATTCGTTGGCATTTTCCAAGAAATGTTGCACAGTACCATTCTGCTGTCCCTTTAATGGCATATAGTAACATCTGGGCTGTTCCTCAGGTGTGCCCGACCAGATATAACAAATGACCTGAAATTAACCACAGTATGAAGCAAGTCAACAGTTAAAAGAATAAATGTTGTCACACCAAGTATGTGCTATAGTCTAAAAATCGGGCCTGTTCAGTTAAAATGTATATGGAAGATGTATGTGAACCAAACAGAACGAACAACTTGGTTTCTGAAACACAAACAATTAGTACAGGAATTCTTATGTTAATGTATATTCCATAATGTAAATACAAGAACCAAGAATGCCTAAGAAATTTGATATAAATTTCACAGCAACTCTGTAGATTCACTAATTCTTTACTATTCACTGACGATACCTAACAACTTTAACATAAATTTAACAGGAAATCGTAATTCACCAATTCTCTAAGAGAAGTAGACATTACCTTCAACAGACCCACAAGAAATTTTGGAGAAAGATCGGCCACACTTTCAATTGGAAGCAGAGAAGTTGATATTACTTCTAGGATTTGAATCCAAAAGGAAGATAAACATAAATACCAAGAAGCTCACAGCCTCTTTCAAAATAGTGATGCACGGAAAATCTATGGGATCGTTCATCAGGTGGGGCCCACTGTGAAATGTGCTATCCTAGATGTGGGCAACATGCGTAAGATAAATCGTTCATCATCTTTTTCCTCTTCTTTTTCTTTCGAACCATCAATATTTTTGGTACAAGTGTAGTCCGAGTGATGAGGGGACTGGCCTGATTTTCAGGGCTAGTGCCTGATCATGATGGGTCCCACCTAATGAAATGGGTTGACTCTCACACAATGATTCCACATCATTACTCATTTCTCCTTTTCAGGTCACATAAATAACTTCATTTAGAGGTTTTAATGCATTGACACTTACAGTGCCAACAATAGGATAGAGTTGACAGAAACAGCAAAAGGTATTTAACTTGTTCCCAACGCTTCCCCAAAAACGCTTCAAATGAACAACCTCAGGTTCATTTCCACTTCATGGTATAATGTTGCATGAATGTAGGATTTTTGTACTTTTATATGTTGAATACTGAACTTCATTGAATATTGTAGATCTGCTGTTGAATAAAAAAAAATCTTGGATTATGGACCATGATGGGCTTATCAAGACAGGATTTGCAATGAGCATGATACATCTGATCCTTTGGTACTTGGAAATTGTCTTATTTCCTAGAGAGGCTAATCAATTGGGAGATTGGCTTGTAGAAGTTGCCCATGCTAGTTTCACTACGGGATTTTCTTATCCGTTGCCTTAATGGATGTTTTGTATCTGCTTAGCTCTTTTGAACCTTTTTAGCAAAGTTGTTGTCATCTATAAAACGTCGAGAAGCAGGTTTCATGATTGAGTTTGTCTCTGCCCACATGGATTAGTGCAACTACTTCTCCTGCAAAATTAGTTTAATTGTTTCAGGAAGTAAAGATATTCCAATACCATTAAGTTCATTTTCCTGTTATATTCAGTTAATTTGTAGGGTACAAAGGGCATACTCGTTGTCCTTTACATGTAAAAACAGAGTTTGTTTTCACAGCCTGTTATGACTACCTGAAATGGAGAAACTAGGCTGATCCTGATTTACATGTAAAAACTAACAAACATGAGTTACAGACCATGCCACAATCCCAACATTTTTAGTTAAAATGATAATCAGCCCAAGAAGGTGAATAGCATTACATGCAGTACTCATCCTCATCAGCAAAGATAGAGAAGCACCACGTTTCCCAAAAGATGAAAATATTGTCATTGGACACCTCTTCCCTTACTAAAACTTCTATCCAAGAGGATGACAGATAATTCTACCAGTGAAAACAAATTTTCAGAAGCTTAATAGAAAGTGCCTTCTATGATCATTTTAGTTTGGGAAATAAATCTGAATTACTCAAATGGTTCTAAGAAAATGATACCAAAATATGCCAACTGAATCTAATAGATATATTTCGTATTTAGCATGAATAGTTTAATGAACTAATGAGTAATGAGGATCAGTAGATAGTTGCCCACCTCTTGCTTTGGTCCCCGATTTTATCTATTCTAGTGCATCATCAACAGCAACTAAGTCGCTACATGTAGATCCTTCAAATGGCCCCCCCCCTTAGGCTGGCTCAACAGCCTAGAAAGAAGTGTAGATGCCATAAAATAATCTGACAAATAAGAATGTCAATTAAATAAACTGAAATAATGAATTAATCATTAGAAAAAAGTTAATAATATTAGAGGTGAAATTGGATGGAAAATGTGAAATCAAGTCCTGTTTTTAAAGACAGGAATAGTGTCACGCACCATATTCATCAAGAGGAGCATCATAATCATAACTAGTTGTATAGAACGGCCCACTAGAAGTCCGGCCAAAGTTTATTCCCCCAAAGTATTGTTAGATTTAGCAAGAAAGCTGTGAATTAGTTTATTAATGCATTGGCCCCACTGCAGACAAGGTATAAGCCTAATATTACACTAAAAATTCCAAAAACCATGTCAAACTAGAAAATATTTAAGTTAAAACATAACAATTGAGCACCCAATTAAAGCACATGTGTGATGGATGGGTTTTGGCTGATCTCATGGGTTATCTAATACACCTAAACCACCTCTATTAAACAGACCAGTGTTAAAGGGAGGGGAATTAGGGTTCAAGTCACTGAAAAGGCATCAAACAGAGTCTCCCAACTATTTTCTTTGAAGAATTTGAAGACCAAACAACTTAGAAAAATGCTCTGGTGGAGAGCACTACTTGTTGCATTGGAAGACTTTTGGGCTATGGTCCATCCAAATCATGACGAGACACTAAACCATGGGAACCCACGGAGCATGTTGTGCATATCCTTATCTTGAGGATAACAATATTTGTAACAGCCTCGGATTTTTTAGATTTATTTCAGAATTTTTAAAAAATTTATTTTGATTTTATATCAGTACGTTTACTTTGTTTTGAAAACAACGGACCATCCGTAGGAGATCCGATAGGGGACCCTTTACAAAAGTTGCTTAGAATAACCCTATAAATGTTGTAGAAAGACCGGATTTCGAAAATCTCACTATTTTTAGATAATTACGAAAATGTCACTCATTAAACTTAAGTTAAACCGTCGTTTTAAATATGATAGTTTCTGACGATCCCTTTTACGTAAAACTCCATATATAATCTTTTTGACACATTTTAGCCAGTACACGTCGAATTTTAGCCATCCGATCATCCTATAAATGCCCTAATCAGATTATGGCCTATAAGTGGCCCACCTTAACTCAAATCTGCGCAATTTTTGGTGTCCCATCCTTAATCGACCCCGCCTGTCCTGATGGACAGTTCAAATCCCACACAAACATCACTATAAGCACTCCACATGCAACGTGCACTCCAAGTGGCACGGTCAAACACAGTTTGACCGCGCCCGCCCGAACCGACGGGACTCTGTCTTCTTCTCCGCGCACGCTATTACAGCAGTGCATTGCTGCCGACCCGTGCCCTCCACACCGTCCATCGAACTCGACCCCACATCAAAATCCAAGCCGTCTATCCTACTCCCCCTCAGTCTGTAACCTATTCTATTCAAACCTTTTAAGCAAAACTCGATCATACGACCCACTCCAAATCACCGTCTACATCAAGAATCACTAAGATCCGAAGATCTGTTTTGCATGGACGCTCAGAATCGCGTCTATAACGTCTTGTGGGCCCCACCCACCACTTCAACGGTCCAGGTACATTAGAACTCGAGGAGGAGAGGGAGAGTCCCGAACCGACTCCAACTCCAACTCTCCGTTCCTTCCGCACCACACAACCGACCTCCGACCGACTATAAAACCTCCATCCGTCTTCTTTCCCTCCTTCCAGAAACACCAGAGAGAGAGAGAGAGAGAGAGAGAACAAGTAGAGAGAGAGAGACCGTGAGAGAGAGAACAAGTAAAGAGAGAGAGACTGTGAGAGGGAAGGTTTTAGAGAGAGAGAGAGAGAGAGCGTGCTGCCCCTACTCCTACTAGACCCTGTTCCAGGTCTGGAAGAGAAGAAGAAGAAGAAGAAAAGAAAGAAAGAGAGAAAGAGAAGATCGAGTTGAGCTAAGCCGAGTCGACTTAGTTGAGTTTTCGAGTTACATCACTGTTGTGAGAGGTAAGTCGTATAAACCTGGATTTAATTTCCTAGATCTAGCCTAAACCTTAACCCTAGGTGTAGATCTAACCCTAGTTGGTCGTGGCAATGAAAATCGTACTGATCTACACATTAATCTCGTGCTTTTTATTAAACATGTTAGGTTTTGGATCTAAGAGAGACTTCACAGCCCTAACAACTTCTCAAAGCATCAAGTTCTAAGAGGTGGGGATTTCTTTAAGCCCATCTACTGATAATATTAAATTCTATGTTGATTTTATGCTTAGAAACTAGGATTTTGTTACGTGATTTCTTGAAACCGTGCTTGTTGAAATCTTTCCATGTAAATATGAATTGTATAATGTTCCTTGTTGTGTATGTTAAATTTTGATGTATGAACTATGCATAAGTGCTTGGAAAAGGAATTGTGATGATATACATGCTTATGAGGAAATTATGCTTGATTTACGTTGTCACATACTCATAGATGTGTTGTTTGCCATGGGATATTGTATATGGATGTTACACTAATGAACACCCCTTAACCCCATACTGATGCAACCGTATGATGTAAAGAGAAGAAGCTGTGCGAGGCCTTGTTATGTTGGCATTACCATGTGGAGATTTTGGATGACTATGTCCTTATTGTGAAAGTCGGCATTATCGTGTGTCTTATTAAATGAATATGCTTTGACATGAGAATTAAGTATTAGCATTACCGTGTATGTGTTGTTCGTTGCATATGCCATGATGTTAAGTTTGGCACTACCGTGTGCGCATTGTTGGATACGTGCCAAGGGATCCTTATTGATTCGCTACCTGTGATGGATCCACTGAAGTATGAAATTGATGAATATGGAAACTCTTGAACTGACTGGGGTAAGGAGTGATCATTAGACGTGTACATCGTTTAATAGGCTGAATGCTAAACTTATTTAATTAAAGGAAAAACTAATCATGCATTCACTGGACCCGTCTTGGTGGGTCAGCCCCTCAGGCGTTAGAGAAAGTGTGCATGGGCCCGTTTCTCTCTCGCTATCTAGTGAAAGTGTGCATGGGCCCGTTTCACTAGTTGTGTTTTGGTGCATGGCAAGAGTGGAGTGATCCCGTCCTAGCTAGAACCTCTGATAACTAGTGGCTGGTGAGAAGAGTGAGGTGATCCCGTCTCATTTGGTCAGGGTGCCTTAGCGAGAGCATGCATGTCATGAATTGCATTAACCAAGATCTTTTACTGAATTGTTTTGATTGATTAAATGATAATATCCTGCTTGCATTTACTCTGTATTTATTCTGTGCCATTATTATTATCATGATTGTCTTAGAAGGATGTTCCCCACTATGATAGCGTTTACCACATCAAAGATAATCCAGGTGAAGATCCAGTAAGAGAATCGAATACTATGACGAGGTGCTTTAAGGCTTGTGGCAGCGGCTTGAAGATGGGTTATGTTTATTATCTTTGTAGAATAGATTTATTTTCATGTAACTTGTAATAAGCCTCTCATTGAGACTAGAAAGTAGAATATTATGTAATTTGTATGATTTAAGGACATTATCTTAATAACGTAGAGTAGAAAAACTTCGAATAAGAACTTTGAATTCCGTTATTTTGCTATGAATGCCATGAATGCGGGAAATAAAGATGAATGTGTGGAAATATATCCTTAACACATTCCAGATAAAACCCGAAAACTTGGCCCATTGTGTTGTCCACGAGAGCCGAAATTTCGGGGGTTACAATACTCCTCTTAATACATAGAACAAACACCTAAACTGCATTGTAAGAAACCAACATGGATTTAGAATCGAATGAGCAACCCTAACACCCACCAAATCAAGAGAATTCGAGATAGAATTTCTGGAAAAAAAAAAAAAAAAAAAAAGGAGAGAGAGAGAGAGAGAGAGAAGCATATTTACGTGTGAGAAAGAGAGACCTGAGAGAGGGAGACCAAACGCACTTGCGTCGGGGTCGCCGCTCTATTGAGAGAGAGCGCTTGCTTGGCAAAAGGAGAGAGATGGAGAGACGGTCGGGGCGTTGATCGGGGTTGGGGTAGGGAAGTCAGGGAGTTGATCAAGGTCAGTGGTGGTGGGTAGCTACCGAAGTTGCAGCAAAAGGTGGTTCTGTGGGGAAGATGGGTTCTGCAGAGTTGAGAGAGAGAGAGAGAGAGAGAGAGAGATGAATCAGTGGCAATAGAATAAAAGAGGCCTAGGGTTGTGGTTAGCATGAGTGAGAGCGCGAGAACTGAGATAAAAGGGGGCTAGGGTTTCTCTTTTTTTATTTTTCAGGATCCTTTACTGGCACCCGGTTGTCGTAAGCTCCATCACAGATTCCCCCAAATGGCGAAATGATTATGAGGGCGCTCGATCCCCACCGACGACACAGAGTGTCAGCGATCATTATATGCACTCGCGCTGCATGCTGGCCGCCGGCAAGGCCACACTTTCTTGTAGTGTCAATATTGGAATATCCACACCACCATATCTTTATGCCTTTTCCATGGACTGTTGTTATGCCTTTTGTTGTCTATTTGTAGGACCCACCAATGAAGGGGTTAGAAACCTCTATTGGGTAATTCCCCCCTCCACAGTTGGGCGTACCATAGTCTGCTATTGCCATCTAACCCATTCAATATGGTAACTACACCATGAAATGGGACACCCCAAAAATCAAAATGATCCAACCATAGAGGTTCTCACCAGATGAATTTAGATGTTATTGGGTGCTTGTTCATTGCTCTCTGTGGTGCAGCCCACCTAGTGATTGGATTTGCTTGATTTTTTTGGCATCCAAATTTTATTTTATTCAACACTACCACATGGTTAGGTGCCATTTGTACAGAATGGTAGGTCTCGCAAGCAAAATTAACTCTCAAATGTGGATATTTTTGTTACTTAATATGAATTCCCCTAATGTTTTCATAGAGAGGAGGTACTTGCAATCACCCAAAAAAGGAGAGATATCTACAGTTTTCATAAAAACAAGTTGAGGTGTCTATCATTATCCATGTGCAAAAAATGAAAGAAAGGAAAAAGATAAAAGATAAAAGATAAAGATAAAAGATAAAAGATAAAATAGGGAAAGGAAAAGATCCAGTAAAACTGGAAGAACCGGAATATGGCAGAAACAGGGCAATGAATGATTGAGTCCACAACCAATAGCTTTATTTCATTCTGATAACTTCATGAAATCCATGATCCAGACCATAGATCTAATGGCGTACTCCATGATCAATTGCCTGGAACAGAACCTGTAGGCCCCATTGGTACAAACTGGTGCATCAGAACTTTAATTCATTATGATAAGCTAACATGTAGGAGGTTGCATTCTAAAAGCAATGCATGACTATATGTAAATCCATGCATATTCTTGAAACAGAAAAATTACAGAACACACTGCAAACAGAAATAAAATGAAGACTAATGACTTATTTGCAAAGGAAATTTCATTGGGAAGAGAGGAATACTGATATGCACACACATGCGGTGATCAGGGCTGATCTACAGGGCCACCATGTGGATGTGATATAGGCTAGAAATTGTAGTGATTGGAAATTTCTCTCAATCACTGGTTGTTCAATATCCTTGTGGCAGACCCTATTAGGGTTTCTTCAACATTCAACAATGTAATACCTTAATTAGGGTTTCTTCAACATTCAATTAGGGATTTAATTTGAAAATCCCTAATTAGGAATTCACGATTGTGAAACCCTAATTCGGGTTTCCTCAACATTCAACATCGACATTGCTCGATCTCAAGAGGGAGATTGGGCGAGAGATCGACACACAGAGACCTGAGAGAGAGAGAGAGAGAGAGAGAGAGAGAGAGAGAGTGGTTGCTTCGCCGCTCGATTGAGAGAGAGACAGTCGGGGTGGTGATACCGAGAGTGGTTGCTTTGCCACTCAGATTGCTATGTTGCTGGAGTTGCAGAGAGAGAGAGAGAGAGAGAGAGAGAGAGAGAGAGAGAGAGAGAGAATCGGGGGTTGAGAGAGAGAGCGTCAGGGGTTGAGGGAGGGAGAGAGTTAGAGAGATAGATTTGGGGGTGGGGAGGTGTCGAAACGAGGATTAGGCTTTTTGTTTTGAGTGAGGATCGTCTGTGTTGAAAACACAGAAAAATTCAGTGCCGTCTATTCTCATTGGTACGCCAATGACGTCAGCTAAAAAAACCAGCCGATTTTCTCTCATGTATGGATTGCGTGCTACAAAACCCACTTTTACAGTGTGGAATTTCCCTGGGCCTCATCCTAATTTATCTGTTAGATCAGAACCGTCCATCAATTTTTTTAGATTATTCTAAGGCATAACATAAAAAATGAAGCACTTCCAAAGCTCAAGTGGACCACACAACAGAAAGCATGGGATTGAACGAAACGTTGAAACCTTCCTACGGAGGTTTATTTGCCATCTAACCCCTTCATAAGGTCACTTAGACCTTGATTCAGGGAAACCACAAACATCAGCTTGACCAGAGCTGTCTATTGCAACAAGAAGTTTTCAATGGTAGGTGTTCATTTCCCACTCTTTTCCGTCTTGTGGCCCACTTGAGCCTTGGATCTGATTTATTTTCAGTCTCCTGACTAAAAGGTATGAAACAAAATGATTGGACTGTGTGGATCTAATACATACTTCATGATGGACCCCACAGAAGTTCCACCTTTCAACTGTTCCTGTAGAGCGGAATTACTTTAGGTGAGAAATTTACACGGCCCATGATGACTTATTTCTTAGATCCACGCCGTCCATATAATTTTTCAGATCCTTTCAGGATATAAACCTACAAACAAGTTAGATTCAAAGCTCAACTGGAACACACCATAGAAAACAGTGGAATAGATGCTACCGTTGAAAACTTCTTAGGGCCCAGACGGCTCTGATCAAGCAGATATTTGTGTCGTACCTTCATCCAGGTATGGGTGGACTTATGAACTGGTTAGATGTTAGATGAAGCCTCACGCTTGGCCCGAGGAAGGTTTCAATCAAAGTTTGTGTAATCCTGACTACTTTCTTTTGGTGTGGTCCACTTGAAATTTGGAAGTACCTTATTTTTGGAACCATGCTCTAAACCTATTTGGAAAAATTGATAGACGGTGTGGATGTAAGACAAAGGTTATGGTCAATGGCGGTGAAGTTCCATACGTTAAAACCTGAAGAGACAAATACGGGATATTTTGTGCATTTATATGGGTTTGTTTACCAGGCCCTGGTGCCACAGAGGTGAGTAGCTCTTTTCGTTGTTGCATGATTCTGTTTATTTTTTTTAATTTAACAACAGTCTAACCCTTACCTTTCGTAGTAGTTTGCCTTCTGCGCATTAGTTTATAAGGAGACGATCAACCGTGCTAGGGATGATCTCCCACCTTTGGGCATGCTGTAAATGGTGAAAAATGAGGCCGAGGTGAAGGGAAAGGAGCTACTTGGTCTACCCTTTTCCCCTGGGGAGAGGTCTAATGATGTCTACCCCTCATTGGGCGAACAACTAGGGGCGATCATGGAGGTCAACTCTTCAGGTGGCTGCCGAGGTATTGGGGCGAACCTTTAACACTTATTACACTTTTTGTGATCTCCCGAGAGTCGTTCTATATGGTCAGCC
This sequence comes from Liriodendron chinense, assembly GCA_003013855.2. Taxonomy (NCBI): domain Eukaryota; kingdom Viridiplantae; phylum Streptophyta; class Magnoliopsida; order Magnoliales; family Magnoliaceae; genus Liriodendron; species Liriodendron chinense. The sequence continues at coordinate 313,841 of PVNU02003407.1, forward strand.
AATAACATCCTTACCGAATTATCTTGTGAGCTAGAGCCCTGCTCTTAGAATGATTACCACAGACACCTTGATGGATCTCTCTGAGGACGTACTCCGCTTCATCCGAGCATAAGCATCTTAGATAGGGCAAAGAGAAACCCTCCTTGTATAGTATATGTTGGGGTCCCAAATGTTGACATTTAGACACTATCGTTTGAGGATACAATGCATCCATCAAACAAGAAGCTATGGACTGCAAATTTCTAAAGTAGAAGCACCAATACTTAGCCATTTTGCTAGGTGGGCCCCATGACTGATCATGATAAGAGCTCTCCAAAGTTGGCCCATGACCTTCAGCACGAAGAAATATGTCCAGTGCATCGAAGCCGATCACCAAACAGACCCCAAAAACTCACCTTTCCAAACCCCAAAGAAATGAAAGACTAATGAACAGTACGCCCGCGCACCCATAAACAAGTGTCCGACGCACACTAAAATGGAACCAAAGCCAGATGTTGATTTTCAGGGTGTGTTGCTACCAGCGCACCTCGAAAATCCGACTGAGTTAGCAAAGTGAATTACGAGGTGCGGTCAACCATCACACCATCAAAATTCAATAAGTCTGAATGCGAATGAAATGCAGGGTGCGCCGTCCTTAGCACACCCAATGAAATTTGAATCAAGCCTCAAGTATTTACAAGGTGTGCCAAAGGTATTTTTAGCCTATTAAAGGGTGCGCTACATGCATTTTTAGTTATTTTCAAGGTGCGCTACGCGTGGTACATTTCCATTAGTTGTTCTTTGGGATTTTTGGGTATAAATATCATGTCTGTCTTTTTAATTAGAGAGATATTGAGAGAAAGAGAGAGTATTGTCCGCTGGGTATTAGGCATTCTCACCGGAAAACCTTGCCGAAACCCCTTTTTTGACCGCCGGAATCCCTTTCTGATCACCGAAAAATCTTCTAGGCCACTACAAGTCCGATCTTAAAAATTGCAAAGTCCAAAACCCTTTCTTAAGGCACACCCCTAAAACCAGAAAATCCCGACTTAACTAAATTTCAGGGTGCACTGGTTACAGCGCACCTCGAAATCCATCAATTAGAAATTAATTTATTTTCAGGGTGCGCTAGACCCAACACATCCTAAAAACCGCCCAGAAACTAAGTTATTTTTAGGATGCACCTCACCTAGTGCACCCTGATATCAACACAAACATCAAGTTACATCAGGATGCACCGAGCCAAGCGCACCCCAAAATATATATATCAGAGGACAAGTCATTTCAAGGTGCGCTGGATCAAGCGCACCCGAAATTCTAGATATAAGAAGTTAACCATTTTCTAAGTGCACTGTGCTTGACGCACCCCAAAATCGACTATAAACTTATCCAATTTTAGGGTGCGCCGGAGCCCACCCAGTGCACCCTGAAATCAGCACTACTAGAATTTAATCTTTTGAGCATTTTAGACCCTGTTTGGGCCTATATTGGGGTATTTCGAACATCTCGGATGCTATAGAACAATCAAATAGGCCTTTCAAGACACCGAATAAGCAGAATGAATAGATATTTTTAGGCTAATCCGACCCAGTACGATGAACGTAGCAAGTCCTCAGAAAGAGGCCGCCAGCATCCAGAACTACGCAAATGCATTATTCTTACATATACTATCATAATATGATCAGATTAAGGCTTGGAGTAAACAAACGGGACCATGATTACCACAATAAACTAGACTGAAGAGTGCCAAACTGTTACGCAACGCTTGTTAAAGATTGACACCTCTAAAACAGTCGATGCCCTACCCAGTCAAACGACATTCATTGCTTAGGCTGCTCAAGTACACACAATTGAAGATTAGTCTTCCCGAGGTCACCCGTCCAAAAATGACGGGTGCGGGCCTAGAGTCATACCCTCTTAGTTAAGAACCTTGATAGTCGTAGCCCAGATCTCCGGTCGAAATATGGGACATAAACATCCGACCTGTCTAAAGAAAAGATCAGTCCATAACAAAAATACATCGGTCTCTACGACCGCGAACTCAAAGAACATGGGCCCTATTAACTTAGTCTTATGCCTTTTAATTAAGGGTCATCAATCATTCAATGTAATTAAGGGCTCGTGCAAAATCACGGCTTAAAATGTACAAGATCTCAAAATCTCCAGAATAAAATTTGCCTTGCCATATCTTTCTCTTATGTACTTTTGTGAATACTTGTGTGCTACAACCCGAAGATTACACACCCAAGTGCAGGCAGCGAAGTAGTAAAATACTCGGTAAGATCGAGGTCGATCCACAGGGATTGGGGTTAAGAACACTTAGAGGAATTAATTTAGGTGAGTGAGATAAAATCTGATTTAATCCACAAGAGTGGAGCAAGTTGTGTGTGGTGAAAGACAAAAATAAAAAAGGGGCTAAGGCATTAGGGATCCACCTTTGATTTATCCACAAAATTTGATTCAATGGTCCAACAGTAACTCAACTAGAATCGAATAAAGATCCGTTCCAATCGAAAGATAAAACGGTTAAACTACTTGCATATTTCATAAAAGATGGTGATCTAAACCGATTGATTTGACCATGAAGCACTCGTTAGTTGATCGTAGGGAATTCCAAGCATCCATTGTGCCCAGAGTCAATAATGGATCAAGGAATTGTACAGATCAACAACTTTGACAAAAAGTCAATCGATAAGATCACAAATCACACGATCAAATGCATACTTACAAGATATGAGGCTTTGATTGACCGATCCAACCGTTAAGATCTCGTCCATCGATCGCAGGGAATCCAAAGCATCCAATGTGCCCGGAGTCTACAATGGATTAAGGGATTTTACAGATCGATGACTTTACCCGCACTAGCTCGATGACCGTAGGGAATCCAAAGCATCCAACGTGCCCGGAGTCGACGATGGATCAAGGGACTTTATCGATCATGAACTAGCTAATTGGTGTGCAAGGGATCCCAAGCATCCAACGTGCCTGGAGTCGACGATGGATCAAGGGGCCTACACAACAATAGCGTCTGCCGAGGTAGATAACCGAACCAATCAATCAAAGAGAACTCCAACATTCACTCACCATTGTTGAACCAAAAGAACCAAAGCTTGCAAATTTCTTCAAAGGCTTCACCCCTAGCCTTAGCTAAAGGTTTAGCCAACCATGCTACAATGGAAGACTAAAACTCACTAAGAAAATTCTACACTACTCTACATTACAAAAGAAAGAAGATAAGACTAAAGAAGAGAGAACTTTTGAATGGGATTTGAGGGATTTGAGGGGTGATGAGAATGAGAAGGGATTGCCTCCTTTTATAGACTCTTGAGAGGCTCCAAAGCCTAGGTGGCACTCCAAACCCAAAGCAGATTTTTATTTAGGTTCGGGAATGGAGTTAGGCTTGGAGTGCCCAAAGTAAACTTTTCTTTTAGGTTTGGGCTTGGAGTTAAGCTTGGAATGACATGTGGCAAAAAAGTACTCCAAGCCTAAGTGTCACTCCAAACCCAAAGCAGATTTTTTTTTAGGTTTGGAAATGAAGTGAGGCTTGGATGATGAGGTGGCACTTTCAAGCCTTACACATGTGTTGGGAAGAGAGGTAGAGAGAGAGCTAGAGAGAGAGAGAGAGAGCTCCTCTCTTGCACGTTTAGGAGATGAGAGGCTTCTTCATTGTTGGCATGTGAGGTTGGAAGATGATGAATGGTTGAAGCTGCTGTGATGGACGTGATCTGCTAGACGTTGGAGATCAGATGGTGATGACGCTGATGGATGTTGCTTGGACAGCTGAAGAGCTGGAGTGGTCTGCACGTGCAAGGTGGTCGGTGTGATGATGTGGTCCACTGAATGTTGAAGACGGCTCTACTAGATGGATAGCTTGTAATGTTAGTTTGCAGAGAAGCAACTGTTGTTGCTTGGACAGTTGATGAGCTGCTGCTGCTCCTTGTGCAGATGTACATTGCAAGGTTAGCACGAGTGGAATTGATGTGGAATCTCCACACGGTGGAGATGATCTGGGCCAAAGTTGTATGGATGGTGTGGATGAGCTGCTCGTGTGAAGGAGTAGTGGGGTCCACAGTGCTGGACAGATGTCCACTGGATGATGGGATTTCTGCACGTTGACTGATTAGATGGAGAACGTCCATCTGTTGAAGGTGGTCCATCTGATGGACGGTTGATGTTGGAAACAGTTGCTGGACTTGGAGCTTTGATGGATGGTTGTGATGAAGTTGCTGCAGATGGATGGACGGTTGAGCTTGGAGATCAACTGGACGGACAGCTGCAACTGCTTTTGGTGATGAATCATCTACCATAGCTGAATCTGCATGATGAACGGCTGGATTTCCAGCTATAGATGGGCTGGATGATGGCATGATGTGATTGCTGGATGACCTGATGGAGTTGATGACGTCCACCAGCTGGACTTGGACGGTGGCTGAAGGATGCTGGAGATCTCCAGCTACTGGATGGTGAGGATGGGGTCCACCATAGCTGGACAGATGGACGATTTCACCTTGCTGGTCGTTGATCAGTTGATCATGGACGTTGGAGATGAAGGTGGGTAGCAGTTGATGGGTGGTCTTGATTGGTGGACGGTTGAGATGGAGAATGTTGATGGCTGATCAACGGCTGAGATTTCCACATGTGTGGTTGTTTAGACAACCATTGGATGCTCGGTTGCTTGACAGCCATTGGGTGGCTGTAGTTTGGACGTCCAGCTGCTGGCTGTGGATGGATGGACGGTGATGCTTGATCTCCATTTGATCGTGATGGATGGATTGGATTGTTGGAGATGGTCCAAAGTGTTAGTCGATCAGGGCCATTGATCTGATGCTCATGAAAGTGTGGCCCACCTTGATGCACAGTTGGTCCCTCATGTGGATGCCCAATCTTGATCGTTCAAACTTGCACAACCTGGATCTCCAAAATGAGCAGCTGAGATGCATCCTTCCAGGTCATCTTCACCGTAGAAAATAGTATGGTCTTTGATCTTTACGGCCTGATTTCCTTCAGGGCCGCTCTCACACTTGATCTTGATCACTTTAGGGCCTTTAATCGTCCTGATTGACTCGGATCTTGTCCAACCTCTCCTGATCACCTGAACATTGAAAAATCGCCTGATGAGGGATAATTAACCGGAAAAATAATGATAATGCCCTTAACAACCAGGGTTAATTATACAATATTAGGCACTTATCATTATAATTATCCATGAATGTTTTCAATACTTAGAACCCTAGAGCAACAATACGTAGAAAATGTCCCTTTAACATTTTTAGTTCTAACAATGTATCACCTATCATCGTGTACCGAGCTAAGTGGTGCTGGATTCTTCGTGCTTCTAGCTTGTTTTCGGGCAGCTCTCCCTGTCTTAAGCAGCGAATTATCGAGTCCATCCAGGTCGGCATGACATTCACCAAGAACGACTCTTTCATTTCTTCTTGGACGATGCTTCGCTCTGGCAAGAACTCAATTAGAATTGTTCTGGAGAGATTGTCATCGAATGGTGATGCAAGTTTTGCCAGTAAATTTGCATTTGTGTTCTCTGACATGAACGATCTCAAAATGCTCGAACTGGCCGAGTAACTCCTGAGCTTTGTCTAGATAGGCGATTGGTCTCTTGCCCTTAGCCTGATATTCGACGGTCACTTGGCTGACCACCAACTAAGAATCACTATGTACCTTCAACCTCCGAGCTCCCAATGCCTTGGCTAGACGTAGCCCAGTTAGATCAAGAGCCTCGTACTCGGCCTCGTTGTTGGAAGCTCGAAAGCTTAACCTTAGGGTATATTTCACATTTATTCCTTTTGGCAAGGTCAGAATCATGCATGCCCCGCTCCCTTAAGCGTTGAAGGACCCATCTATGTGGAGGGTCCACGTTGACAATGATGGATCATTGTTTTCTTCTCGACCAATGGGCTGCGTGGCTAGTGAGTTAGTGAATTCTACAATGAAGTCCGCTACGACCTACCCTTTTATAGCAGTCCATGGGCGGGATTGTATATCGAACTCGCCAAGCTCTATTGCCCACTTAGTGAGCCGACCAGACGTCTCTGACTTCTGGAGAACTTGTTGTAGTGGCTGGTCGATCAAGACATCAATAGAGTATACTTGGAAGTACGGTCTCGGGCGCTTAGCTGAGATGACCAAGGCTAGGGCCAACTTTAATTTTAATATCTAGGTACCTAGTTTCTACATCGAGCAGGGCCTTACTGACATAATACACGGGCCGCTGGGTGCATTCGTCATCTCTAACCAGAGCCGAGCTCATCGCCGATGGTGAGACGGTTAGATAAAGCAACAACTCTTCCCCTTGAATGGGCTTAAATAATAAAGGTAGGCTTGTGATAATTCATTCTGCAAGTCCAAGGAAAGATAGAGAGAAAAAAGAATAAGAGTTTGAGAGAGAGAGAGAGAGAGAGAGAGAGAGAGAGAGAGAGAGAGAGAGAGAGAACGAAAAGAGAAGCAACCAGGCTCGTGACGATTCATCCTTAACGCCGATGCGCTCAAAGCTTCTTCAAAGTTCTCGGATTGATGAGATCTCTCTAGTTTCATTCTTATGATTTTAATATACTTTTCGGGGAGTAAAGAAAACCAGATCCAAGTGTGTTGTGCTTGTGATTGTTGTGTAATACGTTCTTACATAGTGAATTTGTTCATCTGGACGAGGTCTCATGGTTTTTACCTCTTTTAAGGGTGGCGTTGATTATTTGTTTATGTTTTCACATTACTATATATATCTTATAAATTGCGGTAGTTGGGGTGTGAGATCACGAAGTTTTGTGCATATGCCCCAACACTGCGGGGGCTATGCTATTAGCAAGCCTGAACCTATGCCTTTGACTTAAAATAATAAATCTTCTTACTTCTTTAATTTCCATTTATTTTTAATTTTTGTTATCGTAATCTCTATCTAACGTTTTCAGCAACTATTTCCAAAATAAACCTTGTTGAACTGATGCTAACCGTGCTAACGGGGCCTTCATATGTTAGATGTGGGGGATTGTTCTCGTAACCAGGTGGCATGTACGTCGTGTGGGTGCGTTGTGTACGTGTTGTGTGCCCACTTCAGTTCAGAAGAATATTGAAGGCCTGCTTTTGTGTTTGCTGGAAGTCACGTACCATCGTTGCGGTATGATCAAGCAAGTAAATTGGCTGGCTTTTTTCTTATGTAGATGATTTGACTGTAACACATTTGTCACCGTTTTGGGATTCAGAAATTTCCAAACAGAAGTTTTGAAAAGTTTGTGATTTTCCAAATTTGCGCTGTCAAGGCACCAATTTCGCAGAAACTCAAGTTTCTATTGCTTTCCTTAACGAAGCAACTTCTCAGAAACTCAGTTACTGTTGCCTTCTTTAATGCAGCAAGTTCTCAGAAACTCAGTCTCTGTTACTTAATCAACATAGCAAATTCTCAGAATCTCAGCATCTTTTCTAGGAAATTTCATTGCCGTTTCCTGGATTTTGCTATTGTGCCTTATCTCCTACCCGAATGGTATAAAACAGGACGTGTTTGTTCCACATCAGTCTCAGTGCTTTTGAATGCAGATTTTTCTTTTGAGGTTCGTCTTTCTTGTTCTTACTCTCCCTTGCATGGAATTGATTTCTTATCTGTTCTGGCAATTGATACTCACACCCTTGTTTTCGAAAGCGGATTGCGTGGTGTGCCACACACCACGGAACTTGGTGCTATGTTGACGTCACCAAGTTCTGTGGGCCCCACCATGATGTTTGTGTTATATAAACACCGTCCATCCATTTTATGAGATTATTTTAGCTAATATGCCAAAACATGAGGCAGATCCAAAGCTCAAGTGGACCACACTACAAAATGCATTCGAGGTTGAACATCTACCATTGAAAACTTCTCAGGGGCCACTGAAGTTTTGGATCAAGCTGATATTTGTGTTTTCCATTCATCAGGTCTATGGGACCTTATGAGCAGGTTGGATGGGAAATAAACATGATGGTGGGCCCTAGAAAGGTTTCGACGGTGGATGTCATTGTCACCGTTGCTTTCTATGTAGTGGTCCACTTCAACTTTGGATCCGTAGGGGGTGACTTGAGCTTTCAATAGAAACAGGCGGTCCTGTCGGGGCCCTGTGGGGGCCACCATGGTATATGTATTTTATCTAAGTTGTCCATCCATTATAAAAAGTCATTTTAAGGTAGAATCCAAAAGAGGAGGTAGATCAAAGGCTCGAGCGGACCATACCATGGGAAGCAGTGGTGACAAATGACCCCACCGTTGAAACCTTCCTAAGGTCCAGCGTGGTGTGGTCTCGGGTTAGCTGGTGTCAAAGCTCCATAGGTCCCACCATGACGCATGTATTTTACCCACACTGTCCATCCATTTTTCTAGTCTCATTTTAAAGCATAAGACCAAAACAGAGGCAGATACAAAGCTCAAGTGGACTACACGACATAAAGCAGTGGCTATTGAACAATTACCATACTGAAGATTTTTGGGGTCACAGAAGTTTCGGATCAAGCTGATATTTGAGTTTTTCATTCATCCAGCTCTTTGTGATCTTATGAAGAGGTTGATGACAAATAAACATCACTGTGGGTGAAGCTTTCAACGGTGGACATCATTCTCCTCACTGTTTCCTGTGGTGTGGTCCACTTGAGCTTTATATCTGCCTCTTTTTTTGTCTCATGCCTTAAAATAAGCTGGAAAAATGGATGGACAGTGTGGATAAAACACATACATCATGGTGGGAGCCACGGAGTTCGTTTGTTTGTTTTGCTAATATGAATGAGGATTTTCTGAGGTGGTTTTCTTGTTGGTGCGTGGAATTGAATTCTTCTGTAATGTGGTAGTTGATTTTTGCACCCCAGTTTCTTTTTAATGGAACACCCCTTTTTCGATAGTGTGCATGTCATTCGTTGGAAGCGGATTGCCAGTGACCCGGGCAAATAGATATACCTGTGTGCAGGGATGTTTAGGGCCCATATAGATATCTGTGACAAATCTACTCCGTCCATCTTCTTTGAAAGACCACAATAGGACAGGATTCTAAAAATCAGCCAGATCCAAAACTCACTTGGGCCATACCTCACGAAAGAGTGGGGATTGAACACCTGGTGGTGACAGAAGTTTTGTATCAGGATGATATTTGTTCCTACAGTTTTATCTGATTGGTAATAGCCCTATGAAAGGTTTTGATGGCATATAAACATCATGGTCAGCTCCAGGAAGGTTTCAATGGTGGACGTTCGTTGGTGTGGCTGATCTGAGTTTTGGGTCTTCCTGATTTTTACGATACTTTTCCTATTGTGGTATTTCAAAACAGATGAACGGAGTGGATTTGTCACGGATATCTCCCTGGCCTCATACAGACCCCGGTATATCTCCGTGGGTTATGGTTATAAGATTCTCTTATTGGATGATTTTCTTTCTTTCATTTTTTTTTTCTTTGATAAGAGAATATTCTTTTGAATTGTGTATTGATAATGTCTATCATAATTTTCTAACTTCATTTTTCGCTGTTCTTGAACTGGGACATACACAATATGTTTGGGATGCCCTATCATGGGACTTTTTTTCTTTTTCTTTTATATATAAATATATATGTTATGTTATGGTTTGGTGCCGCTTTGAAGGTAATTTAGGTCCCCTCACTTTTTTTTTTAATACACCCCACTGTGAGTACACCCACCCCCTGCACCTTCCAAACGAGAGAAAAAAAAAATAAAAATAAAAAAATTCTACGGTCTGATTTTAGTACGAGTTTTTCTTCTTTATAGAATTCATGGCTTGTTTTAAAGACGAGAGACCTTTGACGGAATTCCCTTTGAATTTCAAGTGCTGAACTACAATAATTCTGCTGGCATGTCTGATTTTCTAGGATCATTCTAGTTTCAAATTGAATCAGCTTCATTGCCTCTGTTTGAGCTGATTACATTCTATGGATTATAAGATGCAAATGATTCCTCCTTTGGTTTAGTTTGCACGAGTTGGGCCCATGATTTTTTGATCCAGACCAATGATCTGTTGGAGCCAACAGGCATCGTGCGTGGATGGTTCCCAAAAATCTCCCATCACTGCCACCAATCTTGGGTCCTTTCTGTTGAATGTGGACCTTTGATGTTTTTCTTCTTAACTCATCTATTTCTGAGCCTAAATTGAACGGTCAGGTTTGGCCTAATGAAGGGTGTGGGTGTGGGTGTGTGTTTTGGATGAAGACCTTTTCAAGGAACCTATAATTCCTTCATTTTAAATTTCTGTTCTTCAGGACAGTTGCATGGTGCCTGTGTAATTGTATTTTCTGTTCTTCATGGAAACATGAGTACTGTAACTTTACCTATTTAAGATTCTTGAGAACAAAGAAATCCACGCTATCTAAAGTAAATAAATACTACCCATATTTATAACATGGGAAGTTAAATAGGTCTTCTCTCTGCCATGAATCTTGACTTTTGAGATGACTAACGCCGTACATCTGGTGTTTTCTTTCCTGTGTCCTAGCTTCCAAATGAAAAAAATTCAGAGCAAACTACACTCATTTCTTGAAAGAAAATGTTTCAATAAATTTGCGCATCAGTTTTTGTTCTCCTATTCATTATGTATGACGTATTAAGCTTAATGATCTGATATTTCGTGCAGTCAGTAACAATAGGCTGTGATCAGACAGTTCTGTTGGTGGTAGAAAGCCATTTGTTATAGTAAAGCTCTGTTAAGTGTATACAAATTTTAGTAGTATTCCTGGGAGGGAATAATTCTACAATGGAATCCTATGCTATCAACAGTTCAGAATCCGAAGTGATGAGCAGATCGCGTAGAAAGTATTCAAAGATTGTCAATAACTATGAGTCGCTCAATGAGGTATTCTTACACTCTTTACTTTCTCCTTTCTGCTTTTCCTTGAAATCTTTGTTTAGCCTTGTTTGTAGTACTAACTGAAATAAATAAAAATGGTGACGGTTGATTTGTAGAGGCGTTAGAAAGTCCTAGTCATCAGATAATTCACTGCATGTGTGGTCCATGGTTCAGGATGCAAACTGCTGATCTGATGTACCTCACTGTGAAGAGGAATGCCTTGGAATATCCGAGATTAGACATTCCAAACACTTATCTTGGTGGTCTAAAACTGTAGACACAGTACGCCAACATTCCATATTTCATAATGACAAGTCCAAATACAAAGTCTTAATATCGTCTAATTTGTTATATTTCCTGGGCATCACTCATCTACTATCAAGGCTGGCAGATGAATGGTTTGAATCAGGGAATACCATGGGCCCCCCAAGCAGGGAATCCTGTATGTTAGAAAGGGAAGGGCCAGGAAGACTAGCCACAGGGAGTTTATCTGGTGTTATACTGTGGAACCAAACACAAATCTTAAATTTCTTAGCACTAATTAATTGTAGTTTCTTGAGGTTAGTCACTATGACTATTTCTTTTCTTTGGTATCAGTGTCTTATGTAAATCAGGCCAAGCAGGACCATCCATTGGTCCGACATGGATATTAGGAAATACGTATGAATTAAAGGAATCTCTATTAATGGAACTTGGTAAAACAGTAAGGCAAGAAATCTTTCACTTGTATCAGAAGATGGCCATTATCTATCCATAAAAGTAGTCATCACAGCCTTCAACCTAAAATCTAGAGATGTTAGTTTTCAGTACCATTTGCTCCATATCCAAGTACATGTAGGCTAGTATCTCACAGATACAAGGAATCGGGCCCTTTTCTTATTTTGAAAATTACCCGGAATGGCTCACATCTAAGTATTGTTTATTTATTGAATTGATTAGAACCCTTGTAGGGTTGGAACATAATGCATGTAGTCGTGAATGCTCGGATACCCTAATGGGTTGATGCATACTGAGGAAAATTTTAGTTGTTTCTCCCTGTCGGAAATAACCCCGATCAGGCAGCATATAATTACTTATCAAATGTTGATAGACCCAATAGCTGTTACAGGCTGTGAAAGCATATAACATGATGTAGAACTGGTGATTACTACCTTTAATTATTTTTTTGTCTTATTGGTTATTTTTATTGTATTGTTTGAATATGTCACCAGAGCCTCAGAGTATTCAGATTGGTATTTTTTAGACCATTCATGACCCTTAGTATGGGTGCATTTAGATGCAAAACAACACTGAATTGAAATTATTGGTTTGATAGAAGTGGAACTAACAGGATTGTAGTTTCCTTCACTAGCATTCACTTTGAGGGTCTAGCTCCAAATTGTAATTTCATTCCTTTAAAGTTTGACTTGAAAGAGCATTAACTGAAAGTTTTGAGCCTCATTATGAATACTAGGATACATTATCGATTTTCGTCTATTCATCTTTACCTCTTGATTAAGATTAAATGCTTGCAATTCGATTCACTTGTGCGTCCAAACGCAGCCTAAACACCCTTCTGTTTTGAAGATTACTTAGCGAGTGTATTTTAACCACATGAAAGCTGCATCTGTTTGACATGGATTTCACATTACAATATTTCTTTCTAGGTGAAAGAAGCTCTTATCCAAGCTGGTCTTGAGTCTTCCAATCTCATCGTGGGTATTGATTTCACTAAGAGCAACGAATGGACTGGTATGCTCCTGAATCTTGGCTCTGTGGTTCATTTATCTGATGTTCTCTCTCAAAACCATGCAACACCTTCCCTTTAATTAGATAGAAATGAACTCGGTAGCAGGAGTAGGACTTTGAATCTTCTTTTAAGCCAAAAAAAAAAAAAAAGGTTGTGCCCATCATGTGTGTGTCATAGTCCTACAATTAGGCCAATCCTATCAACAGGAAGTCCCGATATGTACATTGCAAGTGGACTATCAGAAAAAAAATTCAATTGTCTATTTTTTATGCATGTGTGGCCTACTCGTTAACTTGGCCAAGCCTGACTTTTGCTCCATGGAAAGTACAAGGTGGGACATGAAAAACCTTTCCAGTTCTCTCACTCACATTGGCATGTGAAATTGAAGGATTAGAACTCCTATTAGGAAAAGTAATTGCATTTCTCTGCCAACTACTTGATCGGATTACTTAAGGTTGAATTACTAAATGCTTGTTACCTAAGCATGATCGATTTCCTGTTGATACAGCGTAAACTATATATTGCTTTGTGTTATCCGGTTATTTGGACCCTGAAGACATTTACGGCCGGTGTTGTTGCTGTCAGGTGAAAGTTCTTTCAACCATCGGAGCTTACATCACATCAGCGATTCACAAAATCCCTATGAACAGGCAATATCCATCATCGGAAGGACCCTTTCCGGCTTGGATGAGGATGACCTTATCCCTTGTTTTGGATTTGGAGACGGTTAGTCATAGATGCTCTGCTTCTCACAACTTGTTTCCTCATAGTACTAGTGATAGGATACTGGCAACAATATCATAATCCACAACTACAGTAATGGTGGCTACACTCCTACAGTACACATGGCTTGTACCACAAATCCTAATCACCCAAATAGTGGGACGCAGTGTACTGGGCTATAGTAAAAATAAAAAATAAAATAAAAACTATAGTAGAAGTATGCTTCTAACTGGCTGGTTGGTAGACTTCTAATGGGCAGTGAAAACTAAAATTAGTAAATGGTCCAAATTCAAAAAAACAAATGTCCATTTATCCAATGTCAGCCTTGTCTAATTAAATATGATTTTGGGTATCTGAGCAATGTACAATGGGTCCTACCATTTTGGTGGTTTGCGTTCAACTTACATGCCGTGTGTACAGGAGGGTGCCCTGTGCCATAGTTGTGGTATAATGCCTAGCATCTTACTATTGGCCTTTAACTTTGGAAGAATATTTGAAATTGCTAAGACTTAAGGGATTGCCTTTTTCTTTGTCTTGCAGCATCAACGCATGACCAAGAAGTTTTTAGTTTCTTCCAAGATGGACGGCCATGTAATAGCTTTGAGGAAGCACTGCGCCGATATAGAGAAATAGTTCCACATCTTAATCTATCTGGTTGGTATATCTTCTACGGACAAAGCTAATTGCATATAACTTACCGCACAAGTTTCCATGGGTACATGTTAGGCAGGCTGCGAGATCTCGGAAACTTAATGTGGGTCCAACGATATATGGTCGAGGCCCAAAAACCAGGCTGGTGGGATGATCTTAACTGCTCAATTGAGGAGAAAAACAATAATGTTGATTTTGGGCTATGTTCTGATTGAGTGGTCAGGATTCTCAACAGAAAGTTATTTTTGGGCCATGACCCATATACTGTGGGGCAACTGGATGAGTGGTCTTATCTTGCATGCATCTGCTATACGTATTGATGGGACTTGATTCCTATCCTTTGTAACAGGACCGACATCGTTCGCTCCAATTATTGAGACCGCTATAGGCATTGTAGAGAAGAGTGAGGGTCAGTATCATGTGCTTCTGATCATCGCAGATGGACAGGTATGTTTTCTGTTCTCCTAGTGTTTAAGAACCCGAATAGGACAGGATGGTCTGAATGGCTCAACCTGGTAGGCCACTGGAAAAATTTACCCAACAAGTTTCAAAACCATGACTTGTGCTCACTAATCAAATGCCTAAACCGCTATGCTGGGAGTGAATTGCTTTCTATTTTCAAAATTTTTAATGATTTTAGATTGTTGGGCCAGAATCAATGAACACAGGTCTAAGCTGTTGAACCTAAATGCCCGTGGAAAAGGGTTGTCATCCAGTTGGGGTTTTACATTGCTTTCTTTGGATGCTTATTACCTTCTTTTTTCTAGTTATGGAGTGAAGAATGTGATGTTGATGAATGTGTGTTTGGTTGACTTGAGAACAATGAATGCTGGATTATCTGGGGATTTTACATATCTAGCTGGATCCTTGCCAGGGCTACTCGTGAGAATGGGATTTTAAACCCTACTCTCAAGTGGCACATGTGTGAGATTCATGACATTCTCAAGTGGGCCCCACCAATGAGCTGATATTCTGTTTCCTTTCATAGTTGTAGTAACTCCAGTGGTTTCGGCTGCTCAATACTGATGCTCTAGATGCTTACTTGATGCAGGTGACCCGAAGCGTGGACACATATCATGGAGATGTAAGCCCACAAGAAAAGGATACAATTGATGCCATTGTCAAAGCTAGGTAGTTACTGTAAGCCATGCTATGTGATCTTAACAGTTTGGATCGTCTGAACATTTCTGATTTTAAGTATTGTTGCAGTGACTACCCCTTATCAATCGTTCTGGTTGGCGTTGGTGACGGACCTTGGGATATGATGCGTCAATTTGATGACAATATACCCCCTCGGGCCTTTGATAATTTCCAGGTTATAAAACCAAACTTTGAACACTTCTGAATACCAGATTCTGTTTGGGATAACAATGATATAAACAGCTTACCCATTCAAAAAAGAAAAAACAAAGGCTCATATACAAGGAACTATTGCTTTATTTTGCAGTTTGTGAATTTCACAGAGATAATGGCGCAAAACATTCCCTCATCCAGGAAGGAGACGGAGTTTGCTCTGGCGGCATTGATGGAAATACCATCACAATACAAAGCGACAATAGAACTCCATCTTTTGGGGTATTAACACGTCTTTTAGCTGTCATGACTTAGATTTAAATTAGTTTAGGAATTCTACTTGCAAGCAACCAACTACAAGCACCAAAAATAATCATCCAATGCATTTGCGAGATCCAGTCAATTCACAGGGTGGGCCCAACAGTTAATTCGTCCAAAATGAGGCTGGTCCACTCTTCAGAGGAGTCACATGTATGGAACAAGGATAGTTGAAAGAAGAGATAGCCCATGGTCCCCATTCAACATACGTGTGAGGGAGGCCTGATGAGTGGACCTGTCCAATTTTTAGTCCTGCCCAAGAATGGCCTGGACCTCACATGTGTGTCATGTTTGCACATGGGGTGCATGCTGGTAGCATTCAAACAATTTTCCAAACTAATGAGCAATTGTTGTATTTGTTTATTTTTTCAGTCGCACAAGGGGATCACGAGTGAAGGATCCTCTCCCTCCACCACCGGAAATTTCTCAACTCGACAACCAGGTAATTACCTTGTAACATAAGATGTCTTCGTGTGTGTTTGGATGAGGGAATTCAGTGATGAACTCTCCATGATAGATACTAAGGAATTCTCTAATTGCAGAAGCCATCAAAAAATGCCACAGGCAAGTGCCTGTACACAACAATGTGGTGCACTTGCACAATGTCTCAACTGTTTCACCAGTTCCAGTGATGGCCTGCAACTTAGCCCAAAAGTCAGGCCAGTCCACTAATCAGTTGGATAACATTTTGTTGTGTTAAACTTATCACATATGATGATTCGACTGGCCTGTTTTTTTAGGTAAGGCTCTTTCACTATAGGGTATATCCTGATAAGCGGCTGAGATCATGTACATGTGTGTCATCTAGACAGGTGTTGGGCACTTGTATTTGTCATTTGCTGATAGCTTGTCTGGGAGTAGCATTCCGTGTTGGTAATAACCACTGAGCTTAATAAGCCGGAGCATTCATTTTGTCAAACAGATGTGTCCGATGGCACAAGAACGATATGGTGGGCCCCAAAATCATTTCTACAGTGCGTGTCCCATCCCACCATGTTCTTTTTCAGATGGCACATAGACAATACAGTGGGGCCCGAAATGGTTTCTATGATGCGCATCACATATCACAGTATTTCATGTGGTGCCCCCTACTTGAGTTGTGGATCGCCCTAATTACTTGGCTGAGGTCCTAAAATGAGGTTTCACAACTGATGGACAGAGTGTATGTCACATAAGAAATTCTCAATAAATAATTCTTGATTGTTTATTGAAAATCAATTTTACTCTTGCTAGAAGCAATGGGCCTATTTGGTTTTGTTTTGTTTTTTTTTTGTTTTTTTTTTTTTTTCATGTCTTTGGCAATTCTAATTCCTAAAATCGCTTTTACTAGAGTTGAATGTTCTTTGACCAGGGTCCCATTTTTTTTTTTTTTTTTAGAAAGAAGAATTTATTATTCACAAAAGGCTTGATACACTTCAGGCAGGCCTCGCCTCACAAAATAACTGGCCTGGCCTACCTATTATTCACAAAATAACTGTTCTTTGACCAGGGTCCGACTTAATTGCTTATTAAAAATTATGAAAATAGGTCTTTTTTTAATAATTTTGTGTAAGATTGTCATCTATATGTGACTAAGTCAAACAACAAATTATCCAGAAATATCAAAACAAGGAGCCCCCACCAATCCATTTAAATAAGGACTGTTTGTGGTGAATTGAAAAATGGAAATTCAAATAAATCACACTTCAATTGTCCACACACTAGAGACTCTAAGAAAGAGCCTCGATTATGTAGAAGGCGAGTGTGGGGAACCTCCTTTGCTTACTAAGTAGTCTCTACTAGACAATGCAAGTAATTTGACACTGAAACAAAATCCCTGTGGGTTCTCACTGATGTTGCGAGGAAAAATGAAAATAAGATGGAATAACATAAAAGTGCAAGATTCTTCGATTTGATCTTCTTCGAATTTGAATGTTTGCTTTGAGAGAAAGAAGATGGGAATATGAATATCCATAGAGAAGTTCCTGTCATGGTAGGGTTACTAGAGCCATTTCTGAAAGGCAATTGGCTGAAGTACTCGTTTTCTTTTTTATTTTTTAGGAAGGAAAAAATTTTATACACAGAAAACCAAGGCTGTACAGCAGAAGTGGAACCCCATTCAGGCTGCTGTAGGCTACAAAAAATACCTAGGACAGCCTATCATATACCCTACAAACTGAACAAGCCCCACCAACTGGAGAGACACATTCTCCGATCTGACCCAATCCCAACCAGTCTTCTATTTTTTTTTTTTTTTTTGGAGAAATGCATCATGACTTTTTTACTTTTTTTTTTGGGAAAGCCCTGTCACTCGTTAATGGCCCCTAGCCCAACCTTATCCACGAAAAACCTACCCTTAATAAGAGGAAGCTCTTCAACAGAAAGGAAGAGACGTTGAAGTTGGGACTGATTGGATCTCCAATATGTGAGTAAAGTCCTTTATTTGTATGTTAAAAGCTCTTCACGAAAAACCTACCCTTAATAAGAGGAAGCTCTTCAACAGAAAGGAAGAGACGTTGAAGTTGGGACTGATTGGATCTCCAATATGTGAGTAAAGTCCTTTATTTGTATGTTAAAAGCACATCACTTCGATACTAAAGAGAAGATTTTCTTAAAATCAATGTCCCTTACTAAAAACTCCTTAGCAATTTATGTCCTTCAATTTGGTCATAGAGTCCAATTTGGTTTTTAATACCCATTTACTATCAATTGGCTCAATATTTAGCCCAGTCAACAATGTTCTAGATTTTACTATCCTTCATAGGTTTTAATTCATCTTTCATGGTATCAATTCAAAGCGTTAGCACTCCCATTATTTTTAGTATCATTTAATAAATTTATGGTTCCTAGTATCGACAATCTTAATCGA
This sequence comes from Liriodendron chinense, assembly GCA_003013855.2. Classification (NCBI taxonomy): domain Eukaryota; kingdom Viridiplantae; phylum Streptophyta; class Magnoliopsida; order Magnoliales; family Magnoliaceae; genus Liriodendron; species Liriodendron chinense. Next base: position 332,198 of record PVNU02003407.1, read on the forward strand.
GGAATTTGAAACCTACGAGTTAAATTTTGGCTTCACAAGAAAACTCAATACATGAAGGTGTTGGAAACTGAATTTTTTGTTAATTTCTTTGATAAACACAACCGAAAAGAAGTTTTAAAACTTTTTTGTACAAATTTTAGATTTAGGATCTCCGTCCATTGATCAAGTTGTGTTTTAAAACATAAAACCAATCACATGATCATACATTTTTTTTTTTTTTAATTTAACTATAATTTTTTTTTCCAAGCAAAGAAAGACGAGAAATTGTACATCTGGCAATTTCTTCAGGCAGACAGCACTCACAAAAAGCTGAATCAGACTGCCTATCGTATAATGATGGGAAAAAGAAGAAGCTAAAACAGCGAAGAAAGAGGCTCAGCCCTCACGGATGCACCTGAGTATGGATTTGTCCGCCTGTTTATGTCACTGACTATCTCTTAACGTAGATCTAGTCTCTCCCTAATCTATTATAGGTTTAGGAGGAGAATCCACATTATATAATCCTTGGTAGGGCCGAGATTTGATCTAGAGTTGTCTGTAGAGTGGACCACAAGCCTAGGCAAGGACGTGCGCACATGTGTATGGAGGAAGGGGTAGGACATCCATCTCTTCTTGTCTCTTTTCTTAACTCTCTCTCTCTCTCTCTCTCTCTCTCTCTCTCTAACTCTCAAAAGTGGGGACGTCCAATGGGTTTGGGCATCCCTAAGGTTTTCTCTCTAATCTCTCCTACAATAGGATCTTATAAAGGAGGTGTTTAGGGTTTCAAGGGAGCACCTTATTGTGGTATTTTGCCACCCCACGAAACCTGTGTACTTACTTTGATGGAGGCTTGTTCACCTTCCTAATCCATACACCCCAACAATCTATTCCTTCCATTATGGTGGTGTTCACCCTTAGGTGAATCCTAAGCTATCCTAAGGTGTGTACCATCAAATCTTAACCATTGAATGTCCATCAAGCTTCATTCAAAACACATCAATGGTTAAAACCCTAAGTTTAATAATTGAAAAACCTCAATAAACAATTGAAAAAATGGGTAAACCAAGTAGATCCTATGTTGGATCATGTGGTCCTTAATGGACGGCGAAATACCCAACATCACCCACTTGTAGTAGCAATGCAGTGACCTTGTAAAGTGAACCAAAGCATCTACTATCATTACCATCTTGGTCTCCACATCCTAGGTCCAAGGATATGGACAGAGCTAGTACAAATCTGAAAATACCATTTTAGCTTGGATATGATGACCATTTTCGTCAAGAAACTTGTAAGCAATACTGCTAATGTGAGTGAGCAAAAGATCCATCCAAGCGGATCATCCATGGCTCACACACACACACACACACACGTGTGTGGCAAAGTGAAGGCTCAATGACACCAGGTCAGATCCAATGGTGCAGACTGTCTATCCTAATATCAAGTCAATCCCCTCACATAAGATGACCATTGATGAAGAACTAAGATAAGTCCCGGTACCTTCATGGTCATGGCAAGGAATTGGGATCCATGGACCACATCTCTCCCTTGACATTTGGCTAATATGTCCAATCTCTAAGATGCCTAAGGACTCATAGACTCTACCTCAGAAACCCTAATGAATAACAAACATATCCACACATAATAACCATGCCATGCTAATAATCAATGCATAAACTAGGGAAAGGGTAACAAGGTTCATTAGAGCACCATATGAAATTACAATACTCTATAGATGTAGCACGAGAGTACATTATACCACTCCCTTTACACGTCAATATTATGCATCCGAGTTTTACACATGTATTCGTTTGTATATATGGGCCTACACTATATCAGCAATCATTCCTCATTTACGTTGTAGTCGAAGGCATTTACCATACAAGGTTAGTGTCCTAATCCCAATTAATGTGAAGTATTGTTGAAGCATTTAAATAAAGAAGAATTTGGTAATGGAATTGACAATGCTGGCTCCTCTTCTATGTATGGCATGTATGAGTTATCATCATAATAGGGAAGGACTGGAATGGATGTAGGAGGAGATGGTGGCTATTACAAAAACATTTAAGTACTTGATTTATAAAAGTGGTATTTGTGGACATGCTTATGACCATGATATGACTGAAATTTAGTTAACATTGTGTAGTTATGCTTTGTTACTTCATTTTTGTCAACTTAGACATGTATTAAACAAGATTCTTACATGTTTTGCATGTTATCAATTACAATGTTTAGCATAAAATTTGATAATCGTGATGTTGTAGATATATGAAGCAAGTGAAGCTAACACATCGCGCACGAAGCGGAACCAAGAATCTACCCCTTCGAAATCAAGTAGGACGAGGGACCGAAAAGATTCAATGACCAACACTTTGAATCTTCATGAAGACACTCTGAGTCTCTCACCCAATGTTGGTGTGAATGCTAGCTATCAGAGTCCTGTAAGAAACGACAACTCTGCGAACACACAAAGCACCGTAAGTTCGAGGAAGAGGATGAGAACCGATTGATCCATGTGACATCATCGGGACTTCGATAGATGAACACTATGCCAATACAATAAAAAAAATGGATCAAAACCTTTGTTGGGTCCATTGTATTTTTCTATTGTAAAAATAAAGTCCGTCGCTAAAATACGACGGTTTTTGCATGTCGCCAATAAAAGATGGACAATAACCGACGCTGTAGGTCGTATTATATGCCATTTAGGTTTGGATCAAACCGTCGCTAATTTAATAATGGTGAAGGATATGATCCGTCGCTAATATTCAACTATGTAAAAAATAGCGATGGTTTCAGTCCGTCGTTATTTCCAATTATTAAAAAAAAATCAGCGGTATATTTGTTGCATTTTGAATTTCTTACACTTGATGAAAACATTTAAAATAAAATAATTAAGTCCAATTGATCATTGACTTGACTAATCGAGGTTCAAGTCCATGTTGGCATCAATAAAACTTCAACTGTCCCTAAGAAAGTTGGTACAGATGTATATGAGAAATGACAAAGAATTGTCATGGCACGTTTATCCTCTTCCTAAAACTTCAAATGTTGGTTTTCATTTGTGCGTATTTCTTCTTGCGAAGTCTTGTTACTTTTATCCTCTTTCGCATTTCTACCAATCTTCAAGTCTCTCTCCTTCTATTTATCCATTCCTTGAACATTTAGCTTTAACTTTTCCTACAAATCAATTTAGGTAGTCGAGTGGAATTCAAACAATATTAAAAGGACTTTAGACTCCATAAATGAAGAATAATTCAATAAAATTACATAGACGGACCTGATCTCTCTCTCTTTGAGAATTTGCAACCGAAGTAGTCGACAACTTGTTGCAAGTCCTCCAAGTCACTCCCTTACCTTTCTGCTTTGCACGTAAATATATGTTAAAAAATGTAGAACAAGGTTCAGTTCATCCAAACCCACATGCAAATTACTCCTCTAAACTATTAATTAAATGGAAAGTTTACATGGCCCATCCAAGAGGTAAACTTACCCATTGAATGGCTGAGGTCAATGAGGATGATCACCAGTTGACAACTTGTTGCAAGTCCTCCCAAGTCACTCCCTGACCTTTCTGCTTTGCACGTGAATATGTATTAAAAAAGTAGAACAAGGTTCAGTTCATCCAAATCCACATGAAAATTAGTCCTCTAAACTATTAATTAAAATACAAAGTTTACATGGCCCATCCAAGAGGTAAACTCATCCATTGAATGGCTGAGGTCAATGAGGATGATCAGTAGTTGGGGATAGATACCATTTCTTCATCAAGATAGAGTTTATATTGTTGGGAGCCGCAAAAGCAAATAACGAGTAGAATCAAACAAACAAAAGAGAAACACATGCAAAGCAGCCATAGAGAACACAACAATTTACGTGGAAAAACCCTTGCAGAGACAAACAATCCGCTATGAAAACGAACTACAAGAGATAAGATCAGTTGGAAGACGCCTAGCTTGGTGTTTCAGCTTAGGTTTGAGTGCTAAGGAGACACTAACCCCACCGATGGGTGGGTGGATCGTGTGACTAACCGTGTGGGTGTGTTGTGCAGCTAACAGGGTGGGTGCGTTGCATGACTAAAAAAAAAGGGAGAGAGAGAGAGATGAGATCAACTTACTTGCAAAATCTAGAGTAGAAAACCTAGTCCCCTTCAAATCCCTTTAGAAAATGTGTTTTCTATTCAGCTCTCTCTCCTCAGGTTCTAACTCTAATTGCATGTTTACAAACTCTTAAATAGAGTTACACCCAAATTAGGAATAAAACTCGTGCTTATGCAAAATCACACAACTCTCTCAATAGGACTTCCGATAGGATCGACACACATCGAGCACTTATCGATAGGATCGAAGACTTCTTTGATAGTATCGAAGATGCGCTAAAACTATCCAGCGGAAAAAAAAACAAAAGAATTTCAGGGATTTTCTTGATAGAATCAAGGGGGTTCAGCATAGATTAAAGGCACCCTAATTTCAACATATACACCACAACCCATGTCTGAATGCAAGTGCACATGTGTAAGCATATGGTTTGAACCGGTATGAACCACTACCTATCCATGAACAATACGGCTGTATTGGCCCAAAACAGCTTGATACTAGGTGATACCAACCCATATCAATGGTTGACGATTTTTAATCCTTGTATGCAAGAACCCACATGCATGTGTGTGTGTGTGTGTATATATATATATATATATATATATATATATATATATATATATATATATATATATATATATATATATATATATAGACACACACACACATGCAATCGACAAATATGTTTTTCCCTCATCCTAATGGAAACATTGATTGCAGTCTTTGTAGAGGTTTCTATGAAGAGAAGGCCATTATCTTGAGCATGCATTTGTGTTTCCTGCAAAAACAACAACGAAATTAAGTAACATCATCAAAAAATATCAGAAGATGCTTAGAATTTTAATGAAAACCGGTCACCTACAGCTGATTGTACCTAACTAAAAATGCACACCTGTGCATCAGACCTGTTGAAAAAGTGAGCCAACTGGTTGAATGGTTCGGATGTACTAGGAAAATTTGACATGTCGGCAGAACAGACAAGGTTGCATGCAAGTTACCGTGCAGACGGTGATATGTGGTCATTTTATCTAAAGAATTCAATGTCAAGAGTCTCAAGATGCATAATGCCTTCTATTGGGATTTATTGTTTGTTACAAGAGGGATTTTCCACCAAATAAAATTATGTTCAAGCATACTACTAAGCTAGCCAAGGAATGCGACTCCTCGTCGTACATCTGCAGAAGCCAAATGCAGCAGCGACAGTGTGGCCACTCTGAAGTGAGATCCAAGATGTTCATCAATGTGGGCCTAGTGTTGAAGTGCCCCAGCCTGAAAGGTAAAATAAAATAAAAATCAGGCCGTGGGCAACCATCAGTGCACGCGATGCAATGTGAACACTACTCTCTTTTCATTAAACCAAACAAATAATACTAATAAAAAAGAACCAAAAAAAAAAAAAAGGCACCCAAAGCATGGAACTGCCCACAACTGCAGTTCCAGAAAGAATAACATCCAAGGCATGGAACTGTCCGCATTGATCTGTTTTTCCAACTCATTTTAGGGCATTGTACAAAAAATGAGATAGATCCAAGTCTCAGGAGGACCAAACAATAAGGATTCTCACCATTAGAAACTTCTTGGGGGCCACAAAAGTTTTGGATCAAGCTTCTATTTGTGTTTTGCCTCCATCTAGGTTTGTGTGACCTTATCAACAGGTTAGATGGGAAATAATCTTTATAGTGGCCACTAGGAAGTTTTTAATGATGGGCGTTCAATCACCACTATTTTCCTGTAGTGTGGTCCACCTGAGATTTAGATCTGCATTATTTTTGGGACCACGCTATAAAATGACTTGGCGAAACAGATGGACGACATGGATATATAATGCATACATCAAGGTGGGCTCCACAGTCAGGCCTCACCCACTAAGCTGTTATGCTTGCCTCACTGTGTCCCAATTGGATCAACCCGAGCTGGACCGAACCTCAAAAGGACCCAACCTGTAACCTGACCCAACCGAAATTCCAACAAAGTTCGCAACCTGAATTCCTCTATATCTAACTTTACTAACCCAACCCGACCCAATTAAATACACGGTCACCGAATCTTTAATATCTTGGGTTCAACCCAAACCCAAGACTCAAGAGATAGTTATTATCCACCATTGTCTCCAAGTACAAACCCATCTTTCATACAAAGATTAGAAAGTAACAAAGCCAAATATGATTGATTTTGACGAGGTAAAATAGAATGTTCTCTCCAAAACACATACACACTCTTATATATTCCTTAATTGTCAAAGTAGATGTTGTAACTACTCATGTCCTAATCAAGCGTTCCACCAAGAGCAGGGACACTTGCACATGTAAGCATAAAATCTTCATTTCAACAATGAATGGATCACCATAAATTGGACATGATCAGTTCCCTAACAATTAACCCCATGCATGATTACATCTTTGAAATGTTTAGGCAGTTCACACAAAGGAATTATTAAAGAGGTAGATCCCAGGCAAGGCATATTAACTTGGCACACACATGTGACATTCAAGCTGTTCATCAGGCAGGGACCATTGTAAACATGCATGCATTGACCACCACTGTTTAGGCAAGACATATTAACTTGGCACACACATGTGACATTCAAGCTGTTCATCAGGCAGGGCCCATTGTAAACATGCATTGACTACCACTGTTTATGCCACCCAAACATGCATGTTGGAATTTTGGCTGCGATGATATGGTCTAATACATTACGATCGGCTGCCTACGTACCCAAAAAGGCAAATTAGAATCAAGCCACTACGTACTTCTTTTCAATTAACAAATTTACTAAAGGACCGATATTTCATATTCAACAAAGTATCAACAAACATTGTCTATAATCACAGTAAGTAGCACTTTAGAAAATTTCAATCTATACGCAAGCAATGTGTATTCCTTTTTTCAAATCTACTATAACTAGAGACATCGCTTAGGTGATACTTCGGTTGCCTACTACATTTGGGTCCTTACGTGACTTCGTTAATTGAAGACATGAAAAAATAAACTTATATTACCTTTCACTAGTACTTGATGAATGCCTTTTTCTTTGTAAATCATTTGAAAACAACTTTCAATGAAGATTCACACCTTAAAAAGGAAAACAAAAATTTATGACTACATTGATATAGTCTAGAACGAATGGCAGCCTACGTACTCAAAAAGGTGATTAGGATCAAGACACTACGTAGTTCTTTTAATATTTAAATCATATTATTTTACTCATTAATAAAATAAAAACTCAAAACAAATCACACTAAAGTTCTAGAATTAAACAATCCAAAATAATGTTTTTGTCAGACATAACATTTTGCGCATAAGCATATAAACAATCCAAAATAATGTTGTCATCAAACAATCCACAATTTCTACAAATGACAGAAGCCGGTTATAGAATTAAAAAAACGTTAAACAAAACTACTAAATAATCAATGTATTTTCCTCAACACTTTACGCTAAACAAGATATTTCACCTAGATCAACATCTCCTAGTGTCCTGTCACCATCACCAAACACATGACCTGCAGTTGGAATCTCGATACCATTTAATATGACCTTGACACATTCTGGAGAGATGTCCACACTATCTCTAATTATCCGTCCACATGCAATAACTTGACCATAAATATCTGTCAAATGTCAAATATGTTCCATCCGTAAAGTTGTGGCCAAGTCTTCTCGAAGACCTGAGGCCTCACCGGATCGAAGATGGGCCTACAACAAATAATTTCATTATTTTCGTATAGTAAATAATAATGCTACATTTATCTTAAAAAAATGAAAAAATGAAGCCACTTTTTTTTTTTTACAGCAAATGTAGTACTTGATATGTGGCCATGCCAGGGGAGTAGTTCAGTGGTTGAACTTGACCAACAGTATTTTGCCTAATTTCACCATCTATTGTTCTATGCTCGTACATACGTTCAATAGTGATTTTTGAAATACCATCACTCATTCCCTTACATGTCCCCTTCTATCACGACCATAAACCTATATGACAATTTCTTAGGAATAGTGATGCATGTGTATTACATAAAGAAAACATATGAAAAACTATGTACGTAAAAGTGAGGAGGATGAATGAAGAACCTGTGCAACTAAGTCATGGTCCAAATCCCTCTATATATTAGCTGGGTCACTAGCAATTATCACTTTTATTCTTTCAGTTGTGACGCTCAGCTCTTATGTGGAGAAAGAACCATCGCACTTAATATGGGTTGTAACGCCCCGAAATTTCGACTCTCGTGGACAACACGATGGGTCGAGCTTCCGGGTGTTAATTCATGTGTGTCAGGGTTACGTTTCCACATACTTACCTGTAATTTCATACATTCATGGCATACATAGCATAATGATGGAAATTTAAGTTCTTATTCCATAAATATTTTATTCTAAGTTCTAAATCAACGTAATAAAACATGTTTAACCAAACATTTCATCTTATTATCTCCATGAGAGACTTATTACATGTTCAAAAGAAAAAAAAATAAATCTACTCTACAAAGATAATAAACATATTCCATCTTCAAGCCGCTTCGGTTTCATCGTCCGTCACTTGCTGCCACGAGCCTTCAAGCACCTCATCATAGTGTTCGATTCTTTTACTGGATCTTCACCTGGATTATCTGAGATGTGGTTGGATAGCGTTAAACGCTATCATAGTGGGGAATATCCCTTTAAAACAATCATGATAATAATGGCACAGAGTAAACGCAAGCAGGATATTATCATTTAATCAAATCAAAACAATTCCATAAAAAATCTTGGTTAATGCAATGCATGACATGCATGCTTTGGCTAAGGCACCCTGACCAAATGAGACGGGATCACTCCACTCTTCTCACCAGCCACTAGTCACCAGAGGTTCTAGCTAGGACGGGATCACTCCACTCTTCCCATGCACCAAAACCCAACTAGTGAAACGGGCCCACGCACACTTTCACTAGATAGCGAGAGAGAAATGGGCCCATGCACACTTTCTCAAACGCCCGAGGGGCTGACCCACCAAGCCGGGTCCAGTGAATGTATGATTAGTTTCACCTTTAATTAAGTCGGTTTAGCATTCAGCCCATTAAATGATGTTCACGACTAATGATCACTCCTTACCCCAATCAATTTAAGAGTCCCCACATTCATCAATTCCATACTTCCATGGATCCATCACAGGTAACGAATCAATAAAGATTCCTTGGCACGTAAACAACAATACGCACACGGTAGTGCCAAACTTAACATCCTGGCATATGAAATCAACAACACATACATGGTAATGCCAATACCAAATCCTCAATGTCAAGGCACATTTATTCAATAAGAAACATGGTAATGCCAACTTTCTCAATAAGGCATATTCATCCAAAATCTCCACATGGTAATGCCAACGTAACAAGGCCTCGCACAGCTTCTTCTCTTTACATCATACGGTTACATCAGTATGTGGCCAAGGAGTTTTCATTAACGCAACATCCATATGCAATATCTCATAGCAAACAATACATCAATTATCATAAGCATGTGACAACGTAAATCGAGCATGGTTTCCATATGCGCATGTACATCATAACAATTCCTTTTCCAACTACTTAGGCATAGTTCATATATCAAAATTCATTATACATAATAAGGAACATCATACAATTCATAATTACATGGAAGATTTCAATAAGCACGATTTCAAGAAGTCACACAACAAAATCCTAATTTATAAGCATAAATCAACATATAATTTAATATTATCATGGATGGGCTTAAAGGAAATCCCCACCTTATGATAGTGGATGGGTTGAGACGTTGCTAGGGTTGCGAAATCAAACTTGGATTCATACCTACATAGTTGAATGGGAAAAATATGAGATTGGGGTGTAGATATGCATGATATTCATTGCCACAACAAACTAGGGTTAGATCTACACCTAGGGTTAGGGTTTAGATTAGATCTAGGAAATAAAAATCATGGATGGATGGTCTTACCTCTTCAATGGTGGCTAAACTCGGAATCTCATTCGAGTCGACTCGGCTCGACTCAGTTTCTTCTCCTTTCTCTCGTCCTCTTCCTTCATTCCTCTTTCTTCTTCTTTTCTTTCTTTCTTCTTCTTTCCCTGGAAGGACTTCCCAGGAGCAACAGAAAAATTGTGGGCCCTCTTTCTTCCTCTCTCTCTCTCCCAAATAACTTTCACTTTCTCTCTCTCCTCCCACGATCTCTCTCTCTCTCTCTCTCTCTCTCTCTCTCACCCACGATCTCTCTCTCTCTCTGGCGTTGGGTTTCCTGGAGAGAGCAGGCGCAGACGAATGGTAGGGTTTTGTAATGTGAAAGACTCGGGAGGTCGGCTGGTTGCTTGGTGCGGAAGGAATGGATCGGGAGTTGGAGTTGGAAACGGATTGCAAAGAAGGTTTTACATGGCATGAGGATCGTTGAGATGCTAGGTGGGGTCCACACAAAGCTATGGGTGAAGTATGAACGGCCCATGCAAGGTGGAGGTCCGGATCTTTGTGATTCTTTGATTTGGACGGTGGTTAGGAGCGGCCTGTACAAGTGACGGTTGACGAAGATTTGCAAGGGGATTAGGTTTTGCTCGGCCGCAAGTTGAATGGACGGAGTGGATTTGGCCGTGGGGTCCACTGGAGGACCAGCGTGGAAGCCTCAAACGGATAGCGCCGTCCGCTCGCTGAAGAGACGGAATGAAGAAGAAGAACTCTTCTTTTAAAACTCTCTCTTATATCGTGCGTTGCACGTACACGGCCATTTATGGCTGCCCTCACAAGCGAGGTCCACTCCAAGTGGATCAGGATTCTTTGATCCGTCCAACATGTTGAAATCATCATTTTAACCACTGAAAACAAAATTGAGGCAGATCCGAGTTAAGGTGGGCCACTTATGATCAAATTTCTGATTAGGCATTTGCACAATGATCGGGGATCTGATTTTCGACGTGTACGGTTAATTTGAGTTAAATAGGCCATACACTAAGTTTAGGGTCAAAATGATTGTGGGAAATGGGTTATTTAATGGTGGGGTTTTAGTGGTGGCATAAAAAAAAATACAAAAAAAATAGGGGAAAAATACAGGAAAATATAGGAAAATACGGGGTGTTACAATCCACCCCCCTTAAAAACAAACTTTGTCCTCGAAGTTTCCTAGGCGTCGGTAATGATCAATCCCCATCCTTTTCCTTGTGTTTCTAGCTACCCTGATCTCATTCTGGGTTAGTTGTGGTCACTCCAACCCCCTTAAAAACAAGGCTCTACCATAGAAGTTGATTTCTAAATCTCTGGTCTAGCATGCTTCCACTGCGCACTCTGATTCCTAGATGGTTCTCTATACATCGATAGGTCCTTTAAACTAGTTGGTCATCTAACTCTTGATATGTCTCGAGTTTAGGAGTGCTACTTAAAACTGAAGGTCTAGGAGGTTGATTAGGTTAGATGATTATCAGAGATATCTGGTCCCTAGCGGAACGGTTGATCGGGAGTTTAGAGGATAGATCTGAGTTGGATTACGTCGGCAAGATCAAATGGTCAATTAGAAGGGTAGACAACAGGCGCGTAACTAAGCGGATGAGATATCGTTAATGGTCATTGAAAGACTAAAGGTGTGATGGGAAGGTGAGACTAGGGGTACCGTAGTTTAACTCATATTAGGATCTAAACAGTTTAGTATCCACGTTCTACGGTTATTTATACGTCTATTTCACTCTAGTCATCATACAAGAAACACACATACATACATCTAGGAGAATGCACAATTATCCCCAAGCTAAGCCATAAATACATTTCATGTAGTGATGGCATCACGGGCGAACGGTTCAAGTAGATTGGAATCTAATACTTAGATCTTCTACTCACAGTTGAGCATTGAGTTCTTTAGTATCTATTCGAAATTCCGAGTGTCGACCCTCGGGATTTGAACTTAGATCCAATCGTTTACACAACATATCAGGTACAGTTCCGTTCTTCTGTGTGGCCGTTTAGCTTGACATCATGAGGACCTTCATGTATTCTCCCAAATGGCATAAAGTAATCAATAAGTTCATGCAAAATAAAACCCATCATTACTACAAATCAGAACATTATAAGGTCCTATTTACTTTCGTTGTCATACATGGTCAAAGATCTACGTGGGGTTTGTTATGACGTTTTATGGTTATAATAACTTACCTAAGGTACCGAGTTGGGCAAAAAGAAGAAAAAAAAAATAATACATAGGAACATAAAATCAAATATTGAGGAACACTCCTAAGGGTGTAGGCTTATGAAAATTAATCCTAATCAAATGGGTTCCAGGGTTTAAGGCTAAGGGAACTAATGTGGCACCAAATTTGGAATGTAGGACCTACAAGTATTCTTAGAATTATTACTCTCAAATCGGATATTAGTTTCACCTGAAATTTGGCAAGTAGGTTATCGGTTAGGTGGGGAACAACTGTAATTTTTCTCAGGTTAAGATTCCTACGATAACATATGTTTATACCCTAATCTATTCCGAAAAATGCGGCAGGTCAGCAAGAGTTTATGCAGGATTTTCTCTACTGGCGGAATTTTCCTGATTTATCCATCCATTGGATTGATCTAAAATTTTATGAGGATGCTGGGAAATGAGGCAGGAGTCTCTAGAAAAATTTACGAAAATTTTCTAAGTCTGAAAGTACTATTTCTAATAGTGGTACTACTGCTGGTTCGAAAAATCTAGCCTAACTTTGATAATTCTAAATAAAATAGCTAATGATATAATTCGAGGGGAATAAATCACACAAGTCAGCAGATTGCTGAAATAAATATGGGGAATGGATAAGAGCCCCAATTTGCAAACAAAAGTGGGAATGCACTTCCCCCAAAAATCCTAAACTTTCAAATTTCTACGTTTATCGACTACCCTAACAATATCAAGGGGCCTAAGTATGAGTCTCTACATTCATAACATCACATACAATCATTTATGTTCGTTCCTAAGTTAATTTATTACTAGTTTCAGGGGTCTAAGTCCTAGGGTGAATTCATTATGCGATGGGTTGGGCTTCACACCCAGAGGTCCCGTTTATGCTCTGATACCAATTTGTAACGCCCCGAAATTTCGACTCTCGTGGACAACACGATGGGTCGAGCTTCCGGGTGTTAATTCATGTGTGTCAAGGTTACGTTTCCACACACTTACCTGTAATTTCATACATTCATGGCATACATAGCATAATGACGAAAATTTAAGTTCTTATTCCATAAATATTTTATTCTAAGTTCTAAATCAACGTAATAAAACATGTTTAACCAAACATTTCATCTTATTATCTCCATGAGAGACTTATTATATGTTCAAAAGAAAAAAAAATAAATCTACTCTACAAAGATAATAAACATATTCCATCTTCAAGCCGCTTCGGTTTCATCGTCCGTCACTTGCTGCCACGAGCCTTCAAGCACCTCATCATACTGTTCGATTCTTTTACTGGATCTTCACCTGGATTATCTGAGATGTGGTTGGATAGCGTTAAACGCTATCATAGTGGGGAATATCCCTTTAAAACAATCATGATAATAATGGCACAGAGTAAACGCAAGCAGGATATTATCATTTAATCAAATCAAAACAATTCCATAAAAAATCTTGGTTAATGCAATGCATGACATGCATGCTTTGGCTAAGGCACCCTGACCAAATGAGACGGGATCACTCCACTCTTCTCACCAGCCACTAGTCACCAGAGGTTCTAGCTAGGACGGGATCACTCCACTCTTCCCATGCACCAAAACCCAACTAGTGAAACGGGCCCACGCACACTTTCACTAGATAGCGAGAGAGAAATGGGCCCATGCACACTTTCTCAAACGCCCGAGGGGCTGACCCACCAAGCCGGGTCCAGTGAATGTATGATTAGTTTCACCTTTAATTAAGTCGGTTTAGCATTCAGCCCATTAAATGATGTTCACGACTAATGATCACTCCTTACCCCAATCAATTTAAGAGTCCCCACATTCATCAATTCCATACTTCCATGGATCCATCACAGGTAACGAATCAATAAAGATTCCTTGGCACGTAAACAACAATACGCACACGGTAGTGCCAAACTTAACATCCTGGCATATGAAATCAACAACACATACATGGTAATGCCAATACCAAATCCTCAATGTCAAGGCACATTTATTCAATAAGAAACATGGTAATGCCAACTTTCTCAATAAGGCATATTCATCCAAAATCTCCACATGGTAATGCCAACGTAACAAGGCCTCGCACAGCTTCTTCTCTTTACATCATACGGTTACATCAGTATGTGGCCAAGGAGTTTTCATTAACGCAACATCCATATGCAATATCTCATAGCAAACAATACATCAATTATCATAAGCATGTGACAACGTAAATCGAGCATGGTTTCCATATGCGCATGTACATCATAACAATTCCTTTTCCAACTACTTAGGCATAGTTCATATATCAAAATTCATTATACATAATAAGGAACATCATACAATTCATAATTACATGGAAGATTTCAATAAGCACGATTTCAAGAAGTCACACAACAAAATCCTAATTTATAAGCATAAATCAACATATAATTTAATATTATCATGGATGGGCTTAAAGGAAATCCCCACCTTATGATAGTGGATGGGTTGAGACGTTGCTAGGGTTGCGAAATCAAACTTGGATTCATACCTACATAGTTGAATGGGAAAAATATGAGATTGGGGTGTAGATATGCATGATATTCATTGCCACAACAAACTAGGGTTAGATCTACACCTAGGGTTAGGGTTTAGATTAGATCTAGGAAATAAAAATCATGGATGGATGGTCTTACCTCTTCAATGGTGGCTAAACTCGGAATCTCATTCGAGTCGACTCGGCTCGACTCAGTTTCTTCTCCTTTCTCTCGTCCTCTTCCTTCATTCCTCTTTCTTCTTCTTTTCTTTCTTTCTTCTTCTTTCCCTGGAAGGACTTCCCAGGAGCAACAGAAAAATGGTGGGCCCTCTTTCTTCCTCTCTCTCTCTCCCAAATAACTTTCACTTTCTCTCTCTCCTCCCACGATCTCTCTCTCTCTCTCTCTCTCTCTCTCTCTCTCTCTCTCACCCACGATCTCTCTCTCTCTCTGGCGTTGGGTTTCCTGGAGAGAGCAGGCGCAGACGAATGGTAGGGTTTTGTAATGTGAAAGACTCGGGAGGTCGGCTGGTTGCTTGGTGCGGAAGGAATGGATCGGGAGTTGGAGTTGGAAACGGATTGCAAAGAAGGTTTTACATGGCATGAGGATCGTTGAGATGCTAGGTGGGGTCCACACAAAGCTATGGGTGAAGTATGAACGGCCCATGCAAGGTGGAGGTCCGGATCTTTGTGATTCTTTGATTTGGACGGTGGTTAGGAGCGGCCTGTACAAGTGACGGTTGACGAAGATTTTCAAGGGGATTAGGTTTTGCTCGGCCGCAAGTTGAATGGACGGAGTGGATTTGGCCGTGGGGTCCACTGGAGGACCAGCGTGGAAGCCTCAAACGGATAGCGCCGTCCGCTCGCTGAAGAGACGGAATGAAGAAGAAGAACTCTTCTTTTAAAACTCTCTCTTATATCGTGCGTTGCACGTACACGGCCATTTATGGCTGCCCTCACAAGCGAGGTCCACTCCAAGTGGATCAGGATTCTTTGATCCGTCCAACATGTTGAAATCATCATTTTAACCACTGAAAACAAAATTGAGGCAGATCCGAGTTAAGGTGGGCCACTTATGATCAAATTTCTGATTAGGGCATTTGCACAATGATCGGGGATCTGATTTTCGACGTGTACGGTTAATTTGAGTTAAATAGGCCATACACTAAGTTTAGGGTCAAAATGATTGTGGGAAATGGGTTATTTAATGGTGGGGTTTTAGTGGTGGCATAAAAAAAAATACAAAAAAAATAGGGGAAAAATACAGGAAAATATAGGAAAATACGGGGTGTTACATGGGTGGCCACAAACAAGTTTGCCATAGTGATGACAATAACCGAATTTTCCTTTTGTTGTAATTACAAAGGCAAATTATGTTAACAAGAATCTATATTCTTAAATTTAATTGAAAGAAAATGAAGTTAGGTTATAAATTACCATCATCTCCGCTGTCCTAGTAGATTTCCATTTATTAGTCGTGTGAGGGTACATCTCTCTTCTGAAAGCTTTTTCCTTTTCACAACGAGTCTTCGACTGTTCCATAGTCTAAGTCAACAAATCTATCCCATTCTTCTTTCTTCATACCGTTGGGATAATTTCTCTCTCTACATCCTAATCATACATATGATAATGCCTTCGCAAATCATACTTCCCATCCCTTCATATTTATTTACTCTATGAAGGACTTTTTGTTTGTGCTTCTCCTCAATGTCATATGAGCCTATATATTTCAATATGGACCATCAGTCCACAATAATTACTTTATAAAAATTAGAACATTAACTTTAGAGATTTCAATGCTTACCAAAATGATAGACAAGACACTATCTTTAATTGCACTAGGTACCATACACCAATCAGTGTATGTAATTGGATAGTGTGTCTTTGCCAAATGCCCTAAAAATATGGAGAAAGAAGCTGTGTCAAACCATGATAATGGCTTGTGAACCTTTTCCATCCACCTGGACCACTACAACACTTCTCTCTCCAAACAAAAGGAAGCTGCGTTGATCCCGGTTAGTTCAACCATATGTAAAAAATTCTGCCTTACCATACATATCCTTCTGTTAGGATCTTTGCTGCTAAAACAAGAGAAATCAAGTCGAATGGCTCAGGTCTAAATGCCTCCTCACCTACCTAGATGCATGGAATCACCCGCTTCTTTGACTTTAAATTGACTATTCTACAATCTTTTTTGAACGGTCGGATGTTAGTCAGAAGCGATCTGATCATACTTAGTGTTTAAGATGAATAATTTTTGGAGAACTTTATATGTTGATCTTGCTGTTAACTCATTTCCACAGGGGTCTTAATATCAATTTCATGCTTGGATATCCTGATTTTGTCTGCCATAAAGCTGTCTTTGATACAAATTGGTATGTACATTAATTTCTTAAGTTAATTTCAAAGGTCTATAAAGGAATGGTTTGGAAATTTCCGAGGAAAATACAATCCTTTTTATATGAAAAAAGAGAAAAACGTAGAGGAGGGAAAATACAATCCTTTTTATATGGTTAACCTTTTAGCACCCGGTTCCAAAAATTAAGCATATATAAATTTCATGTGGACCCCACCAAAAGAAACATCGGTGATTGAATGCTCACCATTAAAAACTTCTGAAGACCCATGATAAGCAGATCAGTAATTTCTATTTTCCATCCAACCCGTTGATAAGTTCAACCAGAACTGGATGAAGGGATAATATAAATATTAGCTTGATCCAAAACATTTGAGGTCTATAAGAATCTTTTAATGGTCATTCATCACTTTTTCCACTGGTGTGGTCCACCAGCGATTTGAATCTACTTAAGTTTTTACATAACATCCTTAAATGATCTGAAAAAACGGATGGGCGGCGTTGATTTGAAACAAATTCATAAAGGTGGGTCCCACACGGTAAGGGCAACTACCACTAAGCTGTTATCCGGGTAACAGCAAGTCCGCTCCCACCAGACAGGCGTCTGAAAAGTTGGAGATTTTTCAAATTTGCGCTGACGCCCGTCAACGCAGCAATTTCTCAGAAACTCGATCGCTGCCGCTGCTTTAGCTAACGAAATTTCTCAGAAACTCAGTTAATGTGGCTTTCCTTAATACACCACCTTCTCAGAAACTCAGTTTCCGTTGTTTTCAACACACAGAGAGAGAGAGAGAGAGAGGGAGAGAGTAATATTTCCTAGCACATGTCCTCGCCATTTCCTGGATTTTGCTAATCTGGCATATTTCCTACCGGGAATGGTATAAAACAGGACGTGTGCATTCCAAATCAGTCTCAGGGCTTGAGAATAAGGATTTGTCTGAGGTTCGTCTTTCTTGTTATTGTTCTCCCTGTATGGAATTGAATTCTTCTCTGTTCTGGGAATTGATATTCACACCCTTGTTTTCGATACGTAATGTAGGGTCTAAATTCCAATTATGTGTGAGTTCATTTGTTTCGCTAATATGAATGAGGATTTCTGAGGTGGGTTTTTGGTGTTGGTGTGTGTGCAATTGAATTCTTCTGCGCTATGGAAGTTGATTTTTTGCACCCTTGTGTTTTGAAAGGTACACCCCTTTTTGGATAGGGTGCATGTCAGGTTGTATGTTTGGCTAGCTTGTAAAGTGTTTACAATGGATAAAGTAGGTATTCATACCATAGAGCTTGGCTGGTTAACCTTTCAAAGTCTCCAAATCACACAAGGACTTGATTTATTTTAGGGGCCCTAAAAGAGCGTTAAAGCATGCACATACTAGATGGATTTGATGTTCTCCACCCATCACAGTGGGCCCCAAATGCAATCTGGAATTTTTTAATGGTGGATGTCCCATCCTTCCCTCATGTGGTCCATTTGATAATCAACCAGCTGTTTTTTTAGGGCTATAGGAGAGCGTCAAGGGAAACACATGATGGATAGATTGGATGTACCATACACATTATGGTGGGCCTCATATATCATGAGGGTATAAATCAACCATTGTGTTCTATAATATATAATGCCTTTTTAGCTGTAAAAGCTTTACCTGTAATATGAAACATGTCTTTTTGCCAGGTTTTAGATTATAGCTAAAAGTTGTAATCTGTTTACAGCCTCTAAAGTCTTTAGAGGCAAATACATGCATTCAAACAGCCCCTGTAATCAGATTACTTGTAATTCTTTTACAACTGAAGGACTTTACAGGTATCCAAACGACCCCTTGGATTCTCTTATGGGAATGTTTGGTTGAATTACATTCCTTGTTGGTTTTTCTTTTTCTTTTTTTTTTTTTTTTTTCATTTTAATAATCGGTTTGGATTTTCTGGATAGATAGGTCTGAAGATTTTTTTTTTTTTTTTTTTTCCTGAGAAGAGAATATTCTTTTGAATTGTATTTTTTATGGCTGTTATAGTTTTTCTTGAAGGAATATTCTTTTGAATTGGGACATGCAAAATAGTCTTTCGCTGTTCTTGACTCTTGATATTACTAATGCCATACTCCTGGTGCCTTCTTTTCTGCCTTTCATCCGAATGACAAAATTCAGAGCAATCTACACTCGTTTCTTAAAGGAAAACATTTCAATAATTCTGCATGATCAGTTTTTATTCCACTACTAGTATGACTTATTAAGACTGGTAATCCGATATTTTGTGCAGTCATAGACTGTGATCAGACGGATCTGTTGGTGGTAGAAAGGCATTTGTTAAAGTAAAGTTATTGATTCTGTTAAGTGCATACAAATTTTAGTAGTAATCCTGGGAAGGAATAGCTCTACGATGGAATCCAATGCTGTCAACCATACAGAATTCGAAGTGGTGTGCAGATTGCGTAGAAAATATTCAAGGATTGCCAATAACTATGAATCGCTTGATCAGGTATTCTGACACTCTTTTCCTTTCTCCTTGCTACTTTTCATCAGGTATTCTGACACTCTTTTCCTTTTCTCCTTGCTGCTTTTCCTTGAATTCTTTGAGTAGCCATGTTTGTAACTAACCAAAATAAATAAATGGCAACCATGGATTTGTAGAGGAATTGGAAAGTCCTATTAATCAGATGATTCACTGCATGTGCAGCCCATGGTTCAGGGATCCAAACTGCTGATCTGATGTTCCTCTCTGTGGAAGAGGAATGTTGCCTTGGAATATCCCAGAGTAGATGTTCCAAACACTTATCTTGGTGGTCAAATAATGTAGACAGGGTATGTCAAGATTCTATATTTCATAATGTCAACTCCAATTATCAAAGGCTTAGTATCAAGGCTGGCAGATGAATGGTTTGAATCAGAGAATACCATGGGCCCTCCAAGCAGCGAAACCTATATGTCAGAAAGCAGAGGGCCAGGAAGACTAGCCACAGGGGGTTTATCTGGTGTTGTACTGTGGAACCAAACACCTAAATCTTAAATGTCTTAGCCCTAATTATTTGTAGTTTCTTGAGGTAAGTCACTACGACTACTTCTTTTCTTTGATATCAGTGTCTTGTGTAAATCAGGCCAAGCAGACCATCCATTGGTCCAACATGGAACTTGGTAAAACATTAAAGCACGAAATCTTTCGGTTGTGACAGAACATGATCAGTGTCTATCCACATAAGTAGTCATCACCGCCTTCTACCTAAAATCTAGAGATGTTAGTTTTGGTACCATTTGTTCCATGTCCAGGTACATGCAGGCTAGTATCTCATAGATACAAGGAATCAGGCCCTTTTTTCTTTTCTTTTTTTCTTTTGAAAATTACGCGGAATGGCCCGCATTTAAGTATTGTTTATCTGTTGAATTGATCAGACCCCTTATAGGGTTGGAACATACAAATAAAAATAAAAAATAAAAAATAAATAAAGGTGCTATTGGATGCATGCAGACTGTTAGATGCATATATTCATGATTGCCCAGATACCATCATACGTACATGCATACTTACGAAAATTTTACTCATTTCAAGTCTTGTAGCTCCCTATCAGAATTAACCCCGATGAGGTGGCATACAATTATCTATCAAATGTTGATAGACTCAATAGCTGTTACAGGCTGTGAAAGCATATACCATGATGCAGAACTGTTGATTGCTACCTTTATTATTATTATTATTATTATTTCTTTTTTGTGTTATTGATTAGTTTTATTGTATTGTTTGAATATGTCACCAGAGCCTTGGAGTATTTGGATTGGTATTTTTTAAGATTATTCATGATCTTGACTAACGGTGCATTTAGATGCAAATAACAATGAATTGAAATTACTGGTTCAATAGAAGTGGAACTAACAGGGATTGTAGTTTCCTTCATTCGCAATCACTTTTGAGCATCTAGATCCAAATTGTAATTTCATTCCTTTGAAGTTTGATTTGAAATAGCATTAACTGCAAGTTTTGAGTGCTACTTCCTCGTTCTGAATACTAGGAGACATCATCAATTTTCGTCTGTTCATCTATTACTCTTTATTAAGATTAATGCTTGCAATTCGATTCACTTGTGCATCAAAAAACAGCCTAAACATCCTTCTGTTTTGAAGATCACTTAGCTAGTGTATTTTAGCCAAATGAAAGCTGCATCTGTTCGACATTGATTTCACATTATATTATTTCTTTCCTAGGTGAAAGAAGCTCTTTTCCAAGCTGGTCTTGAGTCTTCAAATCTCATCGTGGGTATTGATTTCACTAAGAGCAATGAATGGACTGGTAAGCTCCTGAATCTTGGCTATGTGGTTCATTTTTCTGATGTTCTCTCTGAAAACCATATGACACGTTCCCTTTAACTAGATAGAAATAAACTTGGTAACGGGTGTAGGATTTTTAATCTAGCTCTTACCGCATACTGCTGTGACGTGTGTCTGGAGGATCTTTCTGTTCATCAGGTTGTGTCCATTATGTGTGTGTCATAGCCCTACAATTAGGCAAGTCCTATCAACAGGCAGTCCTGACATGTACGTTGCATGTGGACTATCAGTAAAAGATTTCAACTATCTATTTTATGCATATGTGGCCTACTCGTTAACTGGTCCAGACCTGACTTTTACTCCAAGGGAAGTACAAGGCGGGGCACAAAAAAACTTGCCAGTTCTCTCATTCACATTGCCATGTGGAATTGAATTCCTATTGGGAAAATTCATTGCATTTTTCTGCCAAATACTTGATCGGGTTACTTCAGGTTCAATTACTAAATGCATGTGACCTAAGCATGATCTTATTCCTTGTTGATGCGGCGTAAACTATATATTTTTCTATGTTGTCTGGTTATTTGGACCCTCGAGACATTAACGGCCGATGTTGTTGCTGTCAGGTAGAAGTTCTTTCAACTGTCGGAGCTTACATCACATCGGTGATTCACAAAATCCGTATGAACAGGCAATATCTATCATTGGAAGGACCCTTTCTGGCTTCGATGAGGATGACCTTGTCCCTTGTTTTGGATTTGGAGACGGTTAGTCATATATGCTCTGCTTCTCACAATCTGTTTCCTCATAGGGCAGTGATAAGGTGCTAGCAACAATATCATAATCCACAAATATAGTGATGGTGGCTGCTCTCCTACAGAACACATGGCTTGTATAAAAAATCCGAACCACCGAGATAGTGGGACCTAATGTAGTGGGTTGTAGTTAAGTGCATTAGAAGTATGCTCCTAACTGGCTCATTGGTAGACATCTAATGTGCACTGAAAACTAAAATCAGTAAATGGTCCAAATTCAAGAAATAAATTTCCATTTATCGAAGGTCAGCCTTCTCTAATCAAATATGATTCTGGGTATCTGAGCAATATACAACAGGTCCCACCATTTTGGTGGTTTGTGTTTAAGTTACATGCCGTGTGTACAGGAGGTTGTCCTGTGCAATAGTTGTCCTATAATGCCTAGCATTTTACCATTGGCCTTCTTCAGAACACAACATGTTTAACTTTGGAAGAATATTTGAAATTGCTAAAACTAAGGGATTTTCTTTATCTTTGTCTTGCAGCATCAACGCATGACCAAGAAGTTTTTAGTTTCTTCCAAGAACGGCCATGTAGTAGCTTCGAGGAAGCACTGCGCCGATATAGAGAAATAGTTCCACATCTTAAGCTATCTGGTTAGTACATCTTCTATGGACAAATGCTGCATGACTCACCGCATGAGTTTCCATGGGGACATGTCAGGCAGGCTGTGAGATCTGGGAGACTTAACCTGGTGGGCCTGATCATATACGGGTGAGGCCCAAAAACCAGGCTGGTTGAATGATCTTAACTACTCAATTGAGGAGAAAAACAATAAATGTTGATTTTGGGCTATGTTCTGATTGTGTGGTTTGGGTTCTCAAAAGAAACTTATTTTTGGGCCATGACCCATATACTGCAGGGCCTGCTGGATGAGTGGTCTTGATCTTGCATGCATCTTCTATGGGTCTTAATGGGACTTGATTCCTATCCTTTGTAACAGGGCCGACATCGTTCGCTCCAATTATTGAGACGGCTATAGGCATTGTGGAGAAGAGCAAGGGCCAGTATCATGTGCTTCTGATCATTGCAGATGGACAGGTTTGTTTTTTGTTCTCCCAGTGTTTTAGAACCCGGACTGGACAGGATGGTCTGACTGGCTCAACATGGTGGGTCACTTTTTTTTTTTTTCCTTTTAAAGAAAAAGAAAAATTCATCCATCAAGTTTCAAAACCATGAATTCTACTCACTAATCAAATGCCTAAACCATTGTGCTGGGAGTGTATTGGTTTCTATTTCCAAACTTCTTGATGATTTTAGATTATAGAGATTCTTGGGCTAGAATAGATCAACACATGTCTAAGCTGTTGGACCTAAATGCCCACGGAAATGGGTTGTCATCTGGTCTGGGTTTTACATCTCTCTCTCCGGTTGCTTATTACCTACTTTTTTTTTCTAGTTATGGAATTTAGAATGTGATGTTGATGAATGTATGTTTGGTTGACTTGAGAACAATGAATGCTGGATTATATTGGTACTTTACATCTCTAGCTACTCATGAGAGTGGGATTTTAAACCCTATTCTCAAGTGGCACATGTGGGAGATCCATGCCATTCTCAGTGGACCCCACCACTGAGCTGATGTTCTGTTTCTTTTCATATTTGTGGTTAATTCTGGTGTTTTTGGCTGCTCAATGCTGATGCTCTTGATGCTCACTCGATGTAGGTGACCCAAAGTGTGGACATGCATGGTGGTGTAAGTCCACAAGAAAAGGATACAATTGATGCCATTGTCAAAGCTAGGTAGTTATTGGAAGCCATGCTATGTGATTTTAACGGTTTGGATCATCTGAACATTTCTGATTTTAAGTATTGTTGCAGTGACTATCCCTTATCAATCGTTCTAGTTGGTGTTGGCGATGGACCTTGGGATATGATGCGTCAATTCGATGACAATATACCTGCTCGGGCCTTTGATAATTTCCAGGTTATAAATCCAAACTATGACCACTTCTGAAACTGTGATGTGTGTGGGCTAACGATCATATAAACAGCTTCCCCCCGCCCCCCCAAAAAAAGCTCATATACAAAGAACTATTTTCTCCCTTGCAGTTTGTGAATTTCACGGAGATAATGGCGCAAAACATCCCCTTATGCAAGAAGGAGACGGAGTTTGCTCTGGCGGCATTGATGGAAATACCATCACAATACAAAGCGACAATAGAACTCCACCTTTTGGGGTATTAACACATCTTTTAGCAGTCATGACTTAGATTTAAATTAGTTGAGAAATTCTAGCTGCAAGCAACCATCTACAAGCACCAAAAAATAATTGCCCAATGCGTTTGCAAAATCTAGTCCATTCATAGGATGGGCCCAATAGTAATTTTGTCCAAAACGAGGCTGGTTCACTCTTCAGACGAGTCAGATGTATGGAACAGAGGATATTTGAGAGAAGAGATAGCCTGTGGTCCTCATTCAACATACATGTGAAGGGGTGCTGATGAGCAGACCAATCCAATTTTTAGTACCGCCTGAGAATGTCCTGGAGAGACCTCACACATGTGCCATGTTTGCACATGGGGATGCATGCTGGCAGCATTCAAACTATTTTCAACATACATGTGAAGGGGTGCTGATAAGGAGACCAATCCAAGTTTTAGTACGGCCCGAGAATGTCCTGGACGGACCTCACACATGTGCCATATTTGCACATGGGGATGCATGCTGGCAGCATTCAAACTATTTTCCAAACTAACGAGCAATTGTTCTATTTGTTTATTTTTTCAGCTGTCCAAGGGGAACACCAGTGAGGGTTCCTCTCCCTCCACCACCGAAAATTTCTCAACTCGACAACCAGGTAATTACCTCGTAAAGTAAGATGTTTTTGTGTGTGTTTGGATGAGGGAATGCAGTGATGAACCCTCCATGATAATACTAAGGAATTCTAATTGTAGAAGCCCCATCCAAAAATGCCACAGGAAAGTGCCAGTACACACCAATGTGGCACACTTGCACAATATCTCAACTGTTTCACCAGTCCCCATGATGGATGTAACTTAGCCCAAAAGTCAGGCCAGTCCACTAATCAGTTGGATAACATTATGTTGTGTTAAACAAAATGACTTACCGCATTCAGTGTTAAGTATTAAGTCAAAGGAGGGAGGCTTAAAAAAATTCCTGATTTTTCAGTGAAATTTCCAATTAAGCACTTAACATTTCAGATTTACCAAACACACTGAATTGTTAAAAATCACTGAAAATAGTATATTTCAGTCATAAGTGGAGAAATTAAGTTTTACCAAACAGGCCCTAAATTGTTGGATCACACTTATTTTGAATGTGAGACTTAGTGCACATGATGATTCGACTGATCTGATTTTGTGGTAACAAGGCACATTCACTGTGGGGTGCACACTGTTGAACGGCCCAGATCTTGCACATATGTGTCATCTAGAGAGCTGTGGGGCACTTTTATCTGGCATTTTTATTGATAGCTTGAATGGGAGTCACATTCAGTATTGGCAATAACCAATGAGCTTATTAAGCCAATGAATTCATGCTGCTAGACAGATGTGTCAGATGGCACATATATACACAATATGGTGGGCCCCAAAATGGTTTTGTATGGTGCACATCACATCCCACTATTTTCTGCTTCTGATGGCACCTACATGATACGGCAGGCCCTGAAATGGTTTCTATGGTGTGCATCCCATCCAAATATTTCATGTGGTGGGGCCTACTTGAGATTTGGATTGCCCTAATTACTTGGCTCAGGTCCTAAAATGAGGTTTCACAACTGATGGACAGAGTGTAGGTCACAGAAATAATCATGGTGGAAAAATGTTTGTCACCTCTAATGTTTTACTCCTCTTTGTTTAGGTGGGCTAATTGTTTAATTCAATGAATTAAACAGTTCCAAGATCTGTGACACTTTTTTGCTGAAATGCTCCATTTCTAATTAAAATTTATATAATCTCAACCTCTGATTGTGGATGTGTTTGACTAGGGTGCTGAATTAATTGCTTACCACACCCACACACACCCACAACAACAACAACAACAACAACAACAACAACAAAAGAAAAAGAAAAAAAAAAGATACCTATTTTTTAAAATAATTTTGTGTAAGATTGTCCTCTACATGTGACTCAAGTCAAATAGAAAATTAGCTAGAAATATCAAAGCAAGGAGCCCCCACCAATCCATTTAATGAAGGACTCTTTGTGCTGAATTGAAAATTGAAAATTCAAATAAATCACATGCCAATTATCCAAACACCAGAGACTCTAAGTGCCTCAATTACAGAGAAGGGGAGTGTGGGACTCCCTTTTTTGCTTGCAATCTAAGTAGTCTCTACTTGACAATGGAAGTAATTCGATTCAGAAACAAATTCCTATGGGTTCTCACTGATTTTGCATGATTTTATTTGGGGGAGTACTTGTGTGCAGACTGTTAACATATGCCCCTCCATTTGGGTAGGCATACCATCATATTAGTTTCGTTCCCTTTCCCTGTCTAAAAATTCATGGAGTGGAAGTACCTAACATATTAACAAGTGAAGGATGTCTACATTTCCATTATCATTTCATTGAGGACTGAGTTGTTGATATTTCACCATAAAGTGATGTATGATAACTGTGCTTAATTCTAGTTTACAGCTGTGACATGCATAAAATGCTCAATAGTGCCAGACCATGCATAAAATGCTACATAGTGCGAGACCCAATCAATACGAGGGCTGTTCATAAATTGTCCCTAGTCTGCTTACCGTGGGTGATCATCTGAAATTGCAATTCTTTACAGATGTGGGATGAGAGTATGTTATACCACTCCCTTTATATGTTAATCTTCTGCCTTTGATTTCTACACATGTATTCATTTGTACACATGGGCTTGTACTATATTGACAATCATTCCTCATTTACGTTTTGATCGACGGGATGGTTTATGAGGTTTTTGTCTTACCCCTTATTAATGCGAAGTTTTGTTGAATCATTTGAATAAAGAACTTGGTGACAGAATTGACAATTCTGGCTTCTTTTCTATGTATGACCTGTACAAGTACAAGTTATTATCATAACAAGGACTGGGATGGATGGAGGAGGAGATGGCTCCTACTGCAGTAAACTTTAGTAAAGTACATGATTTAGGAAAGTGATAGTTGATGGTAGTTGTGGACATGCTTATGACCATGATATGATTGTGAAATTCAGTTAACATGAGTATCTATGCTTTCTTACTGTGTTTTTATTAGAATAGATGTGCATACATGATTCTAACATGTTCTGTATGTTATCAAATTAATTACTCTTACAATGTTTAGCATAAAATTTGGTGATCTTGATGTTGTAGATATACAGAGCAAGCCAAGTTGAAATGCACAATAGCTCCCAAAGCGGAATCATCCATTGGACCGATGAAATGGACAATCGCCTAATCGACACCCTCATGGAGCAGGTCTCATTTGGTAGGAATGGTGACAATGGGTTCCAACAGGGAGACCTATAAACTAGTTGTGGATGATATTAAAAATAATGTAGGGATATCACTTACCTCCACTAATGTGCAAGATCGCCTTCAAACACTGAAAAAAATATACTTCACTGTGCGAGATATGCTCAATGCGAACGGTTTTGGTTGGGATAGCAAAATGAAGAGTGTCACTGCTCCAAATGAGGTGTGGGTGGAATACATCAAGGTGAGATTTGCTTAGAAAATGGGTGGTTTTCTTTCATTTAATCAGTACAAACTTTTCCATATATCTGTAACAATAACCAAGTAGTTCGTTCTTTTTTTCAACAGTCACATCCATATGCAGACCACATCCAAGGAAAGCCAATTCCCCGATACAATGACCTAGCATACATCATAAGGAATGACCAAGTGAGTGGCCAATATGTTACGACCAGCAACTTACTTACAGGAGTTGGATCAAAGAGGACGAGGGACCCAAAAGATTCAGTGACCAACATTCTGAATGTTAATGACAACACTCTAATTCTCTCATCTGATGATGGTGTGAATGCTAGCAATCAGAGCCCTGAAGGAAACAGCAACGACACTGCGAACACACAAAACACTGCGAGGAAGAGAATGAGAACCGACCATCCATATGACAGAAATAGTAGTGCCTAGAATGTATGAGGGTAAAGACATGTCACGTATATCTAGAATTATTCCCATGTTGTAGCAGGTGGAAGGCCTAACTCATGATTGCGACCAACATGCTCTTTAAAGGATGAACAGTGTGGAGCAATATTTCTTAACCTCCCAGAACATAGAAGGCTCAAATGGTTGCAAATGTTGGTGTGGTCCTGCCAGCCAAACAGTGTCTACCAGTCACAGACCATCCAATGCTTTCAAAGACCTCATTTTTTGGATTGTTTGGTTTTTCCGGTGCTTATATGTGCAAAGCACACTGTTGGACTTTTCAGTTTTGGGACGATTATATATCCAACCAAGTATACTCCAAACAGGTGTTTTTGGGGTAGTGGAAGTTAGTGACAGGAGAAGAAACTACTTCCAGACACATTCCATGATTTTCCTGTGTATTCACAATTAAACATTTACTGCAATAAATATTTGCTGGTGTGTAGTTTGTTTAAATAGGTGTATTTTGAAATTATAACTATATGGTCTCATGGAGACCCAGGCTGGTAAGACATCTGAGCTCGTATGTTGTTGTGGCTGAAAGATAGTCCTTTAAATCCCCTTCAGGTGCTCGGTTAATTTCTGATTCTGGGATACTTGTGTGCTGATTTGATGGGACGATCATTTCTGAAATACTATATCATCATCATGGAGTACGATATTTTAAATTTTCATAAGTAGCATCTTATATATGTACATGGGTAGGATGTACGTCATGTTCAATGGTAGGTGCCCAGGATGTATTTCATCTAGAACAATTGTGACAGGCAGGTAGAAGGATTCAGTAGATGCAAATTTTGATCCTACAAGATGGTCCAGTTGGCATTTATATGGTCAACATTCGCAGGCCATTACCTTCCTACCGCATTTGCTCGTTGGTGAGCTGCCGGATGACACCCAGAGTGTAGGCTCATGATGCGACTATTGGACAAGCTGTATACAGTCGACTCTGGAAGGCAGCTCTCCTAGGGAAACTGTCCTTGCAAACTCTGGGTTGGAGAACAATGTATACTCAGACAATGCACATTGCTTACTAGAATTCATTGTTGGTTTTCTTCTTCTCATGTTGCCCATCCAGTTGATGTCTTTCTGTTGAGCCCTCTGGTCCAGCACAGTGTTACCATAAGGAGGAAAGTGTTATATTCTGTTTGATGGTTGTTCAATTTGGTTATGGTTCTCTACTCTCTCCATGTTGGTTGTCATGGTAGTTATGTCCGTTTTGGATTATCATGTAGACTTATTAAAGCTTATGTAGCTCATCTGAAGTAGTGTTCTTGTCTGGTGGCCCATACAGTCAGCTGTGATCTATTTTGTTTGAATCTAACGTGGGCTCCATACCTATTGTCTAATCAATTTCATTGCATTAGATTTTGTAATGACCCACTGACTTATTTCCTCCTTGGGAATGGGTGGGTTGGGTACGGTTGTAATGGTGGCATGGAGACTGCACAAGAGCATATTTTGTTACTGATATAGGAGGGTGCGCGACATCAACATGATCGATGATGCCTTTTCTAGAACAGTTGGCCCACCCATGATTGATGCACAGTTTATGATGTTTGAAAGACTATGAGCCAGGCCGTGGTTGTAGACATCTGAGTGGACCCCACCTAGAATCAGCCATCCAGGTGCAGTCATTCTAAACAAGATGGTAGTTGTCTCTTGTAATGGCTTCTCAAAACCACTCATTAATTTGTCAAACACGACTGCTCTCTACGCAGAGACCTCTGGAGGGACACCATATCAATATTTATGAAATGAGGGAACCATATCAATATTTTTTAAATGAATGAATATTTACCATGAGTAACCAAACACATGTCATGGGTGCTTAGGGCCTTTAATGACAATTTACCATAAAAAAAAAAAAAAACAAACATCATTATTAAGGGACAGGTAAAGTAATTGCCATGATCTAAACATATTTCCTCTTTGTTGCATAGATAAAATGGAAGATTGGCGAGCAAATAAGAGAATTTGCACAAACATGGGCTAAAATTTATGAAAAAGATGGCATCATTTAATCTATTTCCAACCCCTAGAATAGATATTTCCATTTGTATATAAGCCCAAGTCATTTGATCATTATAGGGTTCTTATATGAGTCCTTTGAAAAAGGATTGCAAATGCAACCTGACCCAATTGGGGTCCATGAGAAATGTTCTTATGGCGCCGACTTCTTCTACCATAAAGATGGCAAGGAAGCACGATGATTGGAATTTGGGTGGATATTAGCAGATGATTATCAGTATTTGATTTAACATAAGTAAATGAAATGGCAACTGTACTTGTGATTCTATAAGGAAACAGGGGGATGAAAGAAAGATCCTGTAATCAAAAGAAGCTGTTGATTTTATCAGTATGAGAACTGTGAAGAGAGTATGTTTGGAGCTCACCAGCACGAGTCAAGTGGCCCTGTGGGGACCACATACTTGGATAGCAATGTGATCAGAACTGTGGGCCTTCGACATTGCCACGGATGAGCCATGAGAGGATTATCTGAACAATGATTTACTGACTCGAATGCGGACCGTTGAATATACATATTACCCCGCAGAATCATCAAGTGAATGTGACTTTCGGACTGTTGCCCATCACAGCAGCACCAATAAAGATGGACATTTCCGATTTTGAGGCCACCTTTGCACGTGGACCCCATGAGGATTTGAATGGTAGATGATCGCGAGTCGTTGCCTCAGGTGCCAAATTAATTGATACCTTGGGATCACATTCGTTGGGATGATGGGACCATGCATCTGAAAAGCAGGTCCCATTCTCTGCGCCAATGGGAGACCGAGGATCAATTAATTTGTTCTCCTATGTACTCCTCAGTGGCACCTTTGGGCACCATCACATCATAAGCATGCAGTTATATCATAACAAACTGGGAAGTTATTTGATACTCCTGGCTGCATACAACACTTGAAACATCATGACCCAAATTAAACCTGACTAAATTGTGGAACCCACTGTCTTAGGTTACAGTATAAAAATCAAGTTGGTTGAACAATCCTAACATCTGATTCAAGGTTACTTGTTTTTTCGAAAACCATCCCATATTTTTCATTTCTTAGTATGTATATCTATTTGATATTGTCAATTACAGAGCCGCCATCAAAGGGATGGCCATAGTCATGTGATCAAGACATGATATCTAGTACAAACTAAGTGGACCATTAGACCTATTTTCCAAAGGCTCGTTTTTATATGGCATGGATGTATAGAAAAGTCCATCTATGATGTGTGAGTCTTTTCATGTTGTCCCATGTAAAGTGGGACTAGCTAATTGGACAGTTCAAACGGAAGAATTGACCACCAACATGTGTAAATGCAGCAGGCATACAAAGAGTGGCAGAATCTATGAAAACATATGATCTAGTATGCCTTTGAAGATCTAATATGCCTGTATAAATCATTGTTTGATGGAATTTGCATGAAACATCAACTACCAAAAGAAAACTGAAAACAGAGAGAAAACAGGAAAGTTGCATGGATGGAGGCGGGGTTGGGATCGGACAGGTCTGGTCGAGGCAGGGCTGGGTGATGCAGCAGGGGTGCCGGAACAGGGGTGCAGCAGGGGTGCCGCAGTAGAGGTTGCAGCAGCAGAGTGCCGGTGATGCAGCAGAGGGTGCAGGAGGTCGGCACCGGTGGCGCAGGGGGTGGTGCCGGATCTGTCAGGGGTGGTGCCGGAACATGAAGAGAGTGGTGCCGGATCTGGTGATGTGCGGCTAAAGGTGGTGAAGCAGGGTTGGGTTGCTGGAGATCAGTATGGCTCTGATACCATGAAAACAGAGAGAAAACAGGAAAGTGGAGAATCCTCATTTGGTTTCTTGTATTCTAAGATAACCCCAAAATATTGAATATATAGAGATGTACAGCCCTATCATATCATCTATACAATGTAAAAAACAGAATCAATCTAGCTATACAAGGAAACAATCAATTAGGCTATACAAGGAAAATAGCTAACAGCTTGGCATGGCTTCTGCCGTACACACGTCTAACAAAAACATTGTTCGAAGACCCCCACACGCTCTACTCATGGCGTAAACAAGTCATGAAAATCACCAAAGAAGTAAACCCAATCCACCATCAGTTACTTCATGATGCCGGTCCGGTCACCACATGACAGCATCTAATGCCTGGCAACATTCTGCAAGTCAAATATATGTAGTTGTAAGCTGAAAGAAAAGATTTAAATCATGCAAACATATTTAGTCTCTATTACATTAATAACATAGAAAGTTGGCCAACAAATACAAGGGAACATTTGCACAAACAGCCTAAATTTTACAAGAAAAATTGACAGCTTATCTATTTACACCCCCTAAAATTGATATTTCCGCTTGTGTATGTGAGAGGCCGAGTTTCCTATTCAATGCGAATGGGGAACTTCTCTACTCGTGGCTTGGAAAAAGATGGCAATAGAAAGTAAGGCCAAATCAAGGATGGATTGGATCATCTAATTGGTACAATGTTTTCCATTGTAGTGTAAGATATATGTTCAGGACATCAGGAGCAGGGGCCATGATTGACTGGACTGTCTAACTGAACTTGCACACTTGAGGTGCTCTAGGAGCAGGGTTCATGAGAAATACAGTTTCTACGGTATAGATGGCTGAGTTGTGATTGGGACTGAATTAAAAGACATGGAGAGAGAGGGAGAGAATACAAAATGTTTCTAAATAAAGCTAAATTGAAGTCACAGAGCGAATTGTATATTGATTATCCTAGGATTAAAACAATTAAGAAAATGACAAAAAAAAGAAGGAATAAAAAATCATCCTTACTAGCGTCTGATGATAAGAGAGGGTATGTGTTGGATCTTAAACCAATCCTCTCCCGCGTTCTCTGTCATCCTTTTTTTGAATTCCTCTGGCATGTCTTCCAACTTCAATTCTTGAAGGGTGGTGACATGTTGCAATCCAGAAGGAAGCATCTTCAATCTTCCGCAGCCTTCAATCTTTAAATATCTAAGATTTAGCATGGCTCCTTCCTCCACTCTCCACTCCTCTAATTCATACAATCCAGCAATACACAAAACGTCGAGCAGTGGAAACCCTCCTATGGAGCAAACCATTTCCTTTCCTTTGTAACATGCCAATTGTAATATGAGAATCCGAAGGTTCGGCAGCTTCTCCAGCGTTCCCATCGGGTCTTGTTCTAATTGGGACCCATCCAAGCATAGCTCAGTAAGGACAGGTGGGAATACATGCAGGTTCGGTAATTTCTCCAATAGTCCAGTCAATTCCATCTTATATAGATGCTGATGATTTGAGAAGGATGCAAAAGTCGGAATCGACGATCCAGGACTTGCCTGTAGCCACAATGATCTGAGATGGATCAGTTTACAAAGGGAACGGGATAATGCCATTTTGAGATCTCCTTCTATTCCCAATTCTCTCAAATTGGTCAGTTTCTCCAACCCAGCTTCTATCCAGTTGCCCGCCTCTACTATTGAGAGAGTCTGGAGATTGGTTAAGCGATGGAGGGTTGTACGGTCACTGATTCGACATTGTGATGATAGCAGTAGGTGTCGTATCTGTTCCATCTTCACAATATTGTCTGGTAGCATCTTGATACATGTATACTGTAGATCGAGAGTCTGTAAATTGGACAGGCGGGTTATGGTGGTTGGTAGCCTTTTTAACTGGGTCCCCATGAGAGATAGGTACCTTAAGTGGATTAGATGCCCTATTTCATCCGGGAGACTGGAGAGGCATACCTGTCCAAGATGCATCACCCTGAGAAATTCGAAAGCTCCCCAGAGGATTTTCAACTGTGGTTTCTCAAGCCTTTCACTTTCGCTACTGAAGTGCAACAAAGAGCGGAGGTGTAGAGTGGAGCGGTTAAGAGAGATGTACATACTGATGCCACCAGAAGTAATTGCAAGCCGGCGTGCCGTGGTCGGTGATGCAGGCACTATGTTGCTGTACACATCTAGAAATCTCTCCTCCTTGGCTTTGGATATTGAGAGGTCGCGTAGCAGATCATGAATACGGCATTTTTCAGCCATTCCATTGCTCTTCCTTTCCACCACCTGAATCATGCTTCTGCTGATGAGCTCTTCTAGGTAATCCTCTGCAACATCCTCCATTTCTTCTTCTCCTCTTGGCTGTATGAATCCTTCAGCTATCCACAACTTAATCAATTTGGCCACTGGGATTTCAGAATCTTCAGGAAAAGCTCCAAAATAAAGAAAGCAAATCTTCAAGTAATGGGGCAAGTCATGGTAGCTTAGGGCCAATATGCCTGAGATCCGATCTTCGCTTTCATTTAGCCACCATTCAACACTTTTAAGCACTTTCTCCCACTCTTTTACTGACTTCTCTTTTCTTGATAAGACGCCTCCTATTACTGCAATTGCTAGAGGCAAACCTCCACATTTCGCAGCGATCTTTCTCCCCAGCTCCTCCAGGTTCGGAAGGCACACAGGAGCAAGATTTCCAGGAAGTGCTCTCCTACAAAACAATGCCCAGCTCTTGCTTTCATCAATAAAATGTATTTTATGGGGCATGCTCTGTGCATCTGCATACTTAGCTATTTCTTCATTGCGAGTAGTAAGCAGCACCCTGCTGCCCTTTTCCCTATCTGGAAGCGCAGAGACCAAACCATCCCAAGCTTCTCTTGTCCATATATCATCAATTACCACCAAATATCTCTTCCCATCCAAGTACTCAGAGAGTTTTCCCTGCAAGTCATCCTCAGGAATCATCTCCATTTCGTCTCGTGAGAGCCTTGTAAAGCAATTTATGATTCTTAGTAAAAGCTCTCGCACTCGATATTCTTGAGACACATACACCCAAGAATGAAAATCAAAGCTCTTCTTCACATGGATGTTATTGTAAACCTTTTTGGCCAGGGTTGTCTTACCTATTCCTCCCATTCCAGTGATGGAAATGACAGCACGTCGCGCATCTCCTTCAATCAGCCGCCCCACCAGTGCCTTTGTGTCTTCTTCAATGCCAACCACATCGCCTTCCTCAATGATGGGAGCCCTCTTCTCCCTCAACGTCTGGCTTTGATTTGAAGAAGATGAAGCTTCTCCAGATGCTGGTATATTGTCGATGCCATACTCTGATCTGTTGGACGAGATCTTGTTAAGCCTTCTTTCTATGTCCCGGATCTTCTTGCTGATGTCGTGGGTGGCTGGTATGTTCTTGATGAATTGAGCAGAACTTCGTATGGATCCCATGAATCCAGTATTTGTCTCTCTTCGTTGCTTTTCAATGTTAAAGATGAAGCTGTCGATGATGTCCTCAGCATCGTATGCTACTTCTCTTACTTGGCCCACCCAACTCTTAACTCTTTCATTCTCTCTGCGCTTCCCATCGACATCTTTGAGGAGGGCATGCATCCATTCAAGTTTTTCCCGAAGCGATCTGAGCTCCCTCTCTACTCCGACTATAGAATTTGCTTTCTGCGTTAGAAAATCGTTCAGTTTTTGTATGACGAACAGAACAGCAGTACTCTCAGCAATGTTCTCTCTCTCTCTCTCTCTCTGAAGCCTCTATGTTTAGAAGGCTTTCAACTACTTTACCTTCGAGAAAGAACAAGGAAGGTGTCTCCATTCAAAAGCTTTTCTGGGTTAGTACACACACCCACACTGTTAGCTCAAAAGCAAAGGGGACCTGGATTAGCTACTGACAGGTTTGAGTAGCAATATTACTTGAAGTGACGTCACCAACTTATGTGGACCCACCATGATGTATGTGTTCTATCCACACCGTCCATCCATTTGGAGAGATCATTTTAGGGCATGATTTGAAAAATAAGAAAGCTCAAAGAAAACAGTGGGGACTATCTCTTACCATTAAAAACTTCTTGGGGCCATAAGTTTTGGATCTGTTTTACCTTCTTCAATGTCGGTGTGAACCCACGAATAAGTTTAATCTTAAATAAACATCATGCTAGAGAGCGGATTAGCTGCTACCCTAGTAACAGCCAGCTTAATGGGTGTTACCCTAACCATCCGGCCCAGCTTAATGCATTTTTTTATATGTCCACGCCGTCCATCTATTTTTACATCTCATTTTAGCGCGTGATCCCAAACCCTAAGAAGAGCCAAATCTCAAGTGGGCCATACCTCTTGAAACATTGATGAATAAGCATTAAAAACTTTTTTGTGGGCCACAAGAGTTTTGGATCAAGCTTATCTTTATATTTTCGCTTCATCTAGATCTTCTTGACATTATCAACAGGTTGAATTGCAAATAAACATTACTAAAACCTTACGATTGGATCCTTGGAATTTTTAATGGTGGGGCACCCAATCACCAATGTTTCCAATGGAATGGTCCACCTGAGATTTGGATCTGCATAATGTTTGGAACCCCATCTTAAAATGGGCGGGAGAAACGGATGGACGGAGTGGATATAAAAAATTTCATCCATGTGGGCCTCACGGTAGGGGTAACACTCACTAAGCTGTTCCCCGGGTAACACCTAATTCGCTCCCATCATGCAAGGCCTTTAAGAAGGCTTCAACGGTTGTGGTCACTGTCCCCACTGTTTTCATTGTTGGGGTCCACTTGAGATTTGGATCTGCCTCATTCTTCAGCTCATGCCCTAAAATGATCTTTCCAAATAGATGGATCGGTGTGGATACAATACATACATAATGGTAGGGCTCACAGAAATTGGCGACGTAACTTCACTAGCGAGATAGCCACTCAACTTGTCAGTAGCTAATCCGCATCCAGCAAAATCCACGCCCCTCATTGTATGTAGGCCCACTCCCATTCAACTATGGAGTGGGAATCCTCTACAACACCTGCTTTATGAAGCTTTAAAACATAAACTACATGAATCCACTGTGTTGTCTGCGTGACAAGCACTCCATCTATCAGGGTCCATGGTCCAGCCCACTATGTTTATTGTGTGATATGCATTCCATCCTGTTGGGATTGGACGCCTCAAATATTCATGTGTGAAGACCACCGACCGGCGATGGAGTTTTCCTCCTCGCTGACAGAGGAGAGAGGTTGGACAGAGAGTGGCCGAGCGCCCGGGCCCTTCAGTGGCCGGGCGCCCGAAATTCAGTTTTTTCCAAAGTGTTCCACTGGACTGTTTTTTTGTTGCCCGGGCGCCCGACGGTCTGGTGACCGGGCGCCCGACCCTGCGCGAACTGCTTGTACGCAGTTTCCTTCTTGGACTTGGTTTCTTGCGCGGTTTTGCGCAAGGAGTTTCTAATTCCGGTTTTCTCCTATTTAAGGAGATGTAATCCGAGATTAGGGTTGCCACTAAGGGCCGCCAATGAGCCGAGGGATTGAGAGGGTTCTAGGGGAGAGAAAGAGCTATGGAGGAAGCTTGGAGTTCTCTGGGTTGAGGGAAAGGGATGGGTTTGTCCTCCTCATGTGAGAATTAGCTTCGGGTGGCTTGGGATTTCTCTTGTGGGCTGTGATCTATGGTTTTCTTCTGTAATCTCTTGTAACTTCTGATTCATAGTGGATTGGTGTCGCTTTGTGCCGTGGTTTTTTACCCGTGAGGGGTTTTTCCACGTAAAAATCGGTTTGCCTTCTTGTGTGTGATGATTTGCTTGTTGATTGCCATTGTGGTGTGTTCCTCGCCTGTCTTTGATTGCTTCCGCTGCGGGGCTCCTAACCCCAACACATCCATCAGGTGTGTTCCTCGATCCTAGACCCTGAGACAGCAATCAGTCAAAACCACAAGTGCAGTCACACCCACGCTATGGGAAACAATGGGATGTGATGCCGATTATAAGATTGTGTGTGGGGCCACCTGATGGATGGAGTGGATTTCACATTTACAACATGGTGGGCACCATAGACCTAAAGTGTTTTGTGGTGAGTAAGATCAGTGTTGTTGAATGATTGGTGGTTTGTGCTTATCAAAGATTCAAAATAAGATCACTTGATGGGGCCCACTTTCACCTAGAAACAGAGGATCCAAATGGGGCTTATCGTTGAACATAATTCGCATGTACAAAGATTCAAAATAAGATCACTTGATGGGGTCCACTTTCACCTAGAAACATTATGATGAAAATTTTAAATAAAGCTGGGTGGCATTAATACCAATGTTGCAAATAATGGTTGAATGGGAGGGTTCACTATTATGTATCTATTTATCCACGCCATCTATCCCTTTTCTCATATCGATTTTAAGGTATGAGCATATCTAACACTCATGTGGACCACACCAAATAGAAAGCTTGGGTTGCATTAAATGTACAAAGAAAATGCAAGTTGCATTAAATGCAAGAGTCATCTATGGTGTGGTCCACTTGATTGTAGGTTCTAAATCATTTTTGGATTCCTACCTTATAGGATATGAGAAAAGGGATGGACAATGTGGATAAACAGATGCATCACAGCAGGCCCCACACAGATCTGCCCGGTCCTTCTATGTCTGGGCTGGGTTTGGTCGCAATCTGCTTCCAGGAGACATTTGCCTTTTATAGAGTGACTAGTGGCATGTTAAACTGGGAAGCGGAATGCGTCCCCCCGGACATTAGTCCATCCAGGCATGGGCTTTGTGGGGGCCATCATAATGTATTGGTTTTACCCACACGGTTTCTACATTTCTAGACATCATTTTAGGGTACAATCCCAAAAGTGAGGCAGGTCCAAAGCTCAAGTGGACCACAGCAGAGAAAGCAGTAGTGATAATGACACCCTCCATTGAAACCTTCCTAAGGGCCACACCATCCTACCTGTTCATAAGGCCATATAGTCCAGAATGAAGGGAAAACACAAATATCAGCTTGATAAAATTTATGCAGGTCTCAATGAGTTTTTGAAGGTATTCAATCCCCATTGTGAGGTCCACTTCAACTTTGGATCTGCCTCACATTTTTAGTTTGTATCGTGAAGGGATATGGAGAAATGAAGAAAACTCGACCTCGAGTTTTGCCTCATGTCATGATGGAGATTTTCTTTCATCTTCTTTCACGACCTTGGCTTGTGCTTAGTGCTCATCTTCACCAACGGACTTGATTGGTAATACATGTCCTTGGCTAATCCATGGCATAGCGCAACAATCATCACCATCTTCTCCTCAATGTGGGCAAGAGAAATCACAAACAGATCTGTCTTACCAACCGTACTGCTGAAGATGAGCTCAACCTGATGGAAGCTAAAATTCTATAGAGGAAACAAATCTTCAAAGAATTAATTCGGCATCCACGGTCGCCTCGAAATCTTTCGATGCTGGCGCGGTATCTTCAGAGGTGTTCATGGATTCCTGCGAATCCAGACCCATAATCGCTAAAACGATTATCGGATCGTCTTCTTTGTTCACATCACCTAGAGTAATGATCTCCTCTGCTTCCTCAGGAACTTGAATAATTTCTGAGGCGATGGTGGGTTGTACCTCGTCCTCTCCTTCCATGGCTTGAACCTTGCTCAATTCAGTAGGTCCTTCGAGAGGAATTCTCGTGTCTGCAGGAATGACCTCTACTTCAAATCATTCGAAAGGAACTTCCATCTGCTGATGGTTGTACATTTTCGCAGGCACAACACGCGCTCTCCTAAGGGGGCTTGGGGATAATACCTAATTTTCACAATAAGTGTATCTAAACTGTTCCAGCAGCCTGCGCTTCATCAGTGGCCACGAGTGTGTCGATGCCTCAATCTCTTTCTTCCGATCACGCTGAACATATTCCCACCAAACCGACACAGTGCTCTCCAACTTGTATACAACGTACGTAACTTTCTTCTCCTCGAAAATCTTCGTGAGTTTGAAGAGGCATTCAACTTCACATAGTCAGTTGTCGACGTGACCCAGGCCATTGAATTTAAGAATATCGACCTCTGTGTAGACTCGACCCATCCAATCTACTAGATCTCTTCCATAGACAATCATACTTTTTGAATCTTTTACTTTGCGGTCAAATGTAGCCTACATTCCTTGCAGAGCTTGATGATTCTTCCACTAGAGCGTCTCAAGTGTCGCCCTGAAAGCCGCCACTTTGAGAGGATGGATTCCTGGATCACCGTTCACAAGATTTTGCCATAGCTAACGTTAAAAGTTATCTTTCCGAGGTTGTTCCTCACTTTGATACCAATCAATGCAGCCTGGGTGGGGGGTGAGATCAAGCATCGTCTCTCTCATAGGATAACTAATCCGAATCCACGGATTTATTGGGACTCTTCAACAGATCTTCCTTGATTTCTCAAGGAGCACTTGAAGAACACGAGCAAAACATAATATAAACTCAATAATTTTTCATTAATCAAAGATAGAATGTTAACAACGAAATAAAAACCAATATTTATAATAAAGTTAAGTCCTAGAAAATCTTAGGAAACCCAAATCATGTATCTAGATGAACCCTAAACACAATAGGAAAATATCAGCAAAAATTCACGCAAACTGTATAACGTCTGTCGGGTGTCGTCGACATCCATCTTCCTCCCACTAGTACGAGCAATCCACACATCCGATTGACATGAAACTTTGTGTTTTTGCAAATATCAATGTACTCTATAAGATGATCGTTCTTCATATCAGTAGTGGTGTGCCACCTAGATCATTTCTAATTTAAGTCAGCGAAATTCAAAACTTTCTAGACAATTCATACTATTTCGGACGCCACGGTCAATCCATAGCTCGGATCGATGTGAAACTTGTTGAATTTTATTTGCGTCAAGTAGCTCTACAAGATGAATGGAACGGATTTCCATAAATAATCAAAATGGCCCTATGAATTGGGCCAAAAATAAAAAAATGAGAACATCAGTTTTCTATTCTAGTTTAAACTCCAAATTTGGAAACTTGTTGGATATAGCCTTGTGCACATGCACAATGGACAACTATACACATGTCGTAGATGGCTTGAAGATGTGTGATGGTCCCTCATAGCAGATGGACGTCTAAGATGTATGGGTTATGGGTACACTGCACGTTTGGATGCTAGATGGTAGATCTAGGTTGTTGATAAAGAGTATGGATGTGTGTTGGAGAGGACATCAGAATTTTTGCGCAAATTTACGCAGGTCCGCAGAGTAGTGTTGACCAGTTGCCAGGGGGCGTCCAGACAGTCCAACTTGCCTGGGCTGTTCTCTAGCCATTATTCAACTGACCAGGGGACCGGTCAGACAACCAGTCTTGGAACTTGCACGACCGATCGTCAGGTGATGAAAGTCTGTGTTTTCTCTTATTTTTCTCCCGGTCCATCTCCTCCATAAAGATCGTCGACCCTTGCAATTGACCATGGAATTCTCTCCTTACATTAAGAAATGGATGGGCGTACTGGTTAAAACACTTACAACGTGGGGGGCCCACAGCTCCGTATACAGGCAGGGGTAGGATGCAATCCACTTGCATTAGATTGGAGTATATGTGTACCACAAAGGAACCATTTGACAAGTGCCTGCTATAAACAAATGGTCCAATATGTGTTGATTTATTAGTTTTTTAGGAAGAAGAAACCTCTTCTAGTGGTCGAAAAATATAAGGTTAAGTTGTTTTCTTTATTATCTTTTCTTTTCCTTTTATTCTAACATAATAACATTAAACAAACCATAAACAAAGTGTTTAGCTTTAAACAAAGCAATCCAGATTAAACTTTTGCCACTCTGGCCAAAGGAAGGGGGATTAGGTAGTACCCTTATCGAGAACTTAAAACAGGCATGGATTTGAGGGGCCCATCTTGATGTGTGGTTTTTATCCACTTGTCCATCCATTCTGCCATGTAATTTTACGATATAAACCAATAAATGAGGTAGATCCAAGAATCAAGTGGACAGACATAGTGGTGATTGAATGCTCACTATTAAAAACATCTTAGGACCTGTAGAAGTTCAATTAATGGTGATATTTGTGTTTTCCATTCATCCAATTCTATGTAACCTTATGAACAAGTTGGATGGCAAATAAACCTCATTGTGGGCCTTATGAATGTTTCAATAGTTTACCACCATTTTTTCCTATGGTGTGGTCCACTTGAGCCTTGGATCTATCTCAGTTTTGGGCTTATATCCTTAAATGATATGAAAAAATGGAGGGAAAGTGTGGATAAAATCCATACATCATAGTAGGGCCCTCAAAGACATACATCTTCTAAGCTCGTGATGAAGAAAAAGGACCCCTAATGAAGGACGGTTTAAGCACATTCTTCATGTGGATGGACTAAAGAAGGTGAACCGTAAATCGGTCATACCTTTTGATTTAGGAGGAGTTACGAGACACGCAACATATGGATTCCTACTGAAATTTCATTTTGTGGTTAACCGACACCCACCAAAGTGGGCCGTGTCTGTCCATTTCGTTAGAAAATGCGTGATTACAGTAGAAAAATGAGATTT
Source organism: Liriodendron chinense (assembly GCA_003013855.2). Taxonomy (NCBI): domain Eukaryota; kingdom Viridiplantae; phylum Streptophyta; class Magnoliopsida; order Magnoliales; family Magnoliaceae; genus Liriodendron; species Liriodendron chinense. The sequence goes on from PVNU02003407.1 coordinate 374,673, forward strand.
TAGGAAAAAAAAATTTGTTATTTTTAGTGTGTTTCCTTTTTTTAGGAGTTTTTATTTTTTTACTAAATAATGACTTTTAGAAAGACTCTACTTAGCAGTAGTCTTTAATTAGGACTATACTATTTTTAGTAACTTTTATTTTAGAAAATTTATTATTTTTAGTATGTATGAATTAGGGTTTATTTAGGGATTTATAAGGTTGTTAAATTCATTTTTCATGGGTTAATTCACATTATTATTCAATAAAATTTTGGTTTTTACCAATTTTCTCTCGTGGATTCGAGATTTTTTCTTGTGGATTCGAGGAAGTCCGGTTGAAAAGTCTTGAATGCCATGTGAATTCAAGGTAGTTATCCCGTGAGAAAGATGGTGATAAACTTCTCCACGTCCCCCCTGTGTCAAGTGGATTGATCAGAGTAAGGATACCCCTTCAAGCTGATGTCTCCTTACAAAGGTATATATGGATAAAATACTCGCTGATGGTGATCAAAGGATTAATTATTTTTTAAAGAGAATGGAAACTCTCCACCGAGAGAGACGAGAGATGATGTAAGGGCTGGAGGCTTCTCTTTACCATTTTGTGGATGCACCAATTCCGCCTCGTTCTCATGGTGATGTTCAACCTTCCGTAGTGGGTAAATCGCATAATCAAGTTTCTTGTAGAGCGCTCCCAGCGATGAGTTGCAGGGTTACCCCCGATCAATCACGCTCAACAGATCGATTATATAAGAGGGTGATAGCTCTTCCCAACTTCAATGACCAGGATCACATCGATGAATGGCTCTTTGAAGTTTCAATCGCGTCATACCATTTGAAGGGTGCCGCTTGGGCTTGGTCGGAACATGTTCTGTCATGACCCGCAAATTAAATACAGAGTGTGCACCCTCAGACCCGAGTTACGGACTATGACTCATACACAATGTATACCAAACCAATGCATTTATACTGTTATTTCAGAGGCACAATTTAAATGTACTCTAAGTTCACAAACTTGACCACTCATTAAGACATTTTACCCTCAATTATTCTAACCATTCACCCCATACTAAGCATTCATACATATCAACCAATTAAAGAATTTAAAAATCATTCATCCCATAAGTAGTTTGTCTTCATAAAGTTCAAATCATCATACTACAACCCACCCATTTAGGGCTTTATTAAATTGTAGCAAACCTAAAATAAAGTAAAACATTCATAATTTAATTAGTTTTAAACTCCAAAGCATGATTAGAAAAGTAACATTAGTTTCATTCCACAAGCTATTAATTCAACACATTCAGTTCCTCTTCTTCAAGATAGGGCCATTGCCCTTGAGGATCATCCCTTGGTTCAGCTACTTGCCCTATAAATTAGGTATATGTACTTTCATCTTTAGTATATATATATGATTTCATATATATATATATATATATATATATATATATATATATATATATATATATATATATATATATATCAGTTGGCCAAGCCTAGTGAGTGAACCCATCATGGTTCATGCACCTCATAATTAAAATAAGAATGCATGGATGTTATGAGATACATAGGTACGTACATGATTGCATTAAGTGGGTTGATCCGTCCACTTTCTTGAGTTGGATTCCATCAACCTGCATCCACCCTTCACTAGGTAGGCTTCCACCGTCTTGGTAGGCTTCCACACATTGTGGGCATCCAGAGATGGTCCCCCAGGACCCTGTACTGTAAGTACCTACAGGTTTCCCAAGGTGTGCCATTGGGAATCAACACAAGTGTGCTATGCATGACATGAATGTCCAAGAATGATTTATAAGTTATATTGATGGTAATCATATATATCATCATGTTTCAACAATAACATCTCAACTTAGATCAATTCAACAAACAATCCATACAAAGGAGTACAATAAACAAAGCAATCACACAATTATTTTAATCACAACATAGAGGAAATGTGTCAAGATCACTTACCTATGATTTTGTGAGGAAAGTAAGGGAGAATTCTGATGGAGAAAAATCAAGGAATGCCTAAAATCCACAAACAGTGCACTATAAAAGAAAAATAAAAAATGAATGGATGACAAAAGATCAAGTTTATAATCCATTGATTTGTTTTGGTCACCGTGGCTATGAATGGTTGTGATTCTAAGAAACAAGGTATCTCTACATAAAGGGACCCACCACATGGATGGCTTAGATCTTACACTAGCATATTATGATGTTATACTATGTAGTTTGTGAATGTGTTGTCCTAAATACGGCAGCGACTTGGATAAGTTTATATATATATATATATATATATATATATATATATATATATATATATATATATATATATATATATATAGGTCGACCTCATGGGAACTTCCCATGAGGTCAAGCTGTGTGGGCCCCACTGTGATGTGTACCAGACATCAACACCATCAGTCAGATGCAACATTCCATAGTGGACCACGGATTTAAAAATCAGATCAATCTATGAATTAGGTGGGCCACACCACATACAAAAGTTGGGAGGGGTTACCCACCCATTAAAATCCTCATGATTGTTTATTGGGCCCAATGAGATGTGGTTTAAATATCCAGCCCATCCATTGTGTGTGTCCCACTTGGATGAGGGGCCATAACAAGTTTCAGCATCATTCAAAACTTATGTGGGCCCCACCAAGTGATTTTAAATATTTTAGGCATGTCTTGACATAATTTTAGCTGGTATGACATACCTAATTAGTTCCGTATATGGATGATTTTTGGGATATCCCATAAACCAAAGGGGCCCCATCAAATGGACAGTGTTGATGTTTGGTACACATCATAGTGGGGCCCACACAACTTGACCTCATGGGAAGTTCCCATCAGGTTGACCTTATAGTACCAATATATGGGAAATGGTACTACGAGGTCGACCTCATGGGAACTTCCCATGAGATCGAGCTGAATTTTGGGATGCCCGTCACAGTGGGACCATAGTACCTTTTCCCATATATAACACTTCTATATTTATTATTTTTTTTCAGCCTGGGTCCCACTACAAGGATCTGAATTGATCACGTGGTCCCACTACAAGGAAGAAATTTGGTCCAATCTGAAATTTGTGGGACCTACAATTAGGGTGTCAATGGGCCGGGTTAGGGCCGGGCCAAGCTCTGTCCAAGCCCGACCCGCCTCTTTCAACATATGTCCAAACCTGGCCCGGACCCATGATGGGCCACAATAGTTAAGCCCAAGCTCGGCCCAAGATACAAATGCAGAATCCAGCCCGTACCCAGCCCTAGCCCGAGCCCAGCCTTTAACATGGAGGGAGATGGATTTTTTTGAAAAAATTTGTGAAAAATTTAAATTTTAAAAGAAGGAAAAATATTTTCATTTAAATTTTAAATTAAAAAATATATATTCAGGTCGGGTCAGGTTTTCGGGCTTTTGAATAGCCTGGTCTACGCCCGGCCCATTTAAAAACAGGCTTATACTTTAGGCCCGAACTTGACCCGCGGGCCTAATACTCTAGTCCAAGCTTGGCCCAAGGCGTGCCAAGCCCAAAAGCCTGTTGTACCAACCCGGTCCATTGACCCCCCTACATGCAATACTAGAAATTTATCGTACAACCACCATTGTTTTCTTATGGTAAAGGGTACACAAATTTTGGATCTGCCCTAAATTTACACCCTAGGCCTATAGTGGCCTTCCAAACCAAATGGATGGGGTAGATGCGAGACATATATTACTGTGGGGTCCATGAACCTATAGTCCAAGATGGTTTCCAATGTATCAAAAACCGCACTCGGTTTCTAACGGTGGAACAAAGACGTTTTTGTTCTGTTTTTTTATTTCTTTTTTGAATGTCCCACGATGATCTGAGCCATGAATGAGATGGGTAATCTTCCCAAGGAGAGTGAGGCAAAAATCTCATTGAAACTAATGCTAAAACTAATCATTCACACGAATGCTAAAACTAATCATTCATTTTCACAGTTTAATGCATTGTGGTCCACCTAAATTTTCTTTCAAGTTAATTTTTCAGCCCTAAGTCTTTTATTAACTGGAAATACTAATGGAAGTCATGGATTTGTCACTTGCAACAAGATGGGCCCTGCACAAATGACCCACAAATCCGGATCAATTCCGGATCCAGCATCATCAAATTAACTTTTTACACTGGAGATGTGTTTTTGATGACTCACACATAATATGTGTATGCTGAATCCATTCTGTTCACTAGTTTAACATCATCGTTTTAGGACATGGTTTAAAAAATTAGCCAGATTAGTGATTCCGGTAGACCATACCATCATAAACAGCGCGGACTGTTCTTCCACCATTAAACCTTCCTATGATCTGTCTAGGGACCATTATGTGTTTATGTCTTTTCCAAATAGTTTAGTAGGCAACACTAACACATAAAAAGAGAAGGTACAAATATCAGCTTGATTTGAAACTCCTATGGGCGCAGAGAAGTTTTTTAATGGTTATTACTCAATATTCACTGTTTTTAATCGTATGGCCCACCTAATGATCGACTTGACCTAATTTTTGGGGGACCACTCTATGTCGTCCCCAAGAATGGAGTGGATCGAGTGGATTAGACCCCACACATCACAACAGTCCGACACCACTTCCAATGCCAAAATAGAAAAGAAGCATCAAAGATTACGTGTTCTTGATGGATTTTTACTTCGCATGTGTTCCAAGATCCAGAGTGCATTGTGCATGTGTACCGTTACTACTGCATATGTGCATGGGTTAGACGTATGATAAATCCACACCGTCCATCATGTGGACCCTATGCTTGGGTTCCATTATACTAAAAAATAAATAAATATTAAAATACTAACCTCTTTTAGCTTCCTATCTCTTAATCTCTCTCTTCCCTCCCTTGTTCTTTTTTTTTTAATTTTTTTTTATTTTTTATTTTCAGGGTCTAAAGACTAGAGAGAGTTGTCTCTATCTTTTAAAGAGGGGAGAAGGCTCAAGATAAGGGGGAGTTGCAACCAATTTTCCCCCTTCTCTTAAAACTTTAATTTTTAAATTTTAAATTGCAAAAAAGTTAATTAGTGACAAGAATCAATATTTTGTCTTTTCTCACATCCAAAGAGTAACTCTACCACTAGGTCAACTAAGTTATTTTGTTATCTAATACAATTTTTTTTAATTAATTTAGATTTAAGTGTGCTAAAATTGTAGGGGTGTTACACGTTCAGCACTGTCGGAAGCAAGAGATGAAAACACTGATATGTTCATAGTCGCAAATGAAATGACAGATGCTGAGATGATTTCAATTCTGATACGACGATGATGATGATCATGTACTATCCCAACAATCCTACAACTTGCGTTATGAATCCTATTATTTTGATCCAGAGTTACGATAAAACGTCGGATTCCACAGAGGCATGCAAGTGGCCCCTGTGGAAGCAGAAAAAATACCCAAAAATTTTTAAGTGGAGGAGAGGTCTTTTGTAACCATGCATGATTTCACTAAGAAATCAAAATATGGAGCGTTGGATTTGGGCGAGTGTAGTGAACACTCGGGTTGGATCTCTGATGTGGAGCCTAATGGTGTTGGTGGTGATCAGTTTGTTAATGGGAAATTGATCAATGCTGATTTGGTATCACATGTTTCACTGCCTTCTGAACATCAAGAAGAAGATGCATGTTTTATGTCAGAGGATGCAGAACTATTTCTTGTTGAGGCACTTCCTTCATCTGAACAAGAAGAATCAATTAATGAAAACAAACAGGCGGTCAGTCAGATCTCTACTACATATTTGGTGCTACCACAAGTTGATGAGAAAGTTGTCAATTTGAATGATGGTCTAAGTTCAAATAATCCCACTATTGAAATTTTCAAACCACTGGCTATTGAGGGTGATTAAATTAAAACATGAATGAATGAGGCCTTAGTTGAGCAAGCAGTGGATGTGGATTCCTTGTATATCACCGAAGATGTAATGACAGGATTGCCAGAGTTTAAAATTATTGTGTTTGATCCTATGACAACATCAATGACACTTTCTCTAATGTACATTGAAGATGCGAGTAAGCGAATGTGTCTGAAGTTGAGTGTGCATCGTGGCTCGAAGTCAAGGCATAACTTGAGGAAAAATTATTTTGAATTGGAGGGGTCTGATGTAGGACAAGGACCCCCTGATGAAGGACAGGGTCCAAGCACATTTTTCAAATGGATGGACTAAAAGAAGGCGGACTGTAAATCGGCCACAACTTTTGATCTAGGAGGAGTTAAGAGACACACAACATATAAATTCCTACTGAAATTTCATTTTTTGGTGAACCAACCACTTAAGTGGGTCGCGTTCGTTCGTTTCACGATAAAACACATAATTACAATAGAAAAATGAGATTTTAAGAAACAATATTATTTTTAGTGTCTCATTTTTAAAAGTTTTTGTTTATTTAGGAGTTTCTATTTTTGTTGAATAATGAGTTTTATAAAAACTTTAATTAGTAGTAATATTTAATTAGGACTTTACTATTTTTATTAACTTTTTATTTCAGAAAATGTACTATTTTTATAAGTACAAATTAATGTTTATTTAAAGATATATAAGGTCGTTAAATTCATTTTTCATGGGTTAATTCACATTATTATTCAATAAAATTCTGATTTTTACTAATTTTCTCTCGTGTATTCAAGATTTTCCCTTATGGATTCAAGGAAGTCTAGTTGAGGAGTCTCGAAAGCCTTGTGGATTCATGGTAGTTATCCTGTGAGAAAGATGATGATTGACCTCACCACGTCCCCCCTATGTCAGCTTGGGATTGGCGATGTAGTACCCAATCCGTGTCCTTGCCAAGTGCCCCAAAAAGTTTTCATGATATTATATTGGATAACCGTGGCCCTTCAACAACATATGATAGTAGATGGATGGTTCTTGTAATCCATGTATGCATGCCATTGCTAGTCACATATTCTAAAGAAACTCTAACCCTCTAAGTGAGAATTGCTCCCACCCAACTAGTACATTCAGTTAATTGGCATGTGGGGGCTCACCTAGGTGTTTGTATGACATCTCACTCATCTAACAAGTTGTCACATCATGAAAATGGGATGCTTTAGAAGTAAATCAATTCCATTATCTAGCGGGGCATGCCATAGAAAACCATCAACAACTAAGTGTACCAAAAATCAAAACATTAAAACATATCGACTATAAAATATTTGAGTACAATGCTACAAAGGAAATACAATGTATAGTAAAAGTCTAAAAGATAAGGCTCATTCTCCGGCCTTAATACTGCTAATACGCTCACTGCGTTCTAAAACATAAACAAAGAACCATGAGCTTCTATATGAAACTTAGTACAGTGTGTTTATGCGTGCACTCACACAATGCATGTGACATCTAAACATATATCAAAGTAATAGGAATAATGGAGGGCTAAACTATCAAGTTGATCATGAATGTTACCAGCCATACCAAGGCTATGCAATGCAAAGGCCTATAAGGCCAAGTGTTATATGTTATAGATGCAACGCAGATATGTCAATCATCGTCTAATCCATATATCAGAATAGTTCTCAATTGGAACATCATTGGGATCTAATACACAAGTAGTGGTCTGCAATGTGTAACCATTGTAATAGTAAGAGACCTCACTATTCATCTCATTAGTGGTAATGCCAATACCTAACCAAGTCGCCTTTAGTGGACCCATTTCCGAACTGGTTGGAATGGACCTCAATCACAACTACACACTCCAAGTAGGTGAGGCCCTACCCCTTTTTGTTGGGGAGCCTTCAAACTATGTGCGTAGTCAAGGTGCTCAGACCGGTCGGGCGACCGGTCTGACACTGCAACCCAGATGCACAGCGAAGGCCAAGTGATTCTACATGTGCCCAGACCGGTCATTAGTGGGCTCCGACTGGTTGGCTGTGAGGCAGCGTCGGGTCTGTGAAGTTTTTCTCCGTGGATCGGTCTTTGTGCGATGTGCGACCGGTCGGGCGACCGGTCGGCTGTGCGTGCGGATTCCTTGTGCAGTACTGCGGACTGCGCAAGGTGTTTCTATTTTCGGATTTCTTCCTTTTTAAGGTGTTGTAATCCGACCTAGAGAAGAATCCAAAGGAGTTTAAGGTTTCCTATTCGTACTAGGAAGAGGGGAGAGGTGTGTGTGAGAGATAAACTTGGGTTTTTTCTCTGTGTTTTCTTGCTTTGTGGGCTGTCAATCTCTGTAATCTTCTGATATTCATAGTGGATCGTTTGTGCCGTGGTTTTTTACCCGTTTTGGGGTTTTTCCACGTAAAATTCGGTGTCTCTTGTGGTGAATGCTTGTGTGTGATTGATTGCATTGTGTTTCTCGTTTGATTGCGCATTGCTTCACGTGTTCGGCGTTCCGCTTCCGCTGCCGGCTTTTCCCAACAAGTGGTATCAGAGATAAAGTTAGGGTGGAGTAGATTCGAATCTAAGACGAGAAGATGGGATCGAGCGCAAGGTTCAATATAGAGAAGTTCTCTGGGAAAAATAACTTTGAGCTATGGAAGGTGAAGATTGAATCATTCCTGGTTCAGCAAGGGCTTGATGGAGCGCTTGGAAAGCGACCGGAGGCTATGAAAGATGATGAGTGAACGAGGCTCGACAAGAAGGCAAGAACCTCAATCCTGTTAAACCTTATGGATGATGTTCTCTATCATGTCATGAAGGAGAAGACTGAGGCTGAAACGATGGCGAAGTTAGAGAAGGTTTATGCCAAGAAATCTCTAGAGAATCGCATGTACGTGTTGATGCCGTTGTTCACCTTGAGGATAGCTGAGGGAACGGAGGTGGAGGACCACCTGAGCACGTTCAATAGGCTGGTTTGCAAGTTGGTGGAGATCGATGAACTGATGAAGGACGAATCCAAGCATGTATCCTGTTGAATTCTCTTCCAGATTCATATAAGTCGTTCAGGGAATCTGTGTGTGCAGGGAGGGAAACCATAAGCGTCGAGACCGTTATCTCAGCCCTTCAGTCGAAGGCGATGAGAAAGAAAAGCAGTGACGTGGCTTCCCGTTATTCCTCAGAGGCACTGGTTATGAGGGGAAGAAGTTCTGAGCATGGAGGATATTCGAAATCGGGATCGAGGGCCAAGGGTAAAGGTAAGTCTAAGGTGAAGTGCTGAAATTGTGGCCAGGAGGGCCACATGAGAGGGGATTGTCAGAATCCCAGGTTGAGGCAAGAGAAGTATGGAAATTCTTCTGGAGAGGGAGCCAATACCGCAGAGGACGGTGGCGATTTGTGTGAAGTGCTGATTGTTTCTAGCAAGGGATCTCACGTTAGTGAGTGGATCCTTGATTCAGGGGCTTCATGTCACGTTTGTCCTAACCGGAATTCATTTACGACATACAGGGAATATGGTGGAGAATCGGTGTTTGTGGGTGATGGAGTCGCTCATAAGGTTGTCGGTATTGGTACCGTGCGCATCAGGATGTTCGATGGGGTCGAACGAGTCCTGGAAGATGTGAAGCACGTTCTCAAGATGAAGATGAATGTGATTTCTCTTGGTGCACTCGAGGCGAAAGGGTGCGTGTTTATCGACCGTGATCATTGTTGTGAAGTGATGAAGGGGGCACTCGTGTATATGAAGGCACGGAGGTGTGGCCATCTTTACATGTTGATCGGGAGCACAATTCACGGTGGAGCTACAATAGAGGCAGTGAGATCCACAGTTGCTCGTATGTGGCAAGTGCCCAAGGGCCACATGAGAAGAGCGGTAAAGGGCATGAATTTGCAATGATAGGGTCGATGGTGGCATGAGAAGCAGTGGAGCTATGATTGAAGATGAGATGACGTTGCAAGGATGTGTTGATTCGACGTTTGAAGCCTCAGTGGAGTTTGTTGGGGAGCCTTCAAACTATGTGCATAGTCAAGTTGCTCAGACCGGTTGGGCGACCGGTCTGATGCTGCAGCCCAGACGCACAGCGAAGGCCAAGTGATTCTACGTGTCCCTAGACCGGTCGGTCGACCTATCGTCAGTGGGCTCCGACCGGTCGGGCGACCGGTCGGCTGTGAGGCAGCGTCGGGTCTGTGAAGTTTTTCTCCCTGGACTGGTCTTTGTGCGATGTGCGACCGGTCGGCTGTGCGTGCGGATTCCTTGTGCAGTACTGCGGACTGCGCAAGGTATTTCTATTTTCGGATTTCTTCCTATTTAAGGTGTTGTAATCCGACCTAGAGAGGAATCCAAAGGTGTTCAAGGTTTCCTATTCGTACTAGGAAGATGGGAGAGGTGTGTGTGAGAGATAAACTTGGGTTTTTTCTCTGTGTTTTCTTGCTTTGTGGGCTGTCAATCTTTGTAATCTTCTGATATTCATAGTGGATCGTTTGTGCCGTGGTTTTTTACCCGTTTTGGGGTTTTTCCACGTAAAATTCGGAGTCTCTTGTGGTGAATGCTTGTGTGTGATTGATTGCATCATGTTTCTCGTTTGATTGCACATTGCTACACGTGTTCGGCGTTCCGCTTCCGCTATCGGCTTTTCCCAACACTTTTCAACCAACCATGCAACAGAGGGAGAAGCGACCTACTAGACATATAGCATGGACAAGTTGGTCACCTCCTTGAAATGGAAAAACAGTATGGATATCACACGTATATTAAAATGGGTCCCGCAACAATTGGACCCACTATCGAACGAGATGGAAAACCGATGGGTTGATCGACCTGTGCACCCACTCCAACAGTCAAATTGGAAGGGGGTGCAGACTAACAGTTGGATTGGCTACAAGCTTCTCCCATAAGTCTCCCAACTCTCTCCCAACTCTCTTTTCTTCTCTCTCTATGTCTCTTTCTCTTAGATCTTTTTCTTTTTTTTGCTTTTTTTCTTTTCCCGTGAGGCTTGGGAGTTTGAGGGGTGTTATAGAGTAAGATGGGATTGAGAGGGAAGGAGGTAAAGAATGGAGGGTAGAAAGGGGATCGAAGGAAAGAGAGGGGAGTGGGCTAGCATGGGCGAAGGCATGGGCTAGTTTGAGTTGTGGTGAAAGAAGGCATGGAGTGGATTGGACTATGAGGGCATAAAAGGATGGGTAAGAGGGGTAGTTTGGGGATGTTTAGGGGATAGGTGTTCTTTATAGGGGATTTTTTTTTTTAATTTTTTTTATTTTTGTCATTTGTCATGAGGGTGGGCATGGTAGTATGGGTGAGGGTAGGGCTGTAAATGGGTCGGTAGACTCGATGGGGTACCCAAACCCAACCCATTTAGATCTGACCTAGACCAAGACCAAGACCCGACCAATTTGTTAAATGGTATGGGTCTGAATCCAAGAATAGACCTAATTGCTAAATGAGTTCGGATCTGGTTTCCTTTATATTAGGCCCAATCTAACTTGACTAGACCCGAACCCATTTAGTAAATGGGCAGGTTTGGTTTATGTTGCCAGGGACCATCCTGCTCAGACCTGTCCAGACCCGATTTTAAACTTGGTAAAAATGCTTGCATAACATATCCATATCCATATCCAAACCCATTAGACCCGACCCATTTATAAATGGGTTTGGGTGGACCCCCTTAACTAGACCCAAACCCATTTATAAAGGGGTCTGATGGGGTTGACTCAGGGCCGATTGCCCATTTGGTAAAAGGGCCTGGGTCTAAAATTTGGACCCAGACCATTTAGTAAATGGGCGGGTCTGGTTTTGGCTAAACTCGCCCAAAACCCGACCATTTACAACCCTAGCTGATGGTGAGGGTTAGTTTGGGAATTAGGAAATGTTGTATTTTAGAGATTCTTACTAAATTCCTTGCAAGCGGGCCCCACTCACCACGTGTATGCGTGTCGTAATATGCGCCCACCTTGATTTATGCACACACGTGCATCTCACTAACCAAGTATTGCAACGGGACATACCACACAATGCTGAAATTACAACGCTTGTGCGGTCATTATGATACAAGTCTCGAGTCATTGCGGTGCTGAAACGGAAGTTGCCATCAGTGCTCAACTATCCAGTCCCTCCAGGATGTGCCAGTCCCTCCTGGATGTGCCAGGATAAGATTCTGAGCATACGAAAAATTTTACTGGGATACCGGTCTTACATCCTTTAATCGATAGGGTAAAAAATTATCGGCGTGAATATGTCCATCGATCATACATGTGGCTTGAAGTATTGCAACTGAAATTACCAAATCATGCATTCCATTGCACGTGGGGTATCCTAACCATCCAATCAGTAGACATTTGCTTGCAGAATTTAAACCATTTTGGCAAATATGATCCATCAATTATAGGGGTGTGTGTGGGTGTGTTGAAAATTAATTGCAATAACATAAAATCGATTAATACAACATATTAATACAAAGGAAGAGAATGCCTGATGCACCTGCATATGCGATGCACACCTGTTTAGCTAGATCATTTGAATTGCTGGTCTACCACATCTCCACCGTGTATATGTGCGTTTTACAAAAAATTGCATCGACTAGTGGCTTGCATATGTTGGATTACACCAAGGGAAAAAAAAAAAGGCTAGTAATGGGCTTCCAAGTGGGGAAAGAAAAAAAATCCATTGATTTCATCACTAGGATTATCGCATGGCTGGGAATTTGCGGCCGTGGTCCATGCATGGCGTGGCCTAGACATGGATGCCGTCTATAAAATGCATTTTCTGCATCCTCGTAGTAGATAATATTATAAATTGCAAAAGAGTCTTGACTTTGGACGGCCTTGGATGCATGTATTAAGTGGTTCTTTAACATTTAATCCTGCAAAATGATAAAATCAAACATGAAATGGAGGTGCGTTGGGAAGAAAGAAGTCGGATATCATTTTCCTAGCAGTTATCTAGGCGATTTGGACCGAGCAAAACAACCAACCATAGGTTCAGAAATTCGTCCTCTTCAGCTGGCCGGGGTCCTTTCTATAGTTTTGGTGTATTTCAGGGATTGAGGCGGGGGGCCGAAGTGCGCAGGTTGTTTCGGCCTGTCAATAGTGATTGGTGTTAGGTGTGGCTAGGGGTTACTTTTGTTCTTCAGTTTTTAGATACTTCAGTCTTATGGGAGTTTCTGTTTTTTCCCTTTCTTTTCTTCTTTTGTTTTTGAGTCTGTATTTTTTTTTTTTAATAAAAGTATTTACCTTTCAAAAAAAAAAACATGAAATGCAGTAAAAAATGACATTAAGAATTTACCTTTCAAATACTGCAGAAATCATTGTCCAATGGGATCTCCATATGAAAACATGTTCAAACACCGCCACACTCTCTCTACTCATAATAATGGAAAAGATCACCAAAGGTCCAAAACCACCAGAGAAAAATTCAATTGACAATTAACTGGCCTTATGAGGCCGAACCGGTCACAACAAGTCACCATTTTTTGTTTGAGAAGATTATTTTCTGTTTGAGAAGATTCTTGCATATCAAATATGTGCAATATTTATACGCTGAAAAGAAGATATATATATATATAAACATGTTCTATTTGCTGCATAGATAATGTGGAAGCTTGACAAACAAATATGAGTGGAATTTGCATAAACAGGGTAATTTAAGAAAAGAATGGATAAATTAATATATTTCCACCCCCTAGAATAGACATTTTCATTTCTATAGAAACCCAGGTGATTTGATCATTACAGGATTCCTATATAAGTCCTTTCAAAAAGGACTGCAATGCAACTGACCGATCAGGTTCCATGAGAAAATGATCTTATGGCACTGGCTTCATCTACCATACTGATGGCAAAGATGTAAGGTGATTAGAATTTTCTGATCAAATGACATACTGGATAAGAAAAAAAGTCACAATCTAACACAAAACGTTTCTCAACTAAGGCTAAATTGAAGTCACAAAATGAACAACATAATGTATTGATTTTTCCAACTGAAATGTGTTTATCGGCCTGATTTTTCGGTGCAGTGCCCATGATGGACAGATTAGATGTCATGAACAAATCAAGCTGGTCCCCACACCTAGCATTGTAGTTTTATCTTTTTACCTGCAAAGCCCTGTGGTGGATATTAGCAGACGATCATCAGTATTTGGATTACTGTAAATAATTGAAAATGGCAACTGTATTAGTGTTTCTCCAAGAAAACAGGGGAATGAAAGAAAGATCCTGAAAGAGAAGGAAGCTACTGGTCTATCAGTATGAAAGCTGTGAACAGAGTTCGTTTTGTGCTTACTAGCATGAGTCACAAGTGCTCCTGTGGGGCACACATGCAAGGATAGCAATGTGATCAAAACTGTTGGCCTTTCTGCATTGTTGTGGATGAGCCATGAGAGGGTTATCTAAACAATGATCTACTGATTCGAATGCAGACCATTGAATGCACATACCACTCCTCAGAATTATCAAGTGAACATGACTTTTGGACTGTTGCCCATCACAGCAGCAATAACAAGATGGACATTTCCGATGCTGAAGCCCCCTTCGCATGTAGGCTCGTGAGGATTTGAACAGTGGACGTGCATGAGTCGTTGCCCAGGTGATGAATTACTCTAGGATCACATTGGTTGGGATGATGGGACCATGAGTCTGAAAAGTGGATTGAATGCTCCTCCCAATGGGAGAGTGAAGATCAATTAATTTGGTGCTCCCATGTACTCCTCAACAGCACCTTAGGAGGGATTACCAAGGCCGCCACATCATAAGCACACAGGTATATCATAAGGAACTGGGAAGTTATTTGATACTCCAGCTGCATATGACACTTGAGACGGGCGCTTAGAAATGTTACACATGGCATATATTAACTGAAACTAAACTGGCTAGATTGTGGAACCCACTGTTTTTAAGTTACAGTACAAAATCAAATTGGTTGAGCAATCCAAGCCTTTGGTTCATGGACACTAGTTTTTTTTTTTTTACAATAATCATCAGATATTTTTCATCTCTTAGCATATCTAATTGTTATTCTCAATTTACAGATCCATCAAAGGGGTGGGCATAGTCATGTGATCAAAATGGTTCCTTGAGACCATGATATCTAGTACAAACTCAAGTGGACTAATATAATCTTTGTTCCAAAGGTTTGTTTTTATATTGGCACAGATGGATGGAAATGTCCATCTATGAGGTGTGAGCTTTTTCATGTTGTCCCCTGTAAAGCCTTACATGGGACAAACTAACTGGACTGTCAAAACTGGTGAATTGACATGCGGACATGTGTAAAGGCAGTACTGGCATACTAAGAGAGTTAGAATCTATGAAGATGTATGATCTAATATGCATTGGAAGATCTTATATGCCATGAAAAGAAATTACATCAAACACCATAAAAATCATTGTTTGATGGAACTTGCATGAAACACAAGTACCAAAAGAAAACATTGTTCAGAGACCTCCACACTCTCTACTAATACCGTAAACGAGTCATGAAATTCATGAAAGAAGTAAACTAAATCCACCATCACTTACTTCATGATGCCGGTCGAGTCACCATATGACAGCAGTCACAGCACTTAATGCCTGGCAACATTCTGCAAGTCCAAATATATGTAGTCGTAAGCTGAAAGAAAGATTTAAATCATGTAAACATATTTAGTCTTCATTACATCAATTACATAGAAGATTTCCAACAAATATGAGGGGACGTTTGCACAAATAGCCTAAATTTTACAAGAAAAATTAGGGGACATTTGTGTATTTGAGAGGCCGAGTTTCCTGTCCAATGTGAATTGGGAGCTTCTCTATTTGATACCTAATTTGTTCATGAAAGGCCATGGTTGGTTTATCAAGCCATTGGTCTGATCACACCATTTCGGGCAAACCATGCTAAAAAATCTCCTAAATTCAGAGATACTAACCATCAAATCTTGTCTTTTCAGCATTGAATGAACATTGTTGGTAATTTTTTCGTTACAGTGTATTTACATGCAAACAACGGAAATGTCAAAATTGATCAAAAGAAGAGATCTTAGGGCATAGTTCATGCATGATGGGCGGCAATCTATCAATGGCTCGGAGAAACTAGACATGGCCCACATGTAGAAATTAGGCACTTTCTTGTTCTTATTGAACAGGAAACTTGCAAGCTGAATTGTATATGGATCATCCAGGTATTAATTGAAAAAATAAAAGAAAGAAAAAAGGAAAGCAAAAAAAAAAAAAAGACTTTCCTTACCAGCGTCTGATGACAAGAGAGGGTATGTGTTGTATCTTAAACCAGTCTTCTCCTACGTTCTCTCTCACCCTTTCTTTGATTTCTCCCGGCATGCGTATTAACTTCAATTCTTGAAGGGTTGTGAGATGTTGCAATCCATCTGGAAGCTTCTTCAATCTTCTGCATAATTTAATCTCTAAATATCTAAGATTCCGCATTGCTCCTATCTCCACTCTCCACTCCTCTAACTCATCCAATTGAATACGCAAAACGTCGAGCAGCAGAAACCCTCCAACTGGAGCAAACGATTTCCTTTCCTCTGTAAGATCCCCACTGTAACATGAGAATCCGAAGGTTGGGCAGCTTCTCCAGCGTTCCCATTGGGTCTTGTTCTAATTGGGACCCACACAAGCATAGCTTGGTGAGGTTAGGTGGGAATTCATGCATGTCTGGTAATTTCTCTAAGGCTCCAATCAACTCCATCTTATATAGTTGCCGATGATTTGAGAAGGAAGAAAAAGCTGGAATCGAGCATTGGCTACTTGCCCTTAGAAACAATGATCTGAGGTGGACCAATTTACAAATGGAACAGGATAATCCCATATTGAAACGTCCGGATATCCCCAATTCTCTCAAATTGGTCAGTTTCTCCAGCCCATCTTCCATCCAGCTGCCCACCTCTACCAATGGTAGAGTTTGGAGATTGCTTAAGCGATGCAGTGGCATGTCGTCGCTGATTTGACATTTATATGTTACCAATAAGTGCCGAATCTGTTCCATCTTCCAAGTATCATCTAGCAGCATGCGGATATTTGTACGCCGTATATCGAGAGTCTGTAAATTGGACAGGCGGTTTATGGTGGATGGTAGCCTTTCTAAATTGCTCTCCATGAGACATAGATACCTCAAGTGGATTAGGTACCCAATTTCATCGGGGAGACTAGAGAGGTATACATATCGGAGATCCATCACCCTAAGCAATTTAAAAGATCCCCAAAGGAATTTCAACTGTGGTTTCTCGAGCGTTTCGCTCTCCGCACTTAAGTGCAGCAACGAGCGGATGTGGAGAGTGGAGCGGTTATGATAGATGGACTTACTGACATGACAAGAAGTAATTGCAAGCCGGCGTGCCGTGGTTGGTGATGTAGGCACTATATTACCATAGACGGACAGAAATCTCTCCTCTCTGGCTTTTGATATTGAGAGGTCACGAAGAAGATCATGAATACGGCATTTTTCAGCTATTCCATTGCTCTTCCTTTCTGCCACCTGAATCAGGCTTCTGTTGATGAGCTCTTCTATGTAATCCTCGGCAACATCCTCCAGTTTTTCTTCTCCTCTTCGTTGCACAAACCCTTCAGCTATCCATATCCGAATCAATTCTTCCACAGAGATTTCAGAGTCTTCAGGAAAAGCTCCTAAATAGAGGAAGCAGGGCTTCAAGTAATCCGGCAAGTCATGATAGCTGAGGGCCAATATGCCCGAGATACGATCTTCACTCTCGTTTAGCCACCATTCAACACTTTGAAGCACTTTCTCCCACTCATTCACCGACTTCTGTTTCCTTGATAGGACGCCTCCTAATACTCCGATTGCTAGAGGTAAACCTCCACATTTCGCAACGATCTTTCTCCCCAACTCCTCCAGATTTGGAAGGCACATGGGAGCAAGATGTCCAGGAAGTGCTTTCTTACAAAACAAAGCCCAACTCTCACTTTCATTAAGAAAACGCATTCTGTGGGGAGTGCTCTGTGCATCTGCATATGTAGCTATGTCTTCATTGCGAGTCGTGAGCAGCACTCTGCTGCCCCTTTTCACATCTGGAAATGCAGAAACCAAACGGTCCCAAGCATCTCTAGCCCATATATCATCAATTACCACTAGATACCTCTTCCCTTTCAAGTAGTCGGAGAGTTTCTGCCGCAAGTCTTCCTCAGTCATCCTCTCCATTTCATCTCGTGTGAGACTTGTAAAGCAATTCATAATGCTTAGTAAAAGCTCTTGCACTCGATATTCTTGAGACACAAACACCCAAGCATGAAAATCGAAACTATTCTTCACATGAATGTTATTATAAACTTTCTTTGCAAGAGTAGTCTTACCTATACCTCCCATACCAGTGATCGAACTGACAGCACGCCGCAAATCTCTTTCAATCAGCCGCCCCACCAGCGTATTTGTCTCATCTTCAATGCCAACCACATCGTCTTCCTCGGCGATGGGAGCTCTCTTCTCCCTATGCATCTGGCTTTGATTGGAAGAACTTGAAGCTTCTCCACCAATTAATATATCGCTGAGGCCAAATTGTGATCTGTTCTCTGTAATTTCATTGAGCCTTGTTTCTATGTCGCTGATCTTCTTTCCAACGTCGAGGATGGATGATATGTTTTTGATGCCATGAGCAAACCTTCTTACGTATTGCATCAATCCAGCACTAGTCTCTCCTTCTTGCTGTTGAATGTTAAAGATGTAGGAGTCGATGACATCCTCAGCTTCGTAAGCTATTTCTCTTATTTGGTACACCCAAAGCTTAACTCTTTCATTCTCTCTGTGCTTGGCATCAACGTCCTTGAGGAAGGCACGTATCCATTCAAGTTTGGTTCGAAGCGATCTGACCCGCTCATCTACTCCCACTAGGAAATACGCATGATCCGTTAGAAAATCGTTCAGTTTTTGTATGATGAACTGAACAGCACTCTCCGCCATACACACACTCTCTCTCTTCTCTCTCTCCCTCTTCAGACGCCTCTGTTAGAAAAACAAGGCTTTCTGCAACTCTGCCTCCAGGAAGGAAGATATTTCCTACAAAAGCAGTGGCCCTCAATTATTTCCTCTGACTTACCCACCTCAGTAGAACTGTACGTTATGTTGTCTTTTCAAATTTTCTTTCATTTTATCTCTAATTGCGAGGGTATTAACGTAGATTTTAACGTGTACAAATTGAATTAACAAGTGTGACTCACTTACTCTTTGGACTGAGTTTATTTTTGGTTTTGGGCCTCAATAATAGATGACCATTGAGGTGGATTGCGTGGATCGACAGATACATTAAGGCGGGTCCACAATCCCAAGTCCTAAGTTATTATAAGACTTTCAAGCGGCTTTATCCCCGTCAGATACGGCCTTCATTTCGACCCTTTATATGATTATTGCCTTCATGGTGGGCGTCAGGCAAAAATCTTGGTCATGAACGAGATCTATAGGATTCCACAGTGATCGAAAGAATCCAACATGCAGTTCCAACTATTTTACTTTGGTGAGGTCCATACAGATCTCATATCTGTTGTGAGATTTAATCCCATGCCTTACATGGCCTTCTGTACACATTGGACGAAGTAGATAAGACATATACATCAGGCAGGCTCCCACAACCCTAATTAAAAAAAAAATATGAACTCATTCCATCATTTGGAACAACTTCCAGGGCTAAAATCTTTAATATTATATATATAAAGTGGGTCCCACTCGGTACAAGACGTTTGTGGACCGCATGATATATAGAAAAGTAGATCCCATTGGGTACAAAAGGTTTATCCCTTAGGTCTAAATATCACCTTGATGCAAGATGTCTGTTGACAGCATGATATATAGAAAAGTGGGTCCCATAGGGTACCCAAGGTTTATCAATTGGGTCTAAATATTTCCTTGATACAAGACATTTGTGAACCACATGAAGCACATGATGGATGCCCATTTTCCATTGTTCTTGGAAAATGTAGCCCAACTTAAATTTAGTGCATGATTACTTTTGTATTTACTTGGAAATGCACATTGTCTCAAAAAGTGTTACATTAGGCATCATGCTATGTGCCAAATCATATAGCCCAACCCTGATATACGTGTTATATTCACATTGTCAGTTCATTTTTTCAAATCATTTTAGGGCTTAAGTTTAAAAATGAAGCATATCTAAAGCTTAAGTGGTCCACAATAAGAATAATTACATCTACCATTGAACTTACTATTATCTATGGTGTGGTCCACTTGATCTTTGGATTTGTCTTGTATTTGAATTTATGTCCTAGTATGATTTGAAAGAATAAATGAGCAATGTGGATATAACACATACATTATGATGAGGCCCATAGAGTTTTGCTTTGAAAATAGGTTGAAATTTGCATAATCTTTTAGATGGAATTTCATCTCTCTATCAAATGGGCTATGAAAATCATTATTATATTTTTACCACAATTTACTTCATTTACCTCTAATGAAACAGGTACATAAGGGTTATATAGATGAATGAATGGCATGGATCTTTCACATGCATTCAGATGGGCCCCACACAGGTAACACACAAATCTGAAATTGGATTCAGCATTAAATATGTTTTTAACACTGACGAGTCTTTTTAACACTTTTTTATTTCTTTCATCAGGTGGGTGATAGAACTATTCCACGAGTTTAGCACCATCATTTTAGGGCATGGGTTAAAAAAGAAGCTAGATCCGTGACTGAACTAGGTCAGAAAAACTGAAATTATATCTATCATTAAGAACTAAATAATTTTATTTGGAGCCACCCAAAAGGTCTAGATGACATTAGACATGATCATTAGTGTACCCTTTCATAATTGAGGGGTGATAATAAATATCAGCTTGATTGGAAGCCTCCGTGTCCCCCTAATTGCTTTTCAATGTAGAAAATTAAAACGTACAGTTATATGTTATATGATTACTTGAATATTTGATTTGACTAATATTTGGAGGTATACCCATATTGACCTCGAAAAAGCAATCAACCATGTGTACCAGGCTCCACATGTACAAGTGGCACAACACATTTCTTAAAAAAGAAGTTGAAGTTTATGCTACTTTTTAATTTTTTCATTCGTTTACATGCGTAATGTGCTCTAAAGTATACCTGAGTATATGCACACATATTGTTATATACGTACATGGGATGAACCCTAGGTTAATCCGCACCATCCATCACATGGCCCCATGCATAAATCTCATGATTATAATAAATAAATAAAGTACTAACCTCCAAATAGGTATAAAAGCAAGTATTGATTCTTCAACGTATAAAATATCAAAGAAAGCTTTTTACCATTTAACTAACTAGCTTATTTTATTTATTAAAGCCAAAATTAAATATATAAACTGGTTTAATCAATTATGTGTAGGATATTTATGTGACCCACCTACGTACAAAATTTAGAGTTGTAACGATGGTCAACGTGACATTTAGATCTGCTTTATTTTTGTGCTAATACCCTAATATAATCTAAAAAATGGACGAACGGCGTGGATATAGAATACATACAACAAGGTGGGCCCCATGGTAAGGCATGCACCATCATGGAGAGGATGGGGCCACACCTAATCCGCTTCCGTGAAAAGGAATGAGAAATGCAACCATGGGTCCATGGAAAATTTCACTTCTATCTTCCGTCCAGATGGCGAAGGAGTGATTGGGGATTGATTTTAAAAATTTTAAATAGATACACACAAGATAGAACGAAGAGTATGAGTACGGGCGAATTGTATGATTTGTATCGACTCTGTGTCCGCTCTCCATCTCGGTGGGTTCCTGCCCTTTTTTTGGGTCCCTGTATTGATCTTACCGTCTTCAATAAAATGAATATTCTTCAATAAAATGAAAATATTTCCGGGGGAAAAAAAAATACAGGAAGTGAATTGTATATTGATCCGGCAAGGTTTCAGAAAAACAATGATCAGGAAGAAGAAGAAGAAGAAAGACAAAAAAAAAAAAAAAAAAACCCATACTAGCCTTTGATGATAAGAGAGGGTATGCGTCGGATCTTAGACCAGTCCTCTCCCTCCTCTCTCACCCTTTCTGCGAATTCTTTCGGCATGCCATCCAACTTCAATTCTTGAAGGGAGCTGACATGTTGCAATCCATCAGGAAGCATCTTCAATTTTGTGCAGAAAGAAATCTCCAAAGATCTAAGATTCGGCATCGCTCCTTCCTCCACTCTCCACTCCTCTAATTCATCCAATCCAAAAATATGCAGAACGTTAAGCAGCGGAAACCCTCCATCGGAGAAAACCATTTTCTTTCCCATGTAAACTCTCCCACCATATTCGAGAATCCGAAGATTTGGCAGCTTCTGTAGCGTTTCCATCGGGTCTTGCTCTAATTTGGACCAATTCAAGTGTAGCTTGATGAGGTTAGGTGGGAATTCATGAAGGTCCGGTAATTTCTCTAATTGTCCCCCCAAA
This sequence comes from Liriodendron chinense, assembly GCA_003013855.2. Classification (NCBI taxonomy): domain Eukaryota; kingdom Viridiplantae; phylum Streptophyta; class Magnoliopsida; order Magnoliales; family Magnoliaceae; genus Liriodendron; species Liriodendron chinense. The sequence goes on from PVNU02003407.1 coordinate 396,863, forward strand.
TACATATCATATAGATGGTGATGATATGAGAAGGACTCAAAAGCTGGAATCGAGCTTCCAGATCTTTCCTCTAGCTGCAATGATCTGAGGTGGACCAATTTACCAATAGAACGGGATAATGTCATATTCATGAAACGTCCACATATCCACAATTCTCTCAAATTAGTCAGTTTCTCCAACTCATCTTCTACCCAAGTGCCGGCCCATACATATCTTAGAGTCTGGAGATTGCTCAAGTGACGGAGTGGTGTATCATCGCTGAAATGACAATGCTCTGATAGCAGTAGGTGCCGCAGATGTTCCATCTTCCAAATATCATCTGGTAGCTTGTAGAGTTTTGTATGCCGTAGATCGAGAGTCTGCAAATTGGATAAGCGGGTTATGGTAGACGGTAGCCTTTCTAAGGTAGAATGCAGTAGAGACAGGTACCTCAAGTGGATTAGGTACCCAATTTCATCTGGGAGACTAGAGAGGGATATGTAACGGAGATCCATCACCCTAAGAAATTTGAAAGATCCACAGAGGCTTTTCAGCACTGGTGTATTCATCCCTTCAATCTTTCTGAAGCCCAACAAAGAGCGGAGGTGTAAAGTTGAGCGATTAAGAGAGATGGATATGGCGAGGTCATCGTTAATTGCAAGTCGGCGTGCCGTGGTGAGTGATGTAGGTGCTATTTCACCATACACGTCGAGAAATCTCTCCTCCTTGGCTTTTGATATTGAGAGGTCGCGTAGAAGATCATGAATACGGCATGTTTTAACCATTCCATTGATCTTCCTGCTCGACTCCTGAATCATGCTTCTGCTGATGAGATCGATCAGATAATCCTCTGCAACATCCTCCATTTCTTCTTCTCCTCTTCTCTGCACAAACCCTTCAGCTATCCACAAGAAAATCAATTCGCCCACATCGAATTCAGAGTCTTCTGGAAAAGCTGCAAAATAAAGAAAGCAGAACTTCAAGTAATAGGGCAAGTCATGGTAGCTGAGTGCCAATATGCCTGAGATTGCATCTTCGCTTTCGTTTAGCCACCATTCAACACTTTTAAGCACTTTGTCCCACTCATTCACCGACTTCTCTTTCCTTGATAGGATGCCTCCTATTACTGCGATTGCCAGAGGTAAACCTCCACATTTCCCAACTATCTTTCTCCCCAACTCCTCTAGATTTAGAGGGCATGGAGGAGCAAGATTTCCAGGAAGTGCTCTCTTACAAAACAATGTCCAACTCTCGCTTTCATCAAGAAAAGGTATTTTATGGGGCTGGCTCTGTGCATCGGCATACTTGGCTATTTCTTCATTCCGAGTGGTGAGCAGCACCCTGCTGCCCTTTTCGCCATCAGGAAACGCAGAGAACAAACTGTCCCAAGCTTCTCTACTCCATATATCATCGATTACCACCAAATATCTCTTCCTTTCCAAGTACTTGGAGATTTTTTCCCGCAAGTCATCCTCAGTACACGTCTCCATTTCATCTCGTGAGAGGCTTGTAAAGCATTTTATGATTCTTATTAAAAGCTCTCGCACTTGATATTCTTGAGACACATACACCCAAGTACAAAATTCGAACCTCTTCTTTACATTGATGATTTTGTAAACTTTCTTAGCCAGAGTAGTCTTACCTATTCCACCCATACCAGTGATCGAAATGACAGCACGCCGCGCATCCCTTTGAGTTAGCCGCCTCACCAATGTCTTTGTCTGGTCTTTAAAGCCGACCACATTTGCTTCCTCGACGATGGGAGCCCTCTTCTCCCTCCACAACTTGCTTTGATTTGAGGAAGATGAAGATGCTGTTATATTGTCGATGCCGTAATCTAATCTGTTGGACGAGATGTCTTTGAGCCTTCTTTCTATGACGCCGATCTTCTTTCCGACGCTGCGGATGCTTGGGACATCTCTGATGTAACGAGCAAAACTTCGAACGGATCCCTTGAATCCAGCACTTGTCTCTCTTCTGTGCTTTTCAATGTTAAAGATGTAGGAGTCGATGATGTCTTCAGCATCGTAGGCTGCTTCTCTTATTTGGGACAACCAAACTTTAACTCTGTCATTCTGTCTGCGATTCCCATCGACGTCTTTGAGTAAGGCATGCATCCATTGAAGTCTGTCTAGAAGCGATCTGATCTGGTCATCTACTCCGAGTAGCAATTCTGCTTCCTGGGTTAGAATATCGTTCAGTTTTTGTATGAGAAACCGAACAGCAATCTCAGCCATTCTCTCTCTCCCCCCCTTTCCCCTTCTTCTTCCTCTTCTTTTATGCAGCGGATTTTCAATGGCATTGAAGGGAATCGGACCGATCTCCGTGGTGTGTTGACGTCAAACTTGTGGGCCCCACTATGAAGCAAATCGAGAGCTCAAAAAGCAGCCGAGATTGAACAGCTACAGTTGAAAAGTATTGGGGGCCACAGAAGGTTGGATCAAGCTAATATTTTTGTGTTTCCCTTCATCATCTCTAGGCCTGTGTGACCTTATGAACAGCCAAATAAACACAATAGTAGGCCCTTTGAAGGTTTCAACTGTGGACGTCATTGTAATACTACTAATTGTTGGATTTAATTGCTGATTAAAAATCGAGAACAGAATTTAAATAATAAATTAAAGAGAAAAGAACTTATGTGTTTGAGTCGAGGCGTGACTGAGTCACTCGGCTTGAAACTTTGCCCTCCTTGGACCGTGTCCCAAATGCAACAGGATTTCTTGGACAGTTAGCCTCCAAGATACAACGACTATTGCCCGGTCCCAACGGTGCACTCGCTGTACACGGGCTCGAACCAGCGTGCAGAACTTAAACCCAAAATGATTGACTCACTTGCAAACTCAATTAACAAACAGCAATGAACTATAGAGTATTTTGAAAAACCAGAAGGAAAACGGATATTTCAGAGTATTAAAACGGATGAGAGGATAAGTCTATATATAGACTGAGATAAGGTGCCTAAGCACTGCTTCAAATGGGTTAGGTCCGTTGGGTTTAAACCCAACAGGAGTGACCACCTGAACAGATGCATCTCTTTGGTTTGAAAATTCGCGCAAAAAGACATGTGCGAGTATACTCACGGAAAATCGTTTAGCGCGAGTGTACTCTCAAGCCCACATAGACCCAGACCCAGACCCAGACCCGGACGCGGACCTGAGCCCGAGCCCGAGCCCAAGCCTGGCCCGGCACCGGTTCGGCTCGGCCGGCCGGCCGGCCGGCTGGCGGGTGGGCGCGCACGCGCGCGTGTATGGTCAATGGCATAGATTTGAGCTAATGGCATAGCCCCCCCCATTGGACCAAATTCACATGCCCCCTGAGAAGGGTCTCAAGGGGCTCAAGCCTAATGCCAAAACTCCATCTTATAATTTTAATATTTCTTTTGTTCATTTCCGATGTGGGACTAAAGAGTAGCACTAAAAGACAAAACTTTTTCAAAAATAAAAACATGGAGGAAAATCCAAATTTGAAACACATTTTTTTTATTTTAAAATTCATTTAAAATACAACAATCCCCCACATGTTTCAAATTCAAAACACTTCGGTATCAGTTAGAAAAGTTGTGTAATAGTGTCGATATCTATCCGACTTTAATCGACATTTAGAGTAAGCAAGACAGGTTTACAGGAATCAGGTGACTATCGGTCTTTAACCTGACCCTTTGAGCGTAAACGACCATACATGCCACTGTAGACACCCCACCTTCGGCTACACTGTTGGTAGAGATAGCTGGTTGAACGGAGGACCATACCCCCAAATCCCAAGTCCAAACTCAGCCAAACTCACCCTTGTAAGCCCCATTCCATAGCCCAGTTCAAGCCTGAACCCAGTCAACCCAGTCCTAAACACCACCCAGAAAAACCCCCCATAAAAAAGGCCAGTAAAAAAATTCCAAAAAAAGTCAAACTCACTGAGTCAACTCGCTGAGTTAACCCGCTGAGTCAACCCGTCGAGTCAGCACGTCGAGTCAAAACACCGAGTCAACCCGTCGAGTCAACCCGTCGAGTCAAACCACCGAGTCGACCCACTGAGTCAACTCACTGAGTCGACCAGCGAGTCCAACAGCAGCCCCGAGGGAACGGCCGTACTCGCTGGAAACCGAGGAGCGGCCGTACGGGCGGCCCATGGCAGGCCGCCCGGACAAAATTACGACTTCTGCCACTGCTCGCTGCTATAAATACCCCCCTCCCCTTCTCATTTCAACAGACCACTCAGCCAGAGAGAGCCCGTCCGTCTGAGTCACCCTCCTTCATCCTTTAGCCCATTCCTTCACCAAGGAGAGCCCGAGTGAGGAGAGTCTAGCCCTGGTCCAGCCCAGCCTGACCACTGGTCCAAGCCTCCCAAGCCATCCAAGTCTTGATCCAGCCACTCGAAGCCAACCCCTTGCGACACCTCCGTCCACTCAGCTACTCTTTTCCAGCATCATCTCATTTGCATCTAGCATAAGTGCAACATTTACTTTTCTTCCAACCCCCCTGCTTCACTGCAAACACTTTGATTATTCAAACACACCGCATGCATCTCGCATAAAGCACCTGTCAGTTCGAGCGTATGCTCTGGGCTTGCCCGTTGTTGGAACCTGCCCATCAGAAACTCTTACTGTTCAGACCTGCATTCATGCTTCACCATAAAACACCTTGATCATTCAAGCACACTGCATACGTCTTACATTAAGCACCTGTCAGTTCGAGCGTACGCTCTGGGCTTGCCCGTTGTTGGAACCTGCCCATCAGAAACTCTTACTGTTCAGACCTGCATTCATGCTTCACCATAAAACACCTTGATTACTCAAGCACACATGCATATGTCTTTATATTAAGCACCTGTCAGTTCGAGCGTATGCTCTGGGCTTGCCCGTTGTTGGAACCTGCCCATCAGAAACTCTTACCGTTCAGACCCGCATTCATGCATCATGTCATCCATGAGAATATACGAGGATTAAACTAGACTTTCAAATATTCGATCGATTCTGTGAAGTAGAGACCGTACTTCGGTACGGGCAGTGTGTGGGGTGCCTAACCTCTTCCCACCCTGTAACCGTGATCCCTTACCTTGAATCTCTGGCCGCAGATCAACAGGAGTCATTTTAGAGGAAAGGATCTTCAGATCCCCTTCTCTAACGTTTCTACGGGGTCTAGCCGACTGTAGATTCGAAGTAACTGGCTAGTGGCGACTCTGGTCTTATATAAATTCACTTAAACACATCCAGCTCAACACGACAACCAAACGAAGCCCTCGAGAACGAGGCAAGCCAGTGGCACAAACGGCGATTTCGCACTCACGCACCTCTTCTTCTTCTTCTTCTTCTTCCGAAAGGAAAGGGAGAATGACGTCGTGTGGGAGCGCGGGAAAATCGGCGAGGGTCCACAGAATGACGACTCTGCTGGGGATGAGCTAGTCCCACTAGTCGTGATCCGACTTGAAAAACAGAATCCTTCCCGTACTTGAAAGTCACTAATCCTCATACAATCTCATTTGCATAGCATTCTACCCAGAACAAAAAAATATATATATAAAAGATCCCAAAACCCAAACAAAAAAAAATAGAAAATCCCAAAACCCAAAAAGAGTAGAGTACAGTCCTCACCATTGCGCCACCTCGGGCTCAACGTGTTCGGAGACAGCTTCCCTTCCGCAGCATAATCCGCACTCGGGCTCAGCAAGCCATGTCCGACCACGAAGAAGAAACTCATCACTTCCCTGCTCTTGAAATGACCGAAGCGCAACCTCCAGCGCAACAGCCCATTGATAATACGCCAATCATACAAGAATTGGCACAAGGAGTGAGAGCAATGCAAGAAATGCTCTTGCAATTCATGCAAGCACAGGCCACCGCAGCAGCCAACAATCAGCTTGGCCCAGTTCAGCAATCTCAGCAACCATGCCGGGTCCTCCCGGCCTCCAGTTCAAATCAAGCACAACCATCGGAGTCTGCCCAAGACTACCGACAGCAGCCATCTCAGCCCTTCGCTATGGGGCATCCTTCTCAATATCTTCCTGCAACGACAAGGCCATCTCAGAGCACTTCCGTTGCAGGAACATCTAGTCAACTTCCAGCCAATCTTGCAAACAACAATCTCAATAGATCTCAGCATGTCCCCGCCGATGGGACACCTTTTCAATTTCAGCACATCCCCGCCGATGGGATTTCAATTCAATTTCCAGCAACAGGGACAGCACTGGCGAATGCCCACAATGGGGGTCAGTGTCAAACCCACATCAATCAGCGGACAGTGGCGAATACCCAACAAGGGGGTCACTTCCCAACATCTCAGCCTCCTGCAAACAGGAGCACTTTTCAATTCCAGCACATCCCCGCCGATGGGATTCCAGTTAATTTTCAGCAATCTTCAATTCAGCAAAATCCAGTTAATTTTCAGCAATCTTCAATTCAGCAAAATCCAGTCAATTTCCAGCAAGTTCCAGTTCAACCTTCAGTACAGTCTCCAGTTCAGTTACCATCATTTCAAGCACAAGTTCATCAGAATCCAGTTCAGTCATCAAATCAATTTCAGCAACCCGCGGTTGCTTGTCAGCAAGCCCATAGGGTCGAAGACATCGACCACTATGCCGAAGAAGAACGTGCCTTACTCCAAGAGGCACCAGTCGCTCGAACAGATCATTCAGGACTGGACGAGTTGCGGGAGCAGTTCCAGATCTTGCAAAATCAGCTTCAGCGACAGCAAGGAATCGACCTACCTTCGACCAAGTTCAGAGACTTGTGTCCTTTCCCAGATGCTCAGGTACCTCAAAACTTTGAGGTTCCGAAATTCAAGAGATACGATGGCAGCGGTTGTCCCACAGCACATCTCAAGGCTTTCTGCGGGGAGCTGAGTGCAATCGCAGGAAATGAAGGGGCCCTTATTCGTTTGTTCCAAAAATCTCTGAAGGGCGATGCCCTAGATTGGTACACTTCATTGGACTGCCACCGCATCAGAACATGGGAACAGCTTTCCCAGGCTTTTGTCGACAGATTCGCATACAATCTCAACATGGCACCCAGAAGAGCCGACCTCGCAGCACTCAGGCAAAGGAGTGATGAAACACTATCAGCCTACGTGGGACGTTGGCGAGCTATGGCAGCCAGAATGCGGACACCCATCGACGACGAAGAACAAATCTCCATGATTGTTCATTCAACATATCCAGGCATATCCGGATATCTCATTTCGCATCCATATGCGAATTTCTCACAATTGATCCGTGCTGGAGAACAAGTCGAAGCAGGAATCCGTGCCGGGACGATCTCCCCATGGCCTCATCAAGCCACTCCAGTCAAGAGGAACAGAGTGGAAGGAAGACCTATCGGGCACGGGAATGGAAACCGCAGTGGCTCTCCTCCTCGCCCAACAGAGGTAAACAACATCAACACCACTGCTCAAGGGAATCAACGTGCTCCCCCACAGGGACGTCAACAGTATCAGCAGAATCAAGTTCAGCATCAGCGGTATCAGCCACAACCAAATCCTCAGCCACAACCACCTCGACAACAACAGCAATTCAGAGGAAACGGTCAATACTCATACCAGAACAGGCAGAATTTCAGGGAGCTCAGGAAGTTCACTCCACTCAGTCAACCACTTAGTCAAATCATGACTACGCTGGTACAAAAGCAGTTACTCACTCTAATGGCACCTCGGCCTCCGCCTCATCCTCTGCCACCAAATTACCGAGAAAATGAGTACTGTGCCTACCATCAAGGGCGTGGCCACGCCACTGACCGATGCTATACTTTGAAGAATGCCATACAAGACCTGATTGATGACCGCAAGATCGTCATCTCGGTCCCTGGAACTTCTCCAGCAGCTTCCACCAACATCCTTCAGAATCCTCTGCCTCAGCATCCAACGGACCCCAGTTCGTCTCGTGGCCCTGCAGTCAATAGTATAGAAGAAGGGGATCATCTCGATCGCTTCTTCTCCCCCATCCAATCCATTCACGCTTACACTTATGAGCCAACAAATCCTCCTCCAGTCTTGCAAGGGGCAAGTCCCTTTCTTCATTCAATCTCCGAGCCAGTAGTGCTCGAAGGAGCATCTCCATATGATATACCAGTTGTTCAAGGGGCACCTTACAACCATTCAAGCTGGGAACCAGTCGTCCTGGAAGGAGCACAATCATACATTGAGCCCACATACGAACCTGTCATCTTGCAAGGGGCAACTCCAGAACAATCCAATCCGCAATGGAAGGATTACACTCATCAGCAACAAGAGCCCGTTGTCTTGGAAGGAGCTCTTCCAGTCAAGCCTGTCATATTGCAAGGGGCAAGTCCCGGAGGCGTATCAATCACGCTACGGCAGCTCGGACGAACAGAGAAACCTCCTGCCATATCAAGAGGACCAGTATTCATTCCATGGGAGCCCCCCGCCCCAGGAACAGTCAAGCCAGGACCACGACCTTATGTGGTCTATGAAGACAAGCCTCGATACTACCCCTTCAGCACAGGCAACAATGTAGTCCTCAAGGCAAAAGCTCCATACGAGGAAGATCTGGTACCCACACCAGCACCGTTGCAAGAAACGGTGGTCCTAGAAGGCAAAAGGGAGGAAAGCTACAAAGAGGTTCCATGGCACTATCCAGAATGCGCGGAAGTGGGGAACATGAATCCCAATGGGCGCTGCATCCGAAGAGATAATCAGAACAGAGGAGATACCAAAGGCGTCCTCTCAGGCCTCGGCAATAAAAATGAAGCCGCGTACGATGTGGCAACTCAGCTCAAGTCAATCCCTGCACAAATCTCAGTATGGGAGCTACTCTGCACATCTCGCATACACCGAGAAATGTTTGCCAAAACCTTGAACGATGCTCATGTCTCCTCCGATACGGCACCAGAGATGATAGCTTTGATGATTGGACAACTCCTGGCTCCGCGCGCCATCACCTTCACAGATAATGAGTTGCCACCAGAAGGACGAGATCATGGGCGATCCCTCAACATAGCCTTACGATACAAAGACCTCTACGTCCCATTGGTCCTTATCGATAATGGCTCAAGCTTAAATGTCTGCCCACTCAAGACCGCGGAACGTCTGGGAATCAGTCCTTCTTCATTCCGACCCAGCACCATATGCGTCAGAGCATTCGACAACACCCGCCGATCAGTGGAAGGGGAGGTCGACATAGAGGTACAGATAGGTCCGGAAGTTTCCACCATCACATTCCAAATCCTGGATATATCAGCCTCTTTCAACATGTTACTCGGACGACCGTGGCTGCACAAGGTTGGAGCTGTGCCATCAACCCTGCATCAACGGGTGAAATACATCTGTGGAAATCAAGTGATCTCTATCCATGCAGAGAAGGAGCTCATCATTCCTTCCAATGCTGCTGCCACTGAACCAGACATCCCGGTCATCGATATCCAGCATTCTGAAGAAGACATCCCGTTTCACAGTTTCGAATTTGAGACTGTGAACTCTATCGCCAATCCAGAATCGATAAGGGTGGACCGTGTCTTCTCACCGGCAGAGCGTCTGAGCCTCAAATACCGAATGAAGAATCACTTCAAGTCCAGAAAGGTACCACTAATATATAACCAGCGCAAATGGGGACTCGGATACAAGGCAACCTTCATGGACAAGAGAAGGAAGAAATTTCGGTGCTCACCCATCCAATTCGTCAAGCCAGGAGAACCTTGCAAGGATCCAGGAGGGAATCAACCGACTGCACTACACAAAGGCCTCCCGATGAGTCTAGTTTGGGCCACGTGGCCCCCCATTCGATGGGATCAGATTCTCGAACCATCTAAGCCTCCAGAAGAAAAAGGAAGTGATGAAGACGAAGAAGGAAGACAAATACAGCAGCTTCAGGACCAGGTTACCCTGACACCTGCTCCCAACCAGGGGCACAACCTGCCCACGTCAGCATCAATCAACCAGGGGCACAACCTGCCCACTTCTCTCAACCAGGGGCACAACCTGCCCATTTCAATCAGCAAGGGGCACAACTCGCCCATCTCAGCACCAATTAGCAAGGGGCACGACTTGCCCATCTCTGCAAAGTCAACTTCTTCAATCATCAGCCAAGGACAGAAGCAGCCCATCCATTGGACCAAGAAAGGGAAGTGGCCAGTCCTGGATTGGTCTGATGTCCAGGTTCCAAACTTGTGTCTAGCCGTGGAACCAGACGAACTGCAATGCGAGGTAAGTGATCCGGGAGGGACTGAGTACGACTCAGATCTCGAACCTGACCAGCAAGAAGTCATGGTCATTGGGCCAGACCATGATTCTTCAGCCCAAATCATCAACCCCCACCTCTTCAGGGGAGGAAGTGTGGGGTCCTGAATGGTCATCTGTTCCCCTAACTTTTGAATCAGCCAAAGAGCCATCTGAGGGCTCTGGCTTCCAAAAAAAAAACGCCTGTTTAAGCAGCGACCGGAACTTTGAAACAAGTTGGGCTCAATCATGGTCTGCAATGCCCGCTTGTTCAAAGTCCCGTAAATTTCAAAAACCCAAAAAAATCAAAAACTTTCAAAAGCCAAAAACATCTAACATTTCAATTTCAGAAAAATCTCAAAAACCAAAAAATATTTCTTTTCCTGCATTCAATAGTGTGCCAAGTTCGTCTAAAGAGTCGCATGAGTTTGAAGTCGAATCATATGATTTCGACATCGAATTAGACTTCGAGCTCATGGGTCTGGACGAAGCTCGGGATGAGGAAGATGATGATCCAGCTCCCGAACTAGAGGATCTCCTCAAAAAGTTCGAATCCAAAGCCAATGTTGTAGCCGATGATTTCGAGATAGTAAACTTGGGGACGCCTGAGATCCCTAGGGAAGTACGCATTGGAAAATCGTTGCCACCTGAGATGAAACAGAAAATGATAGAGTTCCTAGCTCCAAGATTGTCCAACTTCGCGTTCTCATATGAAGACATGCCGGGGCTCGATAAAGAGCTCGTTGTACACCATCTGCCAACCAAGGCAGATATGAAGCCAGTGAAGCAGAAACTTCGAAGAATGAAGCCAGAATGGGCTCTGAAAGTTCGAGACGAAGTCATCAAGCAGTACAACGCGGGATTCTTGGTAGTCTCCAACTACCCTGAATGGCTCGCCAACATCGTGCCAGTACCAAAGAAGGACGGCAAGGTTCGAATGTGCATCGACTTCCGAGATCTCAACAAGGCCAGTCCTAAAGATGACTTCCCGTTGCCACATATCGACACTCTGGTCGACAACACTGCTGGATACAAGATCTTCTCATTCATGGACGGGTTCTCAGGTTACAATCAGATTAAGATGGCCGTCGAAGATCGTGAGAAGACAGCATTTATCACTCCCTGGGGAACCTTCTGTTACAGGGTGATGCCGTTCGGTCTGAAGAACGCAGGAGCAACATATCAGCGAGCAATGACAGCACTATTCCATGACATGATGAACAAGGAGCTCGAAGTATATGTGGACGACATGATCGTCAAATCTCGCACAATTGAAGGACACTTTGAAGATCTGAAGAAGTTATTCAACAGATTAGAAAAGTACAAGCTCCGTCTCAACCCTCAGAAATGTGTCTTCGGTGCAATGGGAGGTAAGCTCCTCGGCTTTATGGTGAGCGAGGATGGCATCAGGGTCGACGAGACCAAAACCAGAGCAATCATCGAGATGCCCCCTCCTAGAACAGAGAAAGAAATTCGTGGCTTCCTCGGCAGAATTCAATACATCAGTCGCTTCATCGCACAGCTCACACCTATCTGTGAGCCCATATTCAAGCTCCTTCGGAAGAACGTCCCAAAAGAATGGAATGATGATTGCCAAGTCGCCTTCGACCGCATCAAGAAGTATCTCATGAATCCTCCAGTCCTAGTGCCGCCCACTCCTGGACGACCACTATTGTTATACATCTCATAGCAGCAGAAGCCATAGGCTGTGTCCTCGGTCAGCACGACGAGACCAGGAAGAAGGAACAAGCAATATACTATTTGAGTCGAAAGTTCACCGACTACGAGACCAGGTATTCCCCCATCGAGAAGACTTGCCTCGCCCTAGTCTGGGCAACTCAGCGACTCCGTCAATACATGATTGCATTCCCTATTCTCCTTCTCGCTCACATGGATCCGCTCAAGTACTTGTTCGAGAAACCGGCACTCACTGGAAGGATAGCTAAATGGTAGCTACTCCTGTCTGAGTTCGACATCACCTATGTCACTCAAAAGGCAATCAAGGGACAGGCCCTCGCCGATCATCTTGCGGCTCACTCTCTCCTGGATTATCAACCGCTCAAGACGTTCTTTCCTGATGAAGATCTCTTGCTCATTGAAGAGGATGAAAAGAAGAAGAAAGATGAATGGACATTATTCTTCGACGGCGCATCAAATTCTAAAGGGAATGGTATTGGAGCAATCCTCTACTCTCCAGATGATGTCCCTATTCCTATCTCGAGGCGCATCGCATTCGAGTGCACCAACAACATGGCAGAGTATGAAGCATGCATCGCTGGCTTAAGGGAAGCCATAATCTTGGGCGTCAAGAAGCTACGAGTGTTTGGAGACTCACAGCTTATCATCAATCAGACCAATGGCGAATGGAAGACCAAAGACGAGAAGTTGATACCATATCATGTGTATCTGGACAATCTGATCGAAGAATTCAAGGAAATCACCTTCTCATACATGCCCAGAGCCAAGAACCAGTTTGCAGATGCTCTCGCCACGCTTGCATCAATGCTCGAGATCCCAAAAGGAGCTTCAGAATGGGAGCTCACAGTCGAAATTCAAGAAGAACCTGCTTTTTGCCTGCAAATAGAAGAAGCCGAAGTTGTCCCTGACAAACCCTGGTATGCCGACATCAAGCAATATCTCGAAACCCAGGAATATCCAGAATCAGCAACAGCAACAGATCGCCGAACCATCCAACGTTTGGCCGGCCAGTTCACCATCAGTGGCGAAGTTCTTTACAAGCGATCCTATAATCACATCCTTCCTCGATGCGTCGAATGAAACAGAAGCTGCAAAGATCATGAGAGAAATACACGAAGGAATCTGTGGCCCACACATGAATGGGCACATGATGGCAAAGAAGATCCTACGACTCGGCTACTACTGGCTCACCATGGAGACAGACTGTTGCCAGCACGTCAGAAAATGCTTCAAGTGTCAAGAGCATGCGAATCAAATCCATGCCCCATCATCAGAGTTATACAACCTGACCACCCCCTGGCCCTTCTCCATGTGGGGACTCGACATCATCGGTAAGATCAGTCCCAAAGCATCAAATGGTCACGAGTACATACTTGTGGCAGTCGACTACTTCACCAAGTGGGTAGAGGCAGCCTCCTACACCACGATTGCAGCATCTCAAGTGATCAAATTTATGAAGAACAACATCATATGCCGGTACGGAATCCCCAATGCTATCATCACAGATAATGGAACCCCGTTAGTCAACAAGAAGATGGATGACTTCCTCAGCAAGTTCAAGATCCAACGTCATCGATCAAGCCCCTACCATCCGCAGATGAACGGTGGGGTAGAAGCCGCAAACAAGACAATCGTCAGGATACTTGAGAAGATGGTCATGACATATCAAGATTGGTCAGATATGCTCCCATATGCACTTTGGGCCTATCGAACGTCTGTACGGTCTGCTACGGGCGTTACTCCTTTCGAGCTTACTTACGGAATGGAAGCAGTCCTACCAGTCGAGGTGGAAATACCATCATTACGGGTATTACTAGAAAGCGGAATTGAAGAAGGAGAATGGCAACGGGCCAGATTCGATCAGTTGTAGCTGGCAGATGAAAAACGCATGCGTGCACTAAGTCATTCACAGTGCTATCAGAAAAGGATCGCTCGGGCTTACAACAAGAGAGTCCGAAAAAGGAGCTTCAAGGTAGGCGACATGGTCATGAAGAAGATTCTACCGTCGCACCTTCCAGATCCCAGAGGAAAGTTCAAACCCTCGTGGGACGGGCCACTGATCATCAGAGAAGTACTTCCTGGAGGCGCCCTCAGACTCACCAGCATGAGAGGGGTGGATCTTCCTGAGCCAACCAACGCCGACAACGTGAAGATCTTTCACGGGTAAGTCATTCTGACCTTATCAAGAGTTACTTTAATAGAGCTGAAGTCAGGAGGTCGAAGCTAAGACCTCTGAGAAATCATCCCGTCCACCAACAAGTGTTTCAAATAAGGGGATTCCAAAAGAGAAAAATACAAAAAAAAAGGGGGGGGATTCAAGAAGAAAAGACAAAAAAAAAGAGAGAAAAAGAATACAGAAGAAAAAGAAAAAAAAAAGAGAAAGAAAAAGGGAAGCCAAAGCAAGGCACCCGAGGAAAAAATCAACCCAAAAAGAAACACAGTCATCCATCCATTCATCTCAGAGGAGTCTTTAGCAAAGACCGACAGCTCTATCATCGTAATTTAGGATAAGGGCTGAAAGACTGCCATCGGCCGGCAACGACGGATTCCCGACCTCTAGCCGCCGCAGTTATCCAGAGATCCAGAAAGAAAAGAAAAAAAACAGAAAAGAAAAAGAAAAAGAAAAAGAAAGGTGTGCTTAAACAAAGAGGGCGGAGTGAAAACCCGAAAGGGCGCTCCGAGTAAAAACAGTGGGTATACATCGGACTTGGTGAAAACCTGAAAGGGCGCCAAGGGTAAAAACAGCACAGCTGCCAAGGGGCAGGCAAGACCAAATACCCGGGACGTGGTGAAAACCCGAAAGGGCGTCACGGGCAAAAATGACGGGAAAAAGTCGGCTGTGGTGAAAACTCGAAAGAGCGCTGCAGGCAAAAATGGCTCAAATAAAAAAAAGAGAGAAGAAAAAAAATAAAAGTGCAGGTACCAAGAAATCAGACAGTCCAGATCGGTTCAAGCAGTAAAAGTACAAGAACAAGAGGAAGTACAGTCAGGAGCAAAGAACTCTACAAACTCTGACAATCTCAGGAAGCAAGAGTTTCCATTGCCGACATCTCTAGGGAACCAAAGGATCAAGCAAGTCGAATCTCGAGACATCGGTCAAATCATTGACCGAGCCCCAGTTCTGATTCCTATATCCTGACACAAAATCCAGACACACTCACAAGACAACTCATGGCACAGTAGATTTTCAAACAGTTCTCTCTTTTTTTTAATTAAATGCATCATATTTCTTTTACATATAACATATCACCTTTTTTTAAAAAATACAAAAATGCATCATCATCAATCATATATGCAAAAAAAAAGAATGTGCAGGTAGCCAACACAATCAATCTCTACCCTCCTCCTCGGCCACATCAGGTGAGTCCTCTGACTCATAAAAAGATAGTCTCGCTCTCAACCTGCTCACCTCCATACGCAGGTAATGCGCCTCATCGCGCTCAAGGGTACGGATCGCTGTCTCCTCATCAGTTAACCTCTGATCGGCAGCCAATCTCCTCGACATCATCTCACAATGATACCGAAGTACAGAGATCTCAGACAGCAGATGGCCATGAGTGGCCAAAAGGAAGCCAGGATCGATAAACGGGCGCTCCTCAAAAGGTTCATATGAACCAGATGAAGAGCCAGCATCTCCAAGAATATCTTGTTCATCCTCATCAGCAGTCTGGTGCCAGCAAGGGATACGTCGATACAAAGACTGCTCAGCAACCCAGTACTGATATGGGGCGGTCGCCATCGGAAAAGTCCGTAGCTCAAATCCCAACAAATCAGCTGTCAAATAACTCGCCCAGGAACAATCAATCCGGGTCCTGAAGTCAGAAGATCTAGAGGGGAGTACTCGACGCCCGATACCCGTGAAAGCGAAATGAGGAACATCCTGCTCATACCCAAACTGCCGCAGGAACCGGATGGGATGGTAAGAAAAGTAGGATCGAAAGCCTACCAACATCAGAGGATGGCGGTGTGCATCGCAAAGTACTGGAGGAAGTGAAAGCCAAGATGACTCCCAACGAACGTTCCAGTCACGAAGTTCAGCGAACATCCTGCGATGCAGGGGCTCGCTCATCCTGGCTGTATGAGGAAGGAACTCGATGATATAACGCATAATGTCAGAGCTAGGAATGCCAGGAAGAGGTACAGGAACGGTCAGAGAAAGACGCTCCCATAGCCAGACCTGATCACAAAAAGGAAAAGAAGTTCAGCTAAAGCAAAGCAATCCCCAACAAAGCAAGAAGAAAAAAAAAGGGGTGTAGAAAGAATACCTGCAGGAAGGCACAGCAGCCGCGAAGAACACGAGTGCGACCAAGGGCGCAGTCAGTCAGCCCATCGAATAGCTCGGCCAAAATGAGAGAAATGATCCCCTGCCGACGGACAGCTCGGCTCATCACCTCAAAAAGCAAAGGAGTCTGGGACCTGCGCCATCCCGAGAACAGCACCTCAGCAATCAAACAGAACATCAGTGCGTTCCGAGCAAAGGTGGAACCGGCCGTACCCTGAGGACCCGAAAAAAGATCATACAGCAAGTCCAAAGAGAACACTACAGCATCCTGGCCACTAGCTGCAGGTCGAACAAGATAGGGGATCCCAAACCAGTTCTGCGGTGTAGCAGTCTTCGGCGATGTCTTCGGCGAGAAGTACTGAGTATAATCCAAGGGTAAGCCTGTCAAGCGTGCAAGCTCCTCCAAAGAAGGCCCCATCTCCATATCGTTGAACGCAAACAAGTTCAACGAAGGGACTCAGTCAATCAAAGCAGCTTCGAGCATCCTCCAGTCAATGTCAACTCTAGCCATATGAATCAGACTGCCAAAGCCATAGGACTCCAAATCTCGAATCTCATAAACTGACAAGCTGTCAAGCCAAGCAAGCAGTCGTGGCGAGCAGGAAGAACGAGGAAGCAGCTGACAAGTCCTCACCGGTATCCCCTCCAGCACAAAAGGCCCAGAAATCGAGGACAACTCATCGAAGATCGGAAGGTCAACAGGCGAAGGAGAAGGAAAAGCTAGAACCTCTGCAGACTCGACAGCCCCTGACCTGTCCCCAGTAACGGCTATGTCTGATATAGCCGCATCACTGTCGGAAACTGTCACAACCTCAGCCGCATGAGAAGACTCGCCCACCTCGTGAACAGAGTGCGCAAAGGGCCGATGACTAAAAGAAGGACAATGCTCCCAACCAAAAGAGCCATCAGTGAAGATCACACCGCACATCGTGGCATCCTGACCAACCTGACCGTCAAAGAATACATCTGAACCATCCAAAGGGGTCCCGGCAACCCCGATCAAAGAATCAACGGTCAGATCTGGACCTGCGGCCCCCTCCAACAGAAAATCATGTATCCAGTCATCATCCTGGACGATCAAGGGGATCATCGAGGCATCTACACCGTCCATCATCAAGGGGACATCATCAATGATCACATCAAGTCCACCCAAACAAGTGTGCCGCACGTCTTGGCCCTCATCCAGAGCATCTAAACCGTCAAAGGTACCATCTGAGCCATCCATACCATCCAGACATGAGATCAGCCCATCTATGTCCCTCATAGTCCCATCATCACCGTCCATCACATCATCCATGGGGCCCACACTCAAGGGATACATAGCCTCACCTATGTCCCATCCCATCATCCCATCTATACCATCCGTTCCTCCCATGATAAAGGTCCCATTCAAATCTGAAAATCCAGCCATCCCACCATTAATGGAGCCATTCAAAGCTCCACCAACCACCATCCCTAGCCCCTCATCAATGCTTCCATTTAATGCCCCATCTCCCCCATCCATTAAAGACATCTCCCCATTATCAAAGCTCAATTGAAAATCTGAAGTGTGGGACCCACCTTGGACAGCCCCCACAGCCCCCAAATCTCCACCATCCATTGCCCAAGAAAGGACAAAATGAGAAGAAGACAAGATGAAGAGAAAAGACAAGGGGACAAGAAGATTCATGGCTGGAATCGAACGGTCCAGTACAGGGAATGTGGGGACAGCAGCAACAGACAGCAGAGGATGTCCGAACCAGAGCCAGCCCAGGCCGCTCAAGAGGCGAGCTCTGGGCGGCCTGCCCTGGGCCGCCCGTACGGACACAGATTCCCTCTCTCCGCGGGATTGGCTCCAGGGTTCTTGGTAGGTGAGGCTGACAGTCCACGTCAGCAGATGGCGCTCCGTGGGCCGCCCAAGGCTCCGGTCCACTCCAAATTTCAACTGAAGATGATCAAGATCATACAAAAGGTGCCCCACTGGTCCAATCACGAAGCAATGCGGCCAGAACATGGCTGATCAAGTCAAAGAGAAGAAAAGGTGATCAAGTGGGGGCCACAAGCAATCCAAGCCGTTCAAAGACCAGATCATCATGATCTAAACCATGGAAAAACTCGCATGGGTCATCAAACAACAAGATCAAAGGGCTGATCATCAAAAGAAGGGCCAGAATCCAAGATCTAATTATCAAGTGGGCCCACAAAGTCAAGAAAAGCGATCTGAGACGTTCAAGCCATCATCCACACCATGAGAAGCCTTCTTAGCCTCACAAATCATCAAAAGAGGTGCCCCAAAGTAAGGCCAAGGTCTCAAGTGGGCCCACAGGGCCGAATCTATCAATCTGAACCATTCAAAGGTTAAATCATCAGGATCCAAACCATTGGAAAGCTTTCACAAGTCATGGAGCAGCAAGATCAAAGGTTCAATCATCAAAAGAAGAGCCAGAATCCAAGATCTAATCATCAAGTAGGCCCATAAGGCCTCAACAAGCAGTCTGAACCGTCCAAGTCATCATCTGCACCACGGAAAACCTTCTTAGCCTCACAAAACATCAAGGATAGGTGCTCCAAAGTCAAGCTGAAGTTTGGAAAGGGCCCACATGGCCCACTCAAGGAATCTAGACCATTCGAATCACAATCGGCCCTATCAGAAGCAAAAAAAAGCAAGGTAAGTATGCCCAACCCTAAAAACTTGGTCCGAAGACCTTAAACTACGTCGGGATCAAAATCCCGAGGGATTTCCAATAAAAACCAGTGTCAATCTTGACCGTTCAAAATTGAGATTTTATGACTTGGAACAGTTTGCGAAAAATCACAAAAAAGAATATACTTTCAGCATGTACATAAAGTTTTTTTTAGGGTCCGAAGACCTTAAACTACGTCGGGATTCACATCCCGAGAGATTTTCAATAAAAGCCGGTATTGGTCTTGATTGCTCGAATCAAGATCCGACGACACCGGGTATTTTCGAAAACCACAAAAATATATTTATGCATTTCCAACACTTATTTGTACATGTTTTGGGTCCGAAGACCTTAAACTACGTCGGGATCAACGTCCCGAGAGATTTTTAATAAAAACCAGCATCGATCCCAGCCTTTCAGGCCAAGATCTGATGATCTGGATCATTTCGAAAAACAAAAAATGTGTTTGCCCCCTCTTGTACATGTTTTGGGTCCGAAGACCTTAAACTACGTCGGGATCAACATCCCGAGAGATTTTCAATAAAAGCCAGCGTCGGTCTTGTTTGCTCACATCAAGATCAATGACTCCGGACATTTTCAAAAATCATAAAAATATATTACCAGCCTCGCTTTTAAAGTTTTGGTCCGAAGACCTTAAACTACGTCGGGATCGACATCCCGAGAGATTTTCAATAAAAACCGGCATCAGTCTGGATTGTCCATCTGCTGACACCGGACATTTTTCCAAAAATAAAAAAAACATGTTTGCCCCTCTTTTGTACAGTTTCATGGTCCGAAGACCTTAAACTACACTGGGATTAATTTCTTGGGGGACCTTTCTCGCATTCAACTAAAAACCGGCATCGGCCTCGACCGTTGAGATCAAGGTCTGATAACCCGGATCATTTCGAAAATACCAAAAATATTTTAAAGTTTCCACAAAAACCAGCATCAATCTCGATCATTCGAGCTGAAATCTGGAACTTTTTCTAAAAACAAAATTAAAAAAAATAAAAAATAAAAAAAGAAAAAAAAAAAAGAAAAATGATTCACCAAAAACTGCACAAATTCATCTCCAGTGGTCCGAAGACCTAAAACTACACTGGGATTAACTTCTCGAGGGCTTTCTTTCCTAACCTGTCCCAGACATGGCTGACACTTGATCGTACGGGTGTCCGGAATCTTTTAAACAGGTAAGGGCTGAGGCGGGCAGAACTCCGCAATCCTGTTCGTGTTGAACGCACAGTGATAGACAACCTTGATTTGGAAGTCGCTGTTGAATCTGACGGATGTTCCCTGTTCCTAGAACTCATGAAGGGGATTAAGGCTGTTGGGAGGTGGAGCTCACCCTCACGGAATTGTGAGCAACGTAAGACCCCAAACTGGATTGACTAAGGGAAATGTGAAGATGTGGCTCATTTTGTGGCCGAAGGAGTCAGTCGGACGATACGTGGTCTATGTGCATTGCACATGAGGAACAAGCAACTTTGTGGGTGTGTTGACTGAAAACCCTCAAAATCTTCTCATCCGAAGATGTAAAACTACGGTAACTGTGTGAGACTCGTCTTGCTCTCTGACGTAAAATGGATCGGGTGCTTTACTAGTAGTAGAAGTTGGAAGTGGATGGAAATTCCACATCTTTTCCCTGCATTTCAGAAAAATCACAAAATACAAAAAACATTGCAAAATCACCTCTTCAAAAATCACAAAAAAATATTTCCATCAAATCAAATATCTGCAAAAATCACAAAAATACTTTTCTTGCTTTCATAAAAAATATTTCAAAAAATCACAAAAATATTTCCTGTGTTTTCAATAACCAATCTCTATCCTGATCGCTCAGGTAAAAATTCGGACCACATATTTATAAAAATAAAAAAAAAAATCAAAAATCAAAAATCACAAAAATTAGCATCCCCAGCACTACAATTCAGGAGTCTTGAACTCCGCTCACTTCACAGTATGGGATGACGGATCCAATCGCCCGCAAATTGGAATCTTGACCAAAACGGGCAACTAAACACCATCTCAATCACATGTATGCCCAGAAGAACATCTTGAAGTCGAATGATATCCTCGTACATTCTCATTAGCAAAGAAACAGCATCTTAGGACGATGGATCTGATCGACCACGGGTCGGGATCTTGACCAGCCCGCTGTCCAAACCTCCGTATCAAAAAGAAAAATCCCCAAGGGAGTACAACCCTGCAAGCAATAAGCTCAAAATTCTCTGCATCTCCAGCAAAAGCAAAATCATCAAACCAGAAGAGAATGAGCCAAGCCATGCATTCATCATGCATCTCCATGCATCAGCATCCATTGCATCAATCATCATGTTTACCTGCTTTCAAAATAAAAGCCGGTTAGCCAAAGACCCCACAGGCATCCCTAGTGGAGGCACATGCAAACCAGATTTTCATTTCAAAAAGACAAAAAATATTTCTATTTGCAAATAAAAAACCCACGGAGTATCACTCCCCAGAGTGGGTATCTTTTCAAAACCCAAAAATATTTTCTCAATAGAGCGTTCTGCCTCCAACACACCAGGAGATCTTCCATATCTCTGGGTAGGAGCCAACGCAAAAATCAAATAAGATCCAATGTCT
Organism: Liriodendron chinense; assembly: GCA_003013855.2. Taxonomy (NCBI): domain Eukaryota; kingdom Viridiplantae; phylum Streptophyta; class Magnoliopsida; order Magnoliales; family Magnoliaceae; genus Liriodendron; species Liriodendron chinense. The sequence continues at coordinate 418,246 of PVNU02003407.1, forward strand.
CGCGGTTTCCCCGGAGATCATCGGATCCAATGCACTCAAAGTGCGGTTGAACTGAACTCCAGTGTCAGTACGGTCGTACCACATGCCAAGATACAAAAAAGATGAAAGCCAAAAGGCTCGGTCACAGAAACCATTTGAACAGGTGGAAACGATGAATTGTAACCCAAGTATCAAAATCAGCAGATTGGGTGGAAAGAGTTCACCCGCACATACCTAGGCGTGGATGCCTGAAGTACCTTGACTGAGTCCAAGTCGGCGTAGTAGAATCCCGTAAGACTATCGGACGCAGGGCGTCTAACCACTTTGACAGTCAAGCGAAACAAGTACTCCTGGAGTGATCTGGGAAAACATCACACAATCAGTCTCAGGGTCAGCATCCTCGTAAGACTGTCGACGCAGAGGCTCTGCTGTACCTTTCCGGTGTTAGTACCGATCGGGAATGGAAGGGTTGCGATTGGGTACCCAGGTTGCAGCAAACTGCAGGGACAATCGCAACGTTTTCTCCAAACTCTCGCGGTATGTGCGAGTTATCAATTTCCAGACAATCAACTGACTCAGATACAAAGGACAACAAAGATTCCAGACCACAATCAAGGAAAGAATGAATTGCAAACTAAGCATCGAAACCAGCAGATCGGGTGGAAAAGCCCACCCGTACATACCTAGGCTTGGATGCCTGAAGTACCTTGACTGAGTCCAAGTCGGCGTAGTAGAATCCCGTAAGACTATCTGACGCAGGGCGTCTAACCACTTTGATAGTCAAGCGAAACAAGTACTCCTGGAGTGATCTGGGAAAACATCAAACATACAATCAATCACAGGGTCAGTAACCTCGTAAGACTGTCGACGCAGAGGCTCTGCTGTACCTTTCCGATGTTAGTACCGATCGGGAATGGAAGGGTTGCGATTGGGTACCCAGGTTGCAGCAAACTGCAGGGACAATCGCAACGTTTTCTCCAAACTCTCGCGGTATGTGCAAGTGAGCGATCTCCAAACGATCAACTGGCACAGATGCAAAAGCAAGCAAAGATTTCAGAACATGATCTATGAATGACCGGGTCAGAAGTGGGGTGTCCACTCGCTTTGGCATTCGGTTGCACGCAACCTCTGCCAAAGAGGGGCATCTGTAGACACCCCACCTTCGGCTACACTGTTGGTAGAGATAGCTGGTTGAACGGAGGACCATACCCCCAAATCCCAAGTCCAAACTCAGCCAAACTCACCCTTGTAAGCCCCATTCCATAGCCCAGTTCAAGCTTGAACCCAGTCAACCCAGTCCTAAACACCACCCAGAAAAACCTCCCATAAAAAAGGCCAGTCAAAAAATCCCAAAAAAAAGTCAAACTCACTGAGTCAACTCGCTGAGTTAACCTGCTGAGTCAACCCGTCGAGTCAGCACGTCGAGTCAAAACACCGAGTCAACCCGTCGAGTCAAACCACCGAGTCGACCCACTGAGTCAACTCATTGAGTCGACCAGCGAGTCCAACAGCAGCCCCGAGGGAACGGCCGTACTCGCTGGAAACCGAGGAGCGGCCGTACGGGCGGCCCATGGCAGGCCGCCCGGACAAAATTACGACTTCTGCCACTGCTCGCTGCTATAAATACCCCCCTCCCCTTCTCATTTCAACAGACCACTCAGCCAGAGAGAGCCCGTCCGTCTGAGTCACCCTCCTTCATCCTTTAGCCCATTCCTTCACCAAGGAGAGCCCGAGTGAGGAGAGTCTAGCCCTGGTCCAGCCCAGCCTGACCACTGGTCCAAGCCTCCCAAGCCATCCAAGTCTTGATCCAGCCACTCGAAGCCAACCCCTTGCGACACCTCCGTCCACTCAGCTACTCTTTTCCAGCATCATCTCATTTGCATCTAGCATAAGTGCAACATTTACTTTTCTTCCAACCCCCCTGCTTCACTGCAAACACTTTGATTATTCAAACACACCGCATGCATCTCGCATAAAGCACCTGTCAGTTCGAGCGTATGCTCTGGGCTTGCCCGTTGTTGGAACCTGCCCATCAGAAACTCTTACTGTTCAGACCTGCATTCATGCTTCACCATAAAACACCTTGATCATTCAAGCACACTGCATACGTCTTACATTAAGCACCTGTCAGTTCGAGCGTACGCTCTGGGCTTGCCCGTTGTTGGAACCTGCCCATCAGAAACTCTTACTGTTCAGACCTGCATTCATGCTTCACCATAAAACACCTTGATTACTCAAGCACACATGCATATGTCTTTATATTAAGCACCTGTCAGTTCGAGCGTATGCTCTGGGCTTGCCCGTTGTTGGAACCTGCCCATCAGAAACTCTTACCGTTCAGACCCGCATTCATGCATCATGTCATCCATGAGAATATACGAGGATTAAACTAGACTTTCAAATATTCGATCGATTCTGTGAAGTAGAGACCGTACTTCGGTACGGGCAGTGTGTGGGGTGCCTAACCTCTTCCCACCCTGTAACCGTGATCCCTTACCTTGAATCTCTGGCCGCAGATCAACAGGAGTCATTTTAGAGGAAAGGATCTTCAGATCCCCTTCTCTAACGTTTCTACGGGGTCTAGCCGACTGTAGATTCGAAGTAACTGGCTAGTGGCGACTCTGGTCTTATATAAATTCACTTAAACACATCCAGCTCAACACGACAACCAAACGAAGCCCTCGAGAACGAGGCAAGCCAGTGGCACAAACGGCGATTTCGCACTCACGCACCTCTTCTTCTTCTTCTTCCGAAAGGAAAGGGAGAATGACGTCGTGTGGGAGTGCGGGAAAATCGGCGAGGGTCCACAGCCACTCACACAACTTTTCGGCTACAGCTGGTTCTGCGGTTTGGTGCCATTTTAGCCATGCACCTTTACCTGAATTTTCATGAGTGCTCTAGAGAAATGGCCTATATATATTCTCATAGGAAGCGGCCCCACTTCCACACTCATATAGGTGAATTCCATTCCAATGTACACAGCAACTGGATACACACCACTAGTGGTCATGGATTCATTAAGAGTTCAAAAACTCATCATCGCATACGTTGCTGTTTGCACTGCCTACACCATAGGAAGGGGCAAGTTCTCTGCAGTGCTTCCCAGTCTCCTAGTGTCTTGTTGTTTACCCATTGAACCTATCGCATGGGATCTCCACTTGTATAGGTTGGGTTGCCGACACTGGTAGCTCATTCGGTTAGGCTCAGCCCTATTCCCTTCGATGTTTCCATGACTAATCCTTTAGATAGTCCTTTGGTCAGAGGATCTGCCAGATTCTTTTCTGATCTTACGAAGTCAATAGTTATGACTCTATCATTCAACAAGTGTCTCACAATGTTATGTCGCAGTCTAATGTGTCTACTTTTGCCATTATATATCTTACTCTTGGCCCTGGCAATAGCTGCTTGAAAATCACAATGTATAGAAATAACAGACACAAGTTTTGGCCACAACGGTATATCTGTTAACAAATTTTTAAGCCATTCAGCTTCTGAACCTACTTTTTCTAAAGTGACAAACTCGGACTCCATAGTAGACCGAGCAATACAAGTCTGTTTAGTAGACTTCCAGAATATTGCACCTCCACCAAAAGTAAAAACATATCCACTTGTGGATTTTGTTTCATCTGAATCAGTGATCCAATTGGCATCATTGTATCTTTCTAATACATGAGGATAACCTGTATAACAAATGCCATATGCAATAATACCTTTTAGATATTTTAGTACTCTATTCAATGCATTCCAATGATCATATCCAGAATTATGTGTATATCTACTTAGCCTACCTACTGCATATGCAATACCAGGTCTAGTACAGTTCATCAGATACATTAGGCTACTAATTAATTGAGAATACTCAAGTTGAGATATACTACTTCTTGTGTTCTTTTTGAGATACAGAGTATGATCATATGGTGTACTAACAGGTAAACAGTCAAAGTGATTAAACCTTTTTAGTATTTTCTCAACGTAGTAAGATTGAAACAAAATAATATTATCATCTTTTCTGATTACCTGAATACCTAATATCATACTTGCTTCTCCTAGGTCTTTCATATCAAAGTTAGAAGACAGAAGCTGTTTAGTTGAATTAACTAGCTCAACATTAGTTCCAAATATAAGCATATCATCAACATATAAACATATTATCACACCATCATTATCAGTGAATTTGCTATATATACATCTATCCACATCATTAACAAGATATCCATTTGACTTTAAGACGTTGTCAAATTTTTCATTCCATTGTTTAGGAGCTTGTTTCAAGCCATATAAAGATTTAATTAGTTTACAAACTTTGTGTTCTTTTTCAGGAGTTATATAACCCTCAGGTTGTTTCATATAGATTTCCTCTTCTAATTCTCCATTTAGAAAAGCTGTTTTAACATCCATTTGATGTATTACTAGCTTGTATATAGATGCGATTGCTACTAATACCTTAATCGTTGTAATTCTAGTTACAGGTGAATAGGTATCAAAGTAATTGTATTCTTCTTTTTGTTTAAAGCCTTTTGCGACTAATCTAACCTTAAACTTATCTATAGATCCATCTGGTTTAAGTTTCTTCTTAAACACCCATTTATATCCTATAGGTTTGTTTCCATGAGGAAGATCTACAAGTCCCCAAGTGTTATTAGATATAATCGATTCTAATTTATCTTTTATAGCTTCTCTCCATAATGATGCATCAAGAGAGTTAACGGCTTCTGAATAGGTCTTAGGGTCATCTTCTAGTAAGAAGGTAAAGAACCCATCTCCTAGGTTAGTTTCCTTACGAGCTCTCGTACTCCTTCTAGGTTCTAGTTCTACTTCACAACTAATATCCATACTTTTACTTGTTGAAGTAGGATTTGATCCACTAATGTCTTTTATTTCTACGGATCTAGACTTCATAGGAAAGACATTTTCTAGAAATTCCGCATCCCTAGCTTCTATAATAGTGTTTGGATCTAGAATGTTATCTTTAGATTTCATGACTAGAAACTTATATGCTGCACTATTTTCTGCATATCCTATAAACACACAATCAGATGCTTTAGGACCTAGTTTTCTTTTCTTGGTTTCAGGTAACCCTACTTTAGCTAGACACCCCCACACTTTAAGGTGTTTGTAACTAGGGGTATGATTTTTCTACAATTCATATGGTGTCTTACCAGTCTTTTTATGTGGTATTCTATTCTGAATATAACAAGCAGATAATATGGCTTCTCCCCACATATTTAGGGGCAAACCAGAACTATTTAACATAGCGTTCATCATATCTTTCAATGTTCTATTTTTGCATTTAGCTATTCCATTTTGTTTTGGTGTGTACGGAGCAGTAGTTTCATGTATTATTCCACTCTTTTCACAAAGTTCTCGGAACTGTGAAGATTCATACTCACCTCCTCTATCTGACCTAAGTCTTCTAATAGTCCTACTAAGTTGATTTTCAACTTCTGTCTTATACTTAATGAATGATTCTAAGGCTTCATCTTTGTTCCTTAGAAGATATACCCTAGTGTATCTAGAATAGTCATCTATGAAAGTCACATAGTATCTTTTGCCTCCTCTAGACATGTGATTCCTAAAATCACCTAAGTCACTATGTATTAATTCTAATAATTCAAAACTTCTGTTAACAAGTTTAAAAGATTTCTTAGCGAACTTGGATTCTATACAAGTTTCACATTTTCCAATGTTATCGATTGTAATATCAGGTAGTAATCCTATTCGTTTCATTCTTTTCAAGGATTTTACGTTCATGTGGCCTAGTCTACTATGCCATAATAAAAAAGATTCAACAATATAAGCAGAACTGGATGACATCTTATTATTATCATATGAAACATTTACAACAAATAGACCATCAATATTGCAGTAGCCCTTTCCAAGGAAAGTTCCATTTTTTTGTCATTACAAGCTTATCAGAATCTATTACTAGTTTAACCCCAGCCTTGTTGAGTAGCGAACCAGAGATCAGATTGCGACGAATATCAGGCACATGTAACACATTCTTTAGCAACAAAGTCTTTCCTGATGTGAGCTTCAGAAGAATATTTCCTTTTCCAACAACTGGAGAAGATCGAGCATTTCCCATGAACACTTGTTCTTCATCCCCTGTCGCCTGATAGGAGGTAAACATGCTTCGATCCTTACATACATGCCGAGTTGCCCCGGTGTCTAATATCCATTCCATATTGTTTACAAGGAATACTTCAGACACTACAGCGACAATCATGTCCGGATTTTCTTCAACTTCAGTAAGATTGACTTGTGACTTCGTATTTTTTTTTCTTGAGCCTACATTGATTTTCATAATGTCCAGGCTTTTTACAATAGTTACAAGACCCTTTCTTCTTGAATTGTCCATTTGTTTTCTTTTTGAGCCTACACTTTTTAGAATGATGACTAAGCTTTCCACAGTTGTAACAATTTCCTTTCTTTTTGTTATTTTGTGCCTGACTTGTTTCAACCAGGTTGGCCTTAGATATTGACCCATTTACTTTCTCAATCTGATCCCTGTTTCTGTTGGCTTTTTCTATTCTTATATGTATGATTATATTTTCTAAAGAGATACCATTTTTCTTGTGTTTCATCCTGTTTTTATATTCTTTCCAGGAATGAGGTAATTTTTCAATTAGAGCTTCTGATAAGAATACCTCATCTATTTTCATTCCTTCAATTGTAAGTTCATGTACCAGATTTTGATAATTGTGAATCTGGTTCGTGACAGGCTTATCGTCTGTCATTTCATAATGAAGGAAATTAGCGATAGCATGTTTTTTAGAACCTGCATCTTCAAGCACGTATTTCTTTTCTAATGCCATCCAGATGTCTTTAGCAGATTCATAAGAAACATATATATCATATAATTCATTAGACAATGTATTTAGAATATAGTGTTTACAGTTATTGGCATCTCTAAATTCAGTTTCATTGGCTGGATCAACTGTAAATGAATCCGAAAGAATGTAGAAGACCTTTAGAGTTTACAATGCAAAACTGATCTTTTGTCTCCACCGTTTGAAATTCTGTCCAGCGAATGGTTCGATTTTGGACAATTCAGTTGTAGGGTTTACTGTGATGGTGGCCATTGATTACAAAAGAAACTGGTTGTGATTCGATTTTTAACAAGTTATAGAATCAATAAATCAGTTAAACACTGATTTTAGAAAGGTTAAAAGAAGAAAACAATTCTGTTTTCGAACAAGTATTGAAACAGATATCTACTGTTTCCAACAATAATGAGATTTGGTTTCAAGATTGTTGGATTTAATTGCTGAAAACAGTAGATTAAAAATCGAGAATAGAATTTAAACAATAAATTAAAGAGAAAAGAACTTATGTGTTTGAGTCGAGGCGTGACTGAGTCACTCGGCTTGAAACCAAATCTACCCTCCTTGGGCCGCGTCCCAAATGCAACAGGATTTCTTAGACAGTTGGCTTCCAGGATACAACGACTATTGCCCGGTCCCAACGGTGCACTTGCTGTACACGGGCTAGAACCAGCGTGCAGAACTTAAACCCGAAATGATTGACTCACTTGCAAACTCAGCTAACAAACAGCAATGAACCAGAGAGTATTTTGAAGAACTAGAAGAAAAATGGATATTTCAAAGTATTAAAACGGATGAGAGGATAGGTCTATATATAGACTGAGATAAGGTGCCTAAGCACTGTTTCAAATGGGTTAGGTCCGTAGGGTTTAAACCCAACAGGAGTGACCACCCGAACAGATGAATCTCTCTGGTTTGAAAATTTGCGCAAAAAGACAGGTGTGAGTATATTCACGGAAAACCGTTTAGCGCGAGTGTACTCTCAATCCCACATAGACCCGGACCCAGACCCTGACTCGGACCCGGACTCAGCCGGGCACCGGCTCGGCTCGGCTGGCAGGCGAGCAAGCGGGTATGCGCGTGGGTGCGCGTGTGGTCAATGGCATAGATTTGAGCTAATGGCATAGCCCCCCCATCGGACCAAATTCACATGCCCCCTGAGAAGGGTCTCAAGGGGCTCAAGCCCAATGCCAAAACTCCATCTTATAATTTTAATATTTCTTTGTTCATTTCCGATGTGGGATTAAAGAATAGCACTAAAAGACAAAACTTTTTCAAAAATAGAAACATGGATGGAAATCCAAATTTGAAACACATTTTTTTTATATTTTAAAATTCATTTAAAATACAACACTAATCTTTATGATGTGATCCGTGTTAACTTTGCTTCTGTCTCTTCTTCTTCTTCTTCAATCCATGTCAATCCGATGTCAGTCACATCCGATGCTTTATATGGGGCGCGGATTTCCTGTGAAGCATTGCGCAGTTCCTGCACTGGGAACCAAGTTGGGGCCCACAGTTATATTTTTTTGATAAATCCACCCGGTCCATCCGTTTTGGGAGCTCATTTTAGGACATGAAAACAAAAATGAACCGGATCCAAGACTCAAGTGAGCCGAACTAAAGGAAAAGGTTGGTAGGTAAATTACTACCGTTGAAACCTCCCTAGGGTCCACAGTGATGTTTATATGACATCCATACTGTTCATAACGTCACTACTACTGGGATGAACAGGAAACACAAATATTATCCTGATTCGAAACTCCTTTGGCTCCACAAATATTTCAACTGTGGATGTTCAATCCTCACGTTTTCGGCCCACTTTAGTCTTGGATCTGGTTCATTTTTGTTCTCATGTCCTAAAAGGAGCTCCCAAAACAGATGGACGGAGTGGATTTATAAAAAAACATCACTGTGGGCCCCACCTTGGTTCTCAGAGTAAGAACTTCCTGTGCAAGGCTTTCACATAAAATTCGCGCCCGCATGCACATGCAGGCATGGATAAAACACATGCATCAATGCGGGCACACAGATGGAGTGGATTTCAAAATTCACTACATTTCTCACATGAGACCAAATGCAATTTTGTTGCAGCTTATTCCATTCCTTCCTGTGGCTCCAAACGTTTCATAGAATTTGAACGGAATCAAATACAACTCCATGCCAGTTAATCCCTCTTAAGAGTTACTTAAGCCCACGTACCAAATAGGCCCTTAGTGATGATGTCAATACACCACCGACGTTCGTGGTGTGTGGCATACCATGCTATCCGTTTCCGCGTTGAAGCCGCATGGACTCCACTGTATGTAGGCCCGCTCACAGAGAACCGGGAACGCGATAGGCCCCACCATGTAGGTTACCCTCCCGAGAGATCAGTTATATCTTCTCACAAAGGTGGGCCACACCATATGTCGTCAGACCATCTGTTCTCCAATGATTCAAATGGTGTGGCCATCTGATGACCGAGGCCTGAATTTTGTCCCAGATAATCTTCATGGTGGGTGGGGCCTACTGTTTTCAATGTACTGATGTCCAGCATAGGTGGTTCCACAAGTGTCATTATAATTAATATTTGTTGATGGACTTTCACGTAGAAACAGTCCACTTGCCATTAGACTATCCATTTGATAGAACAACGTCATCAACCGCATGCGTTAGAGTTACTCATTTGGATCTGAAGCTCAAGTATTGCTTTTGATTTTGGCCTTACATCCGGTACTAGTTGAGTCCCACTTGAATGCATGATCCAAGCCGTTCATCTTGTTTGTATAACCGGGGATGGATGAGGTTTGCTAATTTTACAGTGTGTTGAAGGTGGGATTGGATTGCATATGGATGTGTGGGGTCCATAGAGATGTCCATGAAAAATCCACTCCGTCCATCTGTTTTTAAAAACAACAGTAGGACAAGATTTTAAAAATCAGGCAGATCCAGAATTCATGTAGGCCACACCAACAAAACAATGGGAACTGCAACAGCCACTGTTGAAACCTTCCATGGAGCGGACCATGATGTTTATATGCAATCTAAATTGTTCATAGAACTTCTTTAATGTGTGGAACTTCTTTAGCCCCGCCATGATCTATGCATTAGATCCACACCGTCCATCAATTTGTTTATATTACTCTAGAGGATGAGCCCAAAACTGAGGCACATCCAAAGCTCAAATGGATCACACCACATAAAGCAGTGGGGATTGAACATCTACCGTTTAAACCTTCCTAAGGTCCACTGTAAGATTTATTTACCATTTAATTAAACACAAATATCAGCTTGATCATAGCCTTTGTGGCCCCAAAAAGTTTTCAACAATATGCATCCAATTCCCACTTTTTCCTATAGTGTGTGACACGGGGAGGACATGGTAAGTTGATTACCGTCTCCCTAACCGATTGTTTCTCGAATTCACGAGAAGAAATAAAAAGATAAAAAGAGGAAATTAATTCCGAATAATTATTTTTTTGATAATTGAATGAATAATAAACGGAATTACAATGCATATAAATAGGAAACTAAACTCTAAGTAAAGTATTAGACTCCAACTAAAACTCAAACTCCTAGAAAACACAACTTATTATAAATAGTAAACTTACTATTTATAGAAGTCGTTCAATTCTACTAGATCTCTTGATTTTCGGCCAAAAATAGAAAGTTATAAAATGGGCCCAACCATGTTGTTCTACTAAATATTCTAAGCCCTTTCCATGTTGAGCACTAACTCTAAAACCTTACAGATCCAAAGTTATGATCGAATTAAAACTTACTAGAAATAATAAAATTGAAAATAAACTAGCCTAATGACTGTCGATACGGTCGAATCTCGCGATTCCGGCATGGGCAACCCGATGTAGTGGGATTGGTATGAGCATATCTCTTTTAGCCTCCTTAAATTCATTTTCAATATAAAAGAGAATTTTATTTGGCGCATGCATTGCATACAAAAAGAATCATTTGCAATGAGCACTTAAGAGTGCCTTTTAATACCTTCAGAAGGTATCATATATAAGCCATTCACCTGCAAAAGCTAATACACAGTTAGAAAATACTCTAATGTATGGTACTGGTAACATAGTAGCTATCAGACAATTTTCACCCCTAAAGAAGAATTTCATGGAACATCTATCAAGTTTAAGTTCCAACAAATATCCCTGACCTTCAAGAAAATATCATCTGATTTAGTTTATGACACTAGGAGAACTCTAAGGGCCCTTTTGGATAGTAAGTTACTTAAGATAAGCAACTGACCTGTATCTAACTTATCTTGGTTTCGACTTAATGAGCATATAAGTATCATTGGTAAACAACATACTTATTATCCAAAAAGTAGAAAAGTATGTTTTGTTTTCAACATTACAAGTAATCATCTCCTCAAGTCTATTTGATCTTCCTCACATCCATAGTCCATCATATGAGATCAACCTTTGATGTGGATCGTTCATTTTGTGGCCCCCATTAACGTGGGCCGTCTATCATGTGAGGCCCACCTTGGATGTGGGCCATTTAGCATTAAGGTCTGACCTTTAATGCACATCATTCATTAGGTAGGGCCTTCCTTTGATGTTGGTCATCCATCATATGGAGCCCACCATCAATGTTATTTTCCATCATGTGGGGCCCATCTTCAATATCCACCACCCATCATGTGGTGCCTACCTTTGATGTGGACCGTCCATCATGTGGGGCCTACCTTGGATATGGGCCACGATCATTAGGCGACCTTTGATGTGGACCATCCATCATGTGAGTCCCACCTTGATATGGATCATCCATCATGTGTCACCCACCATTATTAATTGCCCATCGTGTGGAGTCCACCTTCGATGTAGACTGTCCATCATGTGGGCCCCACCTTGAATGTGTGTTGCCCATCATGCGTGGCTCCCCTTGGATGTGGGCCATTCATCATTAGGGGGAACCTTTGATGTGGATCATCCATCATGTGGGTCCACCTCAATATGGGTCATCATCATGTGGAGCCCATCTTCAATATCCACTGCCTATCATGTGGAGCCCACCTTTGATGTGGATTGTCCATCATATTGGCTCCACCTTTGAATTGGGTTATGTATCATGCCAGCCTTTTTTAGATTTAAGCTATTTATCATTATTATGGGCTGACCTTTGATGTGGACCATACACCTTTGATGGGATAGTCCATCATGTGAGGCCTCCTTTCGTATGGACAATATGAAAGTGTAAAGCCTGACATGAACCATGAGAGAGCTTGTAGCTTCTTCACTATTTCGTCTCTCCTAACTACTTTTGAAAAGTATTAAAGAAAGTTAACTAAAGTAATTATGTACTTTTTAAGTAAAAGAGTTACTTATAAATAATCATAAACCAAATTTATCTATTGCTGCTATAGGTATAAAAGTAACTTATTGGATGGTATCCAAAAGGGCCCTAAAAGACGTCAGCAACAACTACAATTTCATTCAAGTCAAGGCTAGTCAATTCATGACCGACACATGTCCAAAATCGATTTAAATATTATTTGGAGGTAGTGGGTGAAAACGGAATCTAACAAAATCGATCAGATCCTCGGAATTGAATTTGAATTTCATTACAACGAAATTTGAGCTACTTTTAGAAAAGGAAGGCAACTCGGTCGCATCCGCATCCCTTGTGTGGAGACTTTTTCTGCTTCTTCCTTCCTTTATCGTTCCCTCTCTTTCCTCTCCTTTTCTTCCCACCATCTTGAAAGGACCAAACACATCTCGTCCTGTTTCCCAGACACATGTTAAGCACTCAAAGCTACTATCTGTCCGAGCAGAGTACACCGTCCAATGGACCAAACCACTTCCTTTCCAACATAAGCCTTACTCAAATAATGGGGGGATTCCAAGTTTTGGAATCTTCTCCTGGGTTCCCATTGGATCTTGATCTAATATAGATAAATTATCAGTAAAACTTGTTGAAGTTTGGTGGGAGTTCATATATGTCCAGGTCGATGTATGGGCTGTCAATGGGCCGGGCTGACCAATAGGCTTTTGGGCCTGATGTCTTAGGCTGGGCTTAGTCAATAGTATTGGGCCAGAGGGTCAAGTTCAACCTTAAAATTCAGGCTTGTTTCTCAGTTGGGCGAGTTTGGATGACGTACAACTAGGCCGGGCAAAATTCCACCCGTCCTGCCAACCCACATGAAACCTGCACCAAAAATTCAGTGTTCGGGTCCAGCCTTATCCTGTCGGGTCACTAACGGGTTGGCTCATCAAGACCCGTTAAGATAATGAGCAGGCTGTGAAACCTGTTTAACCCATTAGTAAGGGTATTTTAGTAATTACTTTTAATGTGGTGAGAAATCCCTTAGAAGCTAAGACATCCAATAAGACTCTCTCTCTCTCTCTCTCTCTCTCTCTCTCCGGAGTTTTCTCCATCTTTCTGCCCATGACCCCACACGACCACGTTGCAAAATCTCTGTCGAATTGAGCCCCCTTCCCATCTCTTTACCCATGAAAGCACGACCCATTTATTTAACGGGTTAAATGAGTCAGGTTGTAGGTAGCACGCTAAATTCCGAATGGGTTTGGGTTTCTAGATTTTGACCCATTAGTTGATGGGTCGGGTTTGGGTGAGGGCATTTTTGAGATGACGCATATACAACATGACACGAACACAGTTCAGTGCAACCCGCTGCCAGGCCTACGTACAACGGCCTGTAGCCCGCCTAGCCCAATAGAGTTTTCAGGGTCAACCCCCAATCAATCCCTGGGGTCCATAAACTTATCGGGCCGTGCTGAGTCTGGACTATTTTGGCCCGTCAACTGACTAAGCTGGGCTTGGCCTATGCTGGACAATGCAAGCCAGGCTTAGAGAGAGGTTCGCCTGGTGTTAATTGGCCCCATTTACACTGATAATTCTGACGATTTGAAAATCACACTGTTAGCGCTACGATATAAGTCAGACCAATTACTAAATGGGCAGGAAAGTGGTCTTTTGTGATCTCCTGTTATTAATTGTGGTAACTGCAGCAACCGTCTTGTGCTCCTATTGCGCGACTGTCTTACGGATAGGGCGGTTACTGGTGGTGTTACTCTCGCAGGCATGGAGGGAAGCTGGCATGAAGAGAATGACTTAATGTGGATGTCATCTGCCCCGTCCATCAGGAAACCCAGACAGTGTTTTGAACAGGGCCTGAAGATCAGGCTGATCGTACAGTCAGGTGAGCTACACCATGGGAAACAGTTAAGAGGTAAAGTCCCACCATTTACATCATATAAAATTGTGTTTGTGGTGCAACCGTAGGCAAAACGAGATTAATCACCGTCTCTCTCGTAGGATAGCTGATATAAATCCACATATCTATCGGGAATCCTCAACCAATCTTCTTTGATTTTTCAAAAGGCACTTGAAGAACATAAACAAATAGAGATAAACTCAAAGAAAAAACTTTTAAATTGATTAATGAATGCTTAACAACAAAACTTAAAGAATTTGAATAGCCTAGAAACTAAAGAAAAATCCTAAAAGTGAGATGAAGAAGAATCCTAATAAAAAATAAAAAGCCATAGTTCAAAAGCAGCAAGTCCGCGCACAACCAGCGCAGCTGCCGACTAGTCATCCAGGGGGCCTTGACTGGTCATCAGAGGACTCTGAGTACTGTTCAAAGATGTCAGCTCGTCTCTGAACGAAATTCGGTTGATCAGCGGACCCGTCGTCAATGCTCACGACCAGTCAGGTGATCAGTTGTCGATGGTCCTGAAAAGTCCAGCGACGTGGGCCATCTCGTGGCGAAATTCAACTGGTCATCGGACAAAGAGACAACCAATCGCCAGACTCTATTTCTACTGAGTCTTGACTCCTCCTTCCACGTGAATTTAGTATTTAGGCCTGATTTTACATCTAGTTTAGCCTATCAAAGTCTGGATTTCACTGAATTTCAAGATTAATGGGGAAAATTGGGTGGAGCATCTAAAGGATGAGTTGATCTGATGCATGTTTGTCCCACGTAGTGTTTTGTTTGCACAAGTGAGGCTCTAAGCGTGCCTATGCAAGTCAGACTAGATGAGAGAGGAGGATTCCATTTCTAGATCTGGGGCCCACCTTGATGCCAGCGTTACATCCACTCTCTGGATACTTAGTGCAGTCTAATGTCGGGATGTGATACCAAAAATTAGGTATATCTAAAACTCAAATATGTCACCCAATAAGAAAAAAAAGGAAAAAGAAAAAAGAAAGAAGTGCAGTTCAATGTTTACAATATGAGAAATCCCTTGTTTGAGGATGCTAAAGCATTTTATTATCACTGCTTTATGTGGCATGGTCCACTTGAGCTTTGGATCTGCCTTATTTTGGGCCTATGCTGTAAAATGATCTCACAAAATGGATGGATGATGTAGATATAACACATAGCGCAGTGTGGGCCACAGAACTTAATTGGTGACTTCAGCACAGCACCGAAGGGCATGGGGTGTGGGGGGTGTGGGGAACACCATGCAATCGGCTTCCCGCTAAAGGTCACCGTCCAACATTTTCCTTCTATGGGACCCACATGTGCATTGGATCACCCTTGATTTTGAGCCCGTGTATGGTGAAAAATGGTGGGCTGGTCGGATTTGTCACAAACCTCTTGAAAGTGGGCCCTGCAAATATTGAAGCCCATAGTGATGTTTTATAGTTATATTCCAATCCGTCCCCTAGTATCGAAAGATGGGGCATATGCACAGCTAAAGTGGGCCACAATGTAAGAAACAGTGGACTGTTGAAGGCCGCCATCTGACCTTTCTTGCTGTGGGACCCACCTGTACGTTAGATCAGCCTCAATTTTGAGGCCACGCCCTAAAATGAAATAGGGAAAATGGTGAATAGGTATAGATTTTTCACAAGCCGGACGAAACTGGGACCCATCCAGATTGAAGGTCGCATCACGACTTGAAAGATGGGGCATATCTAGCCCTCAAGTTGGCCAAAATCCAAGAAACAGTGGACCCTAAAAGGTCACCATTCGATTTTTTTCCGGCTGTGGAACCTATCTGTGCATTGGATTAGCCTCAACTTTGGAGATACGCTCTAAATTGTGATGCGGAAAATGGTGGACGGTCTGGATTTGACAAAAGCCTAATAAAAGTAGCCTAACTTTAAAGTTAGCTGAGAAAAGGTTCCTGAGGTAATATCGTCTATGCCAAAGTACTTTTCTTGCAACGTATGTGAGACCCAAGGCAAGCGATTTTGCCACCAAGGGTCTAAACAACCGCTGTTTTGGATAAATAATCTAAAATTAACAATTGTTCAGTTTATAGATTAAAACAAAGGAAGCTTATGAGAAAAATCCTTTGAATGGTCTGGATGAAATTACCTCCATGGCATATACGTGGGATTATTTTATCACACCATGCTTCAGTAAAATAGTCACGTGACTGACCTGAGGGTTCGGTCGCCCGAACCTGGACCCGAACCTGGACGAACCTGGACAAATTTGTCAAGAGTGTTACCCAGAGAAATCATTGAGTTTTGACGGCCCAAACATAACCTTGGGTTGGCCGATCATGAGCTTCGGTCACCCGATCACCAATCATCGACTCCCCAAAACAGTCCCATGAGCAATTGTCAAAATTCGGCCGCCTGACTTAATATGGTCAATCACCCAAAAACCCCAAATTACATATCTCTTCTCACAGCCGGAGGAGGAACACCCCATCAAATCTCCCCTTTTGACTCAAGAGGAGGGCCTCACCATCTTCAAGCCTGTTAGGCTTCTAAAAGCCTCAAATTTTCCCTTGGCCAATACCTTGTCATTGTTATCAGTATAGATCTTCTCAAGCTCTAGCACCTTGTTCTTCAAAGTATCCTTAATCCAGTGATACTGAACTTCCATGTGCTTCAATTTGGAATGTTGGCTTGCATTATTGCTTAAGTGTATCACATTCTGGCTATTACAATAGACCGCATGCTTGATCTCCTGCTTCAGGTTGAGTTCTTGTAGGAACCATTTCATCCAAAGCATCTCCTTGCATGCTTCAGTGACTGCAATATACTTGGCCTCTATTGTAGACAATTCTACACACTTCTATAGCTTACCCTGTTACGACACTGCTCCCCCTGCAAATGTAAACGTATACCTCGATGTCAATTTCCTAGAGTACTCTATGTTGCATGTCATGTTTGCATTTGTGTAGCCCTTTAATATAGACTTTCCTTCATCGAAGCGTATGCCTAATTTTGATGAGCCCCTTAGATAATGTAGTATCTACTTTACTATTGCCCAGTGTTCTTTGCCACGATTGGTAAGATACTGGCTCACAACGCCAATTACATATGCTATGTCTAGGCATGTACACACCTTAGCATACATCAAACTTCCTACCGCTGAAGCGTAGGGTATCTTCTGTATCTCTTCCAAGTCTTCCTTAGTCTTGAGATACTGCTTGTCACTCAATTTGAAGTGATCATTGAGTAGAGAAGTGACTAGCTTCCTTGTCTTCATATTGATTAATCTTTTTAGGACCTTTTCAACATACCACTCTTATGACAACCATAGTTTCCTACTTCTTCTGTCACGGGTGATTTTCATTTATAGAATTTATTTAACCGAGCCCAAGTCTTTCATTGAAAAGACTTGCCCGACTACTGTTTCAACCTATCAATCTTCTTAATATCTTTTCCTATGATGAGCATGTCATCAACATAAAGTAAAAGGATGAGAAATTCACCATCCGATAACCTTCGTGCGAATACACAGTGGTCTGACTCCATTTTGTCGTACTCATGCTTCAACATGAATGAGTCGAACTTCGTGTACGAATGCCTCGGAGCTTAATTGCTTTAGTCCATATAATTAAGCTCTTCTTCAGCCTACACCCCATGTGATCCTTGCCTTTAATTTCGAACCCTTCTGGCTACTTCATGTATATCCCCTCTCCCAGGTCACCATGGAGAAACGTTGTTTTCACATGATCTATACTTGTAACCAAACCAAGCAACACCCGTATGGATGTCAACTTCACCACCGGTGAGAATATCTAATCGAAATCAACTTCCTTTTTTTTGTTCAAAACCTTTCACCATCAATCTGACCTTGAACCTAAACTGTGAACTGTTTTGCTTTATTTTCTTTCTGAACACTCGCTTGTTGCTTAGAGCCTTCTTGCCCTTAGGCAGTTTTACCAATTGATATGTGTGGTTCTTATGCAAGGATTCCATCTCCTCTTACATAACTTTCAACCACTCAATCTTATACACGTTGGATAAGGCTTTAGTGTAGTCTCTTAGCTCGCCCCCATCGGTAATCGTAATATACTCGTGAGTTGAGTACCTCTTGGACAATTGTCTCTCCCTAGATGACCTCTTCACTTGTGGCTCAACAAGTGGATTAACTGGGGGCTTCTCCCCTAGTTCATTTGCTATAAGGATACCATCGTTCCCTGCATCATGTTGAACTCTCCTATCATCAGGCACTATAAAGTGAGTGATCGAATCTGTATTAACCATCTCACCTGAAGTGGGTTGTGTTTCTCTGTTTTGTTAAGGCCCTCAACATACTGATCTTCAAAGAAAACTATATCTCTACTTCTGACTACCTTCTTCTCTACCGGATCTAACATCCTAGAACTGAACTTCTTGTATGCATACCCCAGAAACACAATGCTTGATCTTCATATCTAGCTTGGACCTCTCGTCTTTGGGAATATAAACGGATACTCCACATACAAACACCTTGAGATGAATGTACGATACATCCTTGTCCAGTCCACACCTTCTCATAAACTTCTTCATTCAATGAAGCCGAATGAGACCTATATATTTATCAAATATAAAACAGTATGCATTGCATCTCCCTAAAACGTCTTGGGCACCTTGGTATGGAAAATCATACACCTAATTCTCTCTACAATTGTGCAATTCATTCTCTTAGCTACACTATTATGTTAGGGGGTCTTGGGTATTGCCTGTTCATGACGTATACCTAAGGTCTTATAATATTCATCAAAAGCCTTAGAGTATTTCCTTCCATTGTTGGTGTGAATGCACTTCAATTGTCTACCCGTTTCTCTTTCTACCATGTCATAATTTTTTTTGAAAACCTCAAAGACCCGATCTTTGGTTTTTAATGCATATGCCCAGACCCTCCTAAATGCATCATCTATTTAATGTAACAAAATACTGGCCCACCCAATGTTCTTTTCCTCATTGGACAACATACATCAGAATAAACCAAATATAATACATTCAATTTATTAGCATGAGAAACAGTTTTATCAAATGATACTCTATATTGTTTTCCAAATAAACAATCAATATAAGTTTTCAAAGGTATACATGTCATGTCTGGAAGGAGTTGCTTTTTCGCCAATAGCTGAAGCCATTTTTCACTCATGTGACTTAGCCGCTTGTGCCACGCACCATACCTAAATTTTCTATAATGTTCACTTCACCCTTGCAGACAGTTACACTTGTCTTATACAGGGCGCAACACTTTTTCCCATTCGCCACAATCAATGAACCTTTAATGAACTTCCAATGCCTAACAACAAAGTGGCTTCCATAGCTATCATCATCCAACCTTCTGATGACATTAAGTTAAGGTGAAAGTCGGGAGCATGCTTCACATCTTTCAGCACCAATGTGCAGCCCCCATCACTCTTTACATATATATCGCATATTCCTATAATCTTGGATATACCATAATTCTCCATCTTCAATGTGCCATAGTCACTCGATTTGTGATTTGTGAAGTATTACCTGTGTGGAGTAGCATGATACGACGCTCCTATGTCAACCACCCAATTTGAGTCCCGACATGTAGCAATGAGACACTCATCGTGTTCGACCGAGTGTATCACAACCATATCGTCATCAGAGGTGGCTGCAATAAACTCTGTCTCTTCTTTCTCCTTCCCTTTACCTTTCCTTTTCTCATTCTTTTCTTTGTGGCACTTGTTCTAGTAGTGGCCCATCTTGCCACAACCCTAACACTTTACTTCTTTCCTGAATTTCGACTTGCCTCTGGATTTATCATGATTATTACATTTCTTCTATTTTCTTCTTCCTCGTTCATCTTACACTAGTGCATCTTGCTGAGATGACCCCTGAAATTTTCTTCTGTCTCCTCATTAAGAAGACAACTTGTAACTTGGTCCATGGACACCTTTTCTTCAAGTGCAGAGTTACTTAGAGATACGACCAATGTCTCCCAACTATCAGGTAGAGAGCTAAGCATTAGTAAAGCCTGTAACTCATCGTTTAGGACCATCTTAATGGACGAGAGTTAAGTCACAATGTTGCTCACTTCATTCATGTGCTTAGTGATAAAACCATTCTCTTTATACTTTAGGTTCAAAGATTTTGACCAGGAAGATTTTATTCCTGAATATCTTCCTCTCATACAACCCTTCTAACATCTGCCATATATAAGCAAAAGGCAGAGGTTTCTGTATATACGTGGTGGAACATGGTGTCATTCATGAAATTGCGGTTTTCAATGGTACTAGTGAAGCTTGAAGGCAAGGCTAATGTCCCAATGGGGGGGAGGGGGCGTAAATAGGACTTTACAAAATATTTGCCTAATTAAAACTAATTATCCAATTAAACTGAATTAACCAAAGTAACTCTTAGCTTCCAAGCTTAAGAGGGTCTAACCATAAAGGATACTAATGATCAAACAATTATGCTAGTAGCTTAAGGGAATAGATTGTAAATGATATAACTAATTAAAATACAAATCAATACAAAGCTAAAGACTTCAAATGATAAGGCAATAACAATTAGTCTAATTAAATAATGGAGACTATATAAAGATGCCACAAGGTGAGCATGTTAGTGCACTTTTCAATGGCATACTAGTGCACCTTATTTGTCAATCATGTGGGTCCTTGTGTTATAGTGTCGGTTGAGCCTTAGCAAAATGTCAACTTTCCAAGAGAGGTCTGGGTCTTATCAACTCGACCAAAATGTCACAAATCCAACGGCTAAGATTTTACTAGTTAAGTCATATTTCCAATGGATTTGGATCCTCAGGGCTGATAAGTTTATACATTTTCAATTAGCCTACCTTATCATGTTTTTCTTATGCATTGAGGCTAATGGTGATGACTAAGGGTTTTCCTATAAGTTTCAAGTCATCTAAGGTTTATGATTGTTTTGGGTCAATGGTTAGGGTCACCAAAGCATACCATTTACTTGTCTCTTCTTCCTTGATGCTAATTGTTTTCTTGTGTCTTTAGAATCTTCGATCTTCATCTTCTTTGGGCTTAACCGACTGACTAACAGAATGACTCACACAGACTCACGTAATTGACAACCAAGGTGCATAAACTAGTGTACTAATAATCCAACCACTGTCTAATAAACCCCACCACCTAACGGTCTAGCTTTTTCCACTCATCAGCGGACATATCCATAAGTTTTGCAGTTTCACCTATGATCAGCGCATACAGGTCTTGCAATACAACAGGCCTTCCATCTTAGCCTTATAGACTTGCTAGTTAGACCCATTCAAGTTAATCATCGACGAGCCACCCTCCATAATTCAAACGATCCCACAGTCTATTCTACACAACTTGGATGCTCTGATACCACTTTTATTGGGGAAGGGTGCACGAAACTTATGATCTCGCAATCCCCAACCAATTGAATTATGGGATATGAATGCACAACGATGAACAAACAATCACCACACACGATGCAACAAGACTTTTTACATGGAAAACTTTTTGGGAATAAAGGAAAAAACCACGGGACCTCGTCTAGCCAACAAATCTACTATGTAATAACGTTTACACAACAATCACGAGTTTCACACACCCAGATCCAATTATCTTTACACCCAAAGGTGGACTACAATAAAAGAGAATGATAACAGAGAGATTTCACCAACGAGATAAACTTGAAGAGGCTTTGTATGAGAACTGGCGACATGGATGAACTTCACCAACCTGGTCTTCTCCAATCTCTTCGATCTTCCTCTCTCTCTCTCTCTTAAACTCTTCTTTTCTCTTTTTTCGTCTAAAACGTGTATATGGTCTATTCTAACCTAATTTCACATTAACATGTGCTTATATAACACTAACACGCGGAATTAGAAATAAAATAGAAAACTGCATAAAATAGTCGTGCGGCTGTCGGTCGCCCAAACCTAGCCAAATCTGTTTAAAGAGTTACAGAGTGAAACCACCGAGGTTTAGTTGCCCGATCATAATTTTCAATCGCCCAATCCTGAGCTTTGGTCACCTGATCACCGATCATCAATCATCGAAAACTGTCTAAAGTTGTCCAGTGAGCAACTACCAAAATTTGGTTGAGTTTCGACTGCCCGACCTAACATGGTCGGTCACTGGAAGACCCTCAAACTGCACATCTTGAGGAGGAACACCTCATCATGTAGGTGAGGAGTTACCATCATTTTCACCTGGCACTTAGCTCGATTCTTGGAGAAGTTCGGGAGCTTTCATTTGGAGAGCTGTTAGGGGCTTTGGCAATGTCAAATGACCACTAGTTCTAAAAGCTTGAGTTGTTAGATGATGGTGTATCAATGTATATATATTGAGAGATTTTAACACTCTAACACTCCCCCGTGAAGGGTGGAACTGATCCGCACAGGAACATACTAGGTAAGGGTAGAGGATCATACCCAACATTCATCTCACCCATAAACAACCCCCTTGGGAGAATATATTCCGGTAGCATATTTGCTACTCGGAATTTGAACACTTGGGGCTCGTTTGACATCTCTACCGTAATTTAATAAGAGATTTTTCAATAAGAGCTACTCTAGTAAGCTCTTTTTGTTCTAGCTCTTGTTTTAAATAAGGTCATTTGGTAAAATAATTTTTTAAGTCTAAGAAAAACTCTTATTTGAAATAAGCATCTTTGGTAAAACTTTTAAATAAGAGTCTTTTTATGGGTAGTTTACATCATTTTTAAAAATGACAACAACTATATTATAAGAGCAATCCAAATGGTTGTTTTGGTGGATCTCATCATAGATGAACCATGCCCCAAATGGCAAAAGAATGGATGACTATAATCTTCATATTTTAAGACATTTGAGACATCCATTATGTTGTACATTAGATGTGGATCAACCATCATGTGGAGCCCACATTTGATGTTGACTGTCCATTGTGTGATCTAAACCTTCAAAGTGGGTTGTCCATCATACAAGGCCTGCCTTGGATGTGGACTATTCATCATTAGGGGCCCACCTTGATGTAGGTCATCTATCATTTAGGGTCTACCATTAATGATAATTGTCCTTTATATGGGGCCCCTCAATGTCCACTACCCATCCATCACGTGGAGTCCACATTTGATGTGTCTATAGCGTGGACCCTACCTTTGAAGTGGATTGTCCATCATGTGGGGTCCACTTTTGATATCCACTATTCATCGTGTGGGGCGCACTTACTATGTGGATCATCCATCATGTGGTCCACTTTGGATATGGGTCATCCATCATGTGAAACATGAATGTTGACCATCCATTAAGTGGAGACCACTTGATGTGAACCATCCGTTATGAGGGGCCACACTTTAATGTGGGTCATCCATCATGTGAAGCCCACTTCATCCATTATGTGGGCCCACCTTAATGTGGACCATTCATTGTGTTGGGTCCCACCTTCATTATGGGTCATTCATCATGTGGGCCCACCTTAGATGTCAACTAACCATCATGTGGGCCCACCTTTAATGACTATCATCCATCATGTGGATCCCACCTTTAATGTGCACTGCCCATCAAATGGGACCCAATGTGCATGTTCTGTCATGCTGGGCTACACTTTGATGTGGGAGATCTATCATGTGGGGCTCACCTTTGATGTGAACCATTGATTATGTGGGGCCCACCTTGATGTGGGGCCCACTTCAATATGAGTCACTCATCATGAGGGCGCCATCTTTGATGTCCACCATCCATCATGTGGGTCCCACCTTTGTTGTGGGACATCTATCTTGTGGGGCCCACTTGATGTGGATAGTCCATCACGTGGGACCCACATTTGATGTCCACCATCCATCATATAGGTCCCACCTTTGTTGTGGACCATCCATCATGTGGGGCCCAACCTTCAATATGGGACATTCATCATGTGGGCCCACCTTTAGTGTCAACCTTCCATCATGTGGTCCCACATTCAATGTCCACCATCCATCAAGTGAGTCCCACCTTTGATGTGGAACATCCATCAAGCAGGCCTACTTGATGTGGATCGTTCATTATATGGGGCCACACTTTAATGCCGGCCATCCATCATGTGGGCCAGACCTTTGATGTGACCTTGCATTATGTAGGCCCACCTTTGATATAGACCATTCATAGTGTGTGGCCCACCCTTAATATGAGTCATTCATCATGTGGGCCTACCTCGAATAAATTGTAAAGAGAAGAGAAGAGGGTAAGATGGGAATTACTTGGAAAGTTTAAGGACAGACTTGATAAAAAAGTAACCCCTCCCCAACTTATAAAACTTGAGCTTATTTGATACTTTCTAAACAAATAAGCACTCTAATTGGACTTCAGCTAAACAATTTAAAAGTTTAATTTTTTAGAAATAATCCAACAAGCTTTTATTTGTAGAGATGCTAAACGCCCTCTTAACGTTCCGCTCTGATACCATGTCAAATGACCATTTGTTCTAAAAGCTCAAGCTTTTAGATCATGTGGTTGTTTGACAGGAGTAGCCATGCTCGATAGTAAGCACTCAAAAATGGACATGCTTTGCCTGTAACCAAGCCAATCATGATGCTTGTGTTATGTTTTTCTATTTTGTCATCCCAATTTAAGACCTGAGCCCAAACATGAGGGGATCCAAAACTCAAGTGCCCCACAGAGCTTTGGGTGACAAGGGGCCTAATTTTTTCAGTGTTGATGAGATCACCTCAGTGGAGCGCACATGATGAACATTTAAATATTCTAACTTGATTTGTTATGTAGAACGGGTCATGGATACATTCATGGCTCAGTTGAACTAGAAGAAGGAGCTCAAAAGAAGACAACTGAAATCAACATCGTTAGGTTGGCTGACTGATCTAGTCGATTGATCGAAAGTGGGCTAGAAAATCCAAATTGCTCTTCAGACATTTTGGAGCCTTTTCAGTCGACTGACCAACATATGTCAGTCACTTGAAATTGCTCTGGATATTCAAGTTTGGTCTTTGAATACTTTTGGAGCTTTTTTGGTCGCCTGACTAGGCTTCTTCGGTCGACCAACCGATCGCCGGAAAGCTTGGGTTGGTCACCCGACCACGATCAACGGACTTACACAAATTTGTGCATTTTTCTATTTTGTTTCCTTCTGTACTTAAGTAGCTTCTTAACTACGTTTCATGGCTGCTTAAGATATTTAAATACTTTTTAGACTTGTTATTAGGGTTAATTATTTTATTATTCAATACAAAATTTTTACTTTTGTCATTTTCTCTCATGCATTCAAGAAACCTTACGTGGATTCTAAAAATCCTTGTGGATTCAAGGTAGATATTCCCCTTGTGGAAGAAGGGGATCGACCTCATCAGGTCCCTCCCTACGTAAATGTGTTCCATCAGTCCCATGGTTAGGTTCTTAACAGTCCCATATTTGACGGGCCTTAGATGCACGTATTAACTGGAATTTAAGATTTATAACACTACATTAACCATTGTTCAATGGTATCTCCATGGAATCCGAGAAAACTTTTGGTACACCCACGAGTTATCTATGCTAGCAACACTGGGTGTAGAATGACCCCACCATGATGTATGTGTTGTATCCACGCTGTCCGTCCATTTGGCGAGATCATTTTAGGGCATGACACCAAAACTGAGGCAGATCTGAAGCTCAAGTGGCCCTCAATGAGTTTTTAATGGTTTGCGTTCAATTCCCGCTATTTATCTTTGGATCTGCCTCACTTTTGGTGTCATGCCCTAAAATGATCTCACCAAATAAATGGACGGCGTGGATAAACCACATACATCATGGTGGGTCATTGCCACACCCGGTGTAGCCCCGGTGTAGCTAGCGTAGCTAACTCGTGGGAGTAGCAAAAAATTTCTATTGAAATACAAGCATAATGTCATATGAAAACATTGTTCAAATGACTGCTATGCTCTGTTTGCGATAGTTGCCGGGTCTCCCTTCATCATGCTGCAGGATTCCGTGAACGCTGAGGCAACTGTTGCTGCCCTCTTTCCTGCTTCCTAATCTGTTGACAAAGATGGGGTACTTGTTGTTTAGATTTCGGATGCTGATAGATTTCCTTTCTTGAAGAGGCTCCTCTCCCTCTTTTACTGTAAATTGCCTTTGTTTTGTGCTGTAGGTTGTGATTATATAATATGTGAGGCCCGGATTTTTTTTGTGGTGCCCACCGGAATGATGTACATCCAATGTTAGAGTTAAACGTGGTGAGCTCCCACCGGAATGATGTAGGGCCCAAATGCAAGGATAGTAATGTGATCAGAAAATTTGGACTTCCGAATTGTTGTGGATGAGCCATGGAGTATTATCTGAGCAAGAATCTACTGATTCGAATGCAGACAGTTATCCTTTAGAGCTGATATTTACAAAAAAAAATAAATAATAATAATAATAATAAATAAAATGCAGACAGTAAATACACATATCACGCACCAAAATCATCAAGGCAACCTGACTTTTGGACTGGGCCTATCACAACGGCACCAATAGGATGTACATTTCCAAAGTGGAGGCCACCTTTGCATGTGGGCCCATGAGGATTTGAACGGTGGATGAGTGTGAGTCATTGCCCAGGTGCCGAATTAATTGATACTCCGGGATCACATTCGTTGGGATGATGGGACCATGCGTCTGAAAAGCAGGTTCCATCCTCTCCACGAATGGAAGACCTAGGATCAATTAATTTGGTGCTCCCATTTACTCTACGATACAACCATGGGAGGGATTACAGAGGCCACCACATCATAAGCACACGCAGTTATATATCATAACAAACTGGAAGTTATTAAATACTCTGGCTGCAAATGACACATGAGGCTAGGCACGTAGAAATGGTACACGTAGAATATATTAATCTAAATTAAACTAGCTAAATTGTGGAACCAACCATTAGGGCTGTAAATGGTCGGGTTCGGGGTGTGTTTAGCCAAAACCAACCTGCCCATTTACTAAATGGGCCTGGGTCCAAATTTTAGACCCAGACCCTTTTACTAAATGGGCAGGTCCAGGTCGGGTCCGTGTCAACCCATCAAACCCATTTATAAATAGGTCCGGGTTTGGTAGAGGGAGATCCACCTAGACCCATTTATAAATGGGTCGGGTCTAATGGGTCCAGGTATGGATCAAGTATGCAAGCATTTTTACAAGGCTTAAAACCGGGTCTGGATAGGTCTAGGCTGGACGAGTCCCTTGAAACATAGACCAAACCCGCCCACTTACTAAATGGGTTCGGGTCGAGTCGGGTCAGGCCTAATATAAAGGAAACCAGACCCAGACCCATTTAGCAACTAGTTCTGTTCTTGGACCCAGATCCGTACCATTTGACAAATGGGTCGGGTCTAAATGGGTTGGGTCTGGGTACCCCATCGGGTCCGCTGACCCATTTACAGCCTACCCACTATCTTAAGTTACTGTATAAAAATCAAGTTGGTTGAACAATCCTAACCTCTGATGATTCCTGGACACTTGTTTTTTGAAGGAAAAAAAAAATGGATATTTTTCACTTCTTCGCATATCTATTTATCATGTACCCTCAATTTAGAGAACCCTCAAAGGATGACCATAGTCATGTGATCAAATGGTTACTTGAAGACATGATATCTAGTGCAAACTCTGTGGATTGTTAGAACTTTGTTCCAAAGGTTTGTTTTTATATGGCACAGATGGGGGGTGGAAAAGCCCATCTATGAGGAGTGATTAATTTTTTTTTTTGTTGTTGTCCCATGTAAATGGGGACGAACTAATTGGACAATCTAAACTGATGAATAGACCACCAACACGTGTAAAAGCATGAGGCATGCTAAGAGTGGCAGAATCTATGAAAACATACGGTCTAATGTCCCTTGGAAGATCTGATGTGCCATGAAAAAAGGTACAGCAAACACCACATAAATCATTGTTTGATTGAATTTACATGTTGAATTAATGCACTTTGAGATACATGTATGCGCTCCAAGAGATGTACATGTACTTGAAGTGAGATACATATATATGTTCCAATACATGTACATGTATATAATGAGATACATGTATTTGTTCCAATACATGTACCTTTTGGAATACATGTATTTTTTTCAATACATGCATGCATTCATGCTTAGAATTTTGCAAAAAGGTTCATGTCTCTTTGTTTTTTTTATAAACCTATTAAGTAACTTTTATTTGTTAAATGTATCTACAAGTCTATAAATCTGGGTTTTTAATCCATTTTCTAAAATAAAAAGACAATACAACAAAAATCTAACATTTTCTTATACCCTTCTAAATTATCTTTTCTCTGTCAAAGGCTACAATAGCCTACAATTTGCATGAAACAAAAGTATCAAAAGAAGACATTGTTCAAAGATCTCAACACTCTCAACTCGTAGCGTAAACAAGTCATGAAAATTATGAAAGAAGTTAACTAAATCCACCATCACTTCATGATGCCAGTCCAGTTACCACATGACAGTATAATTAATTCCTGGCAATCATTCTGCAAGTCAAATATATGTAGCTGTTATAAGCTGAAAGAAAGATATAACTCATGTAAACATATTAGTCTTCGTATCAATAAAATAGAAGATTTGCCAACAAATAGGAGGGGACAATCGCACAAACAGCCTAAATTTTACAAGAAAAATGGATAGCTTATCTAACTACCCTCTAAAATTGCTATTTCCACGAGTGTGTGTCTGTGTGTGTGTGTGTGTGAGAGAGAGAGAGAGAGAGAGAGAGAGAGAGAGAGAGGGGCAGAGTTTCCAATTCAATGTAAACGGAGAATGTCTCTGTGTAAATAGAGAATGTCTCTGTTTCGTATCTAATTTATACATCTGGAGCCATATTTCATCCAAGCCATTTATCCGATGTGTCATCATTATACATAAACCATGCTAAAACATTTCCTAAATTGAGAGATTTAGCATTGAATCTTTTGTCTTTCAGCATTGAATGTGATTTGTTGGTAATTTTTCCTTAACCATCTATTCCATCGAATTAGATTGGTGAAGTCTTCCTCACCTTACACCTTAAGAGAAGCGTCGAGATGAGATGGAAAAGCTTCTGCTTGGGGTCCAACTCTGTTTATTAGATATGGAGTTGAGGAGTTTGAAACCCATCGAAACTCCTCTACCCTAAGCTCCACATGAATTTCAGTATCCTAATCCTACTATAATACTATGTGTGGGACACAGGTGTAGCGCATCGCCCCTATACGAATTTAGATTAATCACGTCTTTAGTGGGGTCCACTGGTATACCCGACCATCAAATCTAGCCATTATGTAAATCCAGTCCGATGATCAATTGGGCCCACTTTACAGAAAATCTTATAGTTTTTCATTAACCATCTATTTCATGGTGATAGAAATTATAAGCTCATTAACCATCTATTTCAACATTTTCTTATACCATTCTAAATTATCTTTTCTCTGTCAAAGGCTACAATAGCCTACAATTTGCATGAAACAAAAGTATCAAAAGAAGACATTGTTCAAAGATCTCAACACTCTCAACTCATAGCGTAAACAAGTTATGAAAATTATGAAAGAAGTTAACTAAATCCACCATCACTTCATGATGCCAGTCCAGTTACCACATGACAGTATAATTAATTCCTGGCAATCATTCTACAAGTCAAATATATGTAGCTGTTATAAGCTGAAAGAAAGATATAACTCATGTAAACATATTAGTCTTTGTATCAATAAAATGCCAACAAATAGGAGGGGACAATCGCACAAACAGCCTAAATTTTACAAGAAAAATATATAGCTTATCTAACTACCCTCTAAAATTGCTATTTCCACGACTGTGTGTGTCTCTATGTGTGTGTGTGTGTGTGTGTGTGAGAGAGAGAGAGAGAGAGAGAGAGGCAGAGTTTCCAATTCAATGTAAACGGAGAATGTCTCTGTGTAAATAGAGAATGTCTCTGTTTCGTATCTAATTTATACATCTGGAGCCATATTTTATCGAAGCCATTTATCCGATGTGTCATCATTATAGATAAACCATGCTAAAACATTTCCTAAATTGAGAGATTTAGCATTGAATCTTTTGTCTTTCAGCATTGAATGTGATTTGTTGGTAATTTTTCCTTAACCATCTATTCCATCGAATTAGATTGGGGCAGTCTTCCTCACCTTACACCTTAAGAGAAGCGTCGGGATGGGATGGAAAAGTTTCTGCTGTGTGTAGGCTTGGGGACCAACCCTATTTATATAGATATGGGGTTGAGGAATTTGAAACCCATCGAAACTCCTCTACCGTAAGCTCCACACGAATTTCAGTATCCTAATCCCACTATAATACTGTGTGTGCAACAAAGGTGTAGCGCACCGCCCCTACAAGAATTTAGATTAATCACGTCTTTAGTGGGGTCCACTAGTATGCCCGACCATTAGATCCAGCCATTATGTAAATCCTGTCCGATGATCAATTAGGCCTACTTTACAGAAAATCTTATAGTTTTTCTTAACCATCTATTTCATGGTGACAAAAATTATAAGCTGATTTAGAACGAAAAAAAAAATCTCAATAAAAAAAGTTAAAAAGACAAACAAACCATCCTTACTGGTCTTTGATGATAAGAGAAGGAATGTGTCGGACCTTAGACCAGTCCTCACCCTCCTTGCTCACCCTTGCTTTGAATTCATCTGGCATGTCTTCCAACTTCAGTTCTTGAAGGGTGGTGAGATGTCGCAATCCATCAGGAAGCATCTTCAATCTTCTGCAGTAAATAATCTCCAAACACTTAAGATTCGGCATCGCTCCTTCCTCCACTCTCCAGTCCTCCATTTCACCCATGTGAATATTCAGGACGTTGAGCAGCGGAAACCCTCCAGCGGAGAAAACCATTTCCTTTCCGACGTAAACTTCCCCACGATAATCGAGAATCTGAAGGTTGGGCAACTTCTCCAGCGTTCCCATTGGGTCTCGCTCTAATTGGGATCCATACAAGTATAGCTGGGTGAGGTTAGGTGGGAATTCATGCAGGTCTGGTAATTTCTCTAACCTTCCCTCCAAATGCATATCATATAGATGCTGATGATTTGAGAAGGACTCAAAAGCTGGAATTGAGCTTCCAGATCTTTCATCTAGCCATAATGATCTGAGGTGGACCAATTTAGAAATAGAACGGGACACTGTCATTTTGAGATGTCCACATATCCATAGTTCTCTCAAATTGGTCAGCTTCTGCAACTCATCATCTATCCAACTGCCGGCCTGTACATATCTTAGAGTCTGGAGATTGCTTAAGCGATGGAGCGGCGTACGGTCGCTGATTCGACATTGTGATGAAAGCAATAGGTGCCGTATCTGTTCCATCTTCCAAATATCATCTGGTAGCATGTTGATACGTGTATACTGTAGATTGAGAGTCTGTAAGTTGGAAAGGCGGGTTATGGTGGATGGTAGCCTTTCTAAATTAGTGTCCATGACGCATAGGTACCTCAAGTGGATCAGGTACCCTATTTCATCTGGTAGAGTATTGAGCCATACGTATCTGAGATCCATCACCCTAAGAAATTTGAAAGCTCCACAGAGGATATTCAACTGCGGTTTCTCCACCATTTCTCTCTCTCTATTGAAATACAAGAAAGAACGGAGGTGTGGACTGGAACGGTTAAGAGAGATGGACTTATCGATGCCACCATAAGCAGTAATTGCAAGCCGGCGTGCCTTGGTAGGTGATGTATGCGCTGTAGTGCTCCCATACACGTCCAGAAATCTTTCCTCCTTGGCTTTTGCTATTGAGAGGTCTCGTAAAAGATCATGAATACGGCATGTTTCAGCAGTTCCATTGCTGCTCCTTTCCACCACCTGAATCATGCTTCTACTGATGAGCTCATTGAGGTAATCGTCTGCAACATCCTCCATTTCTTCCCCTCCTCTTCGCTGCACGAACCCTTCGGCTATCCACAACATAATCAATTCGGCAACATCGATTTCAGAGTCTTCAGGAAAAGCTCCAAGATAAAGAAAGCAGAACTTCAAGTAATAGGGCAAGTCATGGTAGCTGAGGGCCAATATGCCCGAGATCGCATCTTTGCTTTCGTTTAGCCACCATTCGACACTTTTAAGAACTTTGTCCCACTCATTCAGTGACTTTTCTTTCCTTGATAGGATGCCTCCTATTACTGCTATTGCTAGAGGTAAACCTCCACATTTAGCAACGATCTTTCTCCCCCACTCCTCCAGATTTGGCGAGCATAGAGGAGAAAGATTTCCAGGAAGTGCTTTCCTACAAAACAATATCCAGCTCTGACTTTCATCAAGAAAACGTATCTTATGGGGCTTGCTCTGTGCATCTGCATACTTAGCTATTTCTTCATTGCGAGTGGTGAGCAGCACCCTGCTGCCCTTTTTCCTGTCTGGAAACGCAGAGACCAAACCGTCCCAAGCTTCTCTGGTCCATATATCATCGATCACCACCAGATATCTCTTCCCTTCCAAGTACTTGGAGAGTTTCCTCCGCAAGACTTCCTCAGGCATTATTTCCATTTCATCTCGTGAGAGGCTTGTAAAGTAATTTATGATGCTTACTAAAAGCTCTCGCACTTGA
Organism: Liriodendron chinense; assembly: GCA_003013855.2. Lineage (NCBI taxonomy): Eukaryota > Viridiplantae > Streptophyta > Magnoliopsida > Magnoliales > Magnoliaceae > Liriodendron > Liriodendron chinense. The sequence goes on from PVNU02003407.1 coordinate 450,700, forward strand.
TATTCTTGAGACACATACACCCATGCATGAAAATCGAAACTCTTCTTGACATTAATGTTATTATAAACTTTCTTTGCGAGAGTAGTCTTACCTATCCCTCCCATACCAGTGATCGAAATAACAGCACGTCGAGCATCTCCTTCGGTCAGCCGACCGACGAGCATGTCTGTCTCATCTTCAACGCCGACCACATCGGCTTCCTCAACAATGGGAGCCCTCTTCTCCCTCCACGTCTGGCTTTGATACGAAGAAGAAGAAGAAGAAGAGGCTTCTCCAGATGCTGGGATATTGTCGATGCCGTAATCTGATCTGTTGGATGAGATCTCGTGGAGCCTTCTTTCTACGCTGCCGATCTTCTTTCCAACGTCGCGGATGCTTGGTACGTCTTTGATGTAACGAGCAAAACTTCTTACGGATCCCTTGAATCCAGAACTTGTCTCTCTTCGTTGCTTTTCAATGTTAAAGATGTAGGAGTCGATGATGTCCTCAGCATCGTGGGCTGCTTCTCTTATTTGAGCCACCCAAACCTTAATTCTGTCATTCTCTCTACGATTCCCATCGACGTCTTTGATTAAGGCACGCATCCATTCAAGTTTGTCTCGAAGCGATCTGATCCGTTCATCTACTCCGAGTAGCAAATTTGCTTCCTGGGTTAGAATATCGTTCAGTTTTTGTATGAGGAAATGAACAGCAATCTCAGCCATATTCTCTCTCCCTCTCGGCGCAGAAGCGTCTATGTTCAAACCGAGGCTTTCTGCAACTCTACCTTCAAAAGCAAGAAGGAGATAAGATAACCCCTTAGAAAAAAAAAAGAGATGGGCTCAATTATTTCATTTTCAGCTTTAGTAAAGAGAAGGCCCTCAATCATTCAGTCTTTTGCTCTCCTTTCTCTATCCCCGTGGGCCCACTCCCATTGAACTATGGGCGCGGATTGGGTACTACCCCCACCAGACCTAGCTAGAGACGGACGGTCATGTCAGGGGCTCTGTGGGTCCCGCCGTGATGTATATGTTTTATCCAGGCCGTCCATCTATTTTGAAAGACAATTTTAGAGAATGAATTAAAAAAATAAGGCAGATCTAATCCTCAAGTGGACCACAACATAGGAGGCAATGGGGATTGAGATCCTACCATTGAAAAATTCCTAGGGCCCACCGTGTTGTTTATTTGCCATCAAACCTATTCATAATGTTGCATAGACCTGCATGAAGCTAAAATATAAATATCATCTTGATCCAAAACCTATGTAGCTCCCAAGAAGTTTTCAACGGTAGGATTTCAATCTCCACTGCTTCCTGTGGTGTGGTCCACTTGAGCCTTAAAATATACATCACTTCTTGTAATGAAACATAAAATGATCTTTCAAAATGGATGGACGGTATGGATAAAAAAATATACATCAAGGTGGGCCCCACAGAATCCCTGACAGGACCGTCCGCTCTCTAGCTAGTTACTGGTGGGGGTAGTACCCAATCCGCGCGCCTGCATTTTGTCCGCTTGACATGCGCAGGAAAATGTGGGATTGAACGCCCCCATTAAAGACTTCTTGGTTCCCACAGAAGTATTTGCGTTTTTCCTTCATCCAGGTCAGGTTGGATGGAAAATAAACGTACGTCATGATGGGCCGTTGGAAATTTTCAACGGCGATCATCGATATCATTACTGTTTCATGTTGTGTGGTACACTTGAGATTTGTATTTGCCTCGTATTAAAGATCTTCACCTGGAGAAATAGATGAACGGAGTGGATCTAACACATACACCAGCATGGCCGCAATCATCATGCAGCGCCCGTCCCCGCAGTACATAGATCCTCCTAGCTATAAAAGAAAGAAAAAAATAAGTAATAATGCAAGTGTCGGCAACTTAACAGTGAGACGGAGAGAAGGCGTTGAAATATAATACTTAGTCCTGTGGGCATTCTGGGCTGGTCCCACGTACTATAGATCCTTGACTCTTCGCAACGAGCTAAGGGCAGCGATTGGCGCCAAGCTCCCTACTACATTCAGGGCCTGTTTGAAATGGTGTATTTACAAGTATTTACTAATATTTTCTCTCACATTAATCAATAAATGGATGCACCAGCGTGTTTGATAGTGACGAGTTAATACAGAAATCGAAGCCAAAACTTCTTAGCCCACTATAAAATATGTGTTGTATCCATGCCATCCATTCATTAGTAGATATCATTATTGGGCGTGGGCTAAAAAATGAGGCAGATACAAAGCTCAAGTGGACCACACTACAAAACAATGGAAATTAATAGTTAGCCATTTAAATGTTCTTCCTTGATGTAGTGCACTTGAGCTTTGGATGTGTTATTTTTGAAAGAATACCCTAGAATGATAGTATGGCCAAATGAATGGACATCATGGATAGAATGACATGCCCAAATGAATGGACATCATGGATAAAACATGTTCACCGTGGTGGGACCCAAAGAGGCCCAGCTGTTCTCTATATCAAAAAGTTGTTGTCATACAGTCTTCAAATACCTTGGTAAGTAATAAATGCAAAAAACAGGTAAAATACACTTAGATTACTTTGAAATACATCATTTCGAATATGCCCTCAAAGGATCAAGCATGTATCTACCTGTGCTCTGCACTTCGTGCTAGAGAACAGGGACTAGTTATCAGAGCTAAATCGACAAAGATAGAGATTGGCCTCATCTCTTAAAATTGACAGTCGGATGGAAATTTTAAAAGGGAAGGAGCTCGGGCACCAAGCTCTACAATTCGAAGCCGACCAAGTTGACTATTGCCGAAGAGGCGTGCGATAAGTCCAGGCCAGATCTACCTATTACGAACAAGATAAGTATTCGACCCTATCTCGATCAAAAATCTCTCTTGTCATTACGGGATACGACTCCCGCCCACTTATTATTCTCCAGTAATGTATCCTAGATTGGATCTGACACTCAATGCCCATCTAAATACTATAAATAAAGTTCTCTTCTACAGAATAAGGTACGAACTTCTTCCCCTATAACTGGCGATTCATTGCTAAAAATTGTCACGCGTTTGCTCTGCACTCACGAGGAAATGACGAATCGCCTCGGCTCATGACCTCTCGCCTGTCTATTTAAGCAGGGACCTAGCGAACGGACAAGGAGGACGGATTAAAAATCAACGAGGGAGAGGAACGAAAGTGATTCTAAGAAAGTGAGAGAAAGCGACAAGAGAGCGATCCAACGAAGCTCTATCGAATCCCTGCCTCGCATGGGATTGGAAGATCCAAGGCGACGAAGCCCTGCCCCCACTGATCATCCATCTAACATTGGCAGGGCGAGCCTCCTGCTTCTGTAACCATACATCAACGATCAATTCTCTCTGTCTCTATCTCTTTCTCATCTAACGAATCAAAAGCGACATCGAGTAAGGTCAGGAATCCGGGACGTCTGATCATCCTCTGTCTTTTTCCTATAAAGAAGGGGTGTCTGATTTCCCATTTTCCCTACTCACATCTTGAAACGCTTACTCTCCAGTCATAATAACAACAACAATCATAATATTAAAAGTTATAACCCTTAAGATTAAAGTCAACGAGTAGGGTTGGAATCTGGGGCGTCAGATGCATCCATGGTCTTTCCATGTGAGAAAGGGTGTCTGACTCCCCCTTTTCCCTTTCACATCTCAAAATCAGACCGTATTCCACTCCGCACATTCTTTCCTTCCACACACTCACAATTTACTTTTAGTGTTTTTGCTTTTCTGTTTTTGCCAACCCAGGCCCTAAAAAGCCTGCGTAGTTGGGCTTAACCCTATTAAATTTTTGTTGTTCTATTGTTGTTTTACCTACCCAAGTTCAAGCCTATGAAGTATGGCCTAATCTTGCAGGTACAGATGCTCTTCAGAATCCCCCCTCCCCCCTAAAAAAAATCGTTTAACCCCCCAAAGTAGAGACTGTGTTGCACAGGCGATAAGAGGGTACCTAATACCTTCCTCTTTCGTAATCGCGGCCCTTACCTAGAATCCACGTCGTAGACCATGCTTTTCCAAATGAGAGTCATTTAAAGACCATGGGTTCTTCGGAATACCCTCGTCCTTAAGGCGGTTTCACAGGTTCTAGCCGACCGTGGATTCTGAGGCCTCTTTCCGGGTGGTGGTGACTCCGTTAAACACACCGAGTCCAAGAACGTCATTTCGTCATCCTTAGAAAGGTTTTACATAACCAAGGAAAATCCAAGCCAAGTTAACGAATCATTGCAACTGTGCGCCCCACTTCAAAGATAGACCAAAAGAAACCAAAACAAACAAAAAAAGAAAACAGTGGGCATACCCATGCGCGCGAGCGCAAGACGGCGTCCACAACATCTAACTTAGGCATTGAAGAGTTTACAACCAGACATCGATACCTCCCCATTGTCTGTTTTTGTTCATCTCTTACATGGTTCGACAAACCAGGGGTGTAACAAGCTCGCTTCATCTTGGGAAGACAAGGGTGGAAAAGACCACAAGCCTGGTTTAACCAACCTTATCTACTGTCCAATTTAAAGCGACAACAGATTAACGTTGTGTGTGGAAAGCGAATAGCCTCATGTTTTTGTTATTTGAGCTCTACGTTCAACCCTAGTTCAAACCCAATTCTCCACTCATGGTGAAAAAGAAAGGGAAGGCGCACGTTGTGGGCCAAAACCTTCCACCAGGACCCACCTAGGGATGGACAAACCTAGCAAACACCTTCTCAGCATGACTTTGAGCATGATCCCCAGCAGATCTCGCTGACTACAAGCCATCAGAGATCATAAAACTGCAAAGCCAAACTCACCTCCATCGAGGAACAGGTCAACGCTCTGACAGAACATGTGGTTCGCCTCACAACAATGATGGAGGAGTGGCAAGCGCAATGACATACCATACCTTTAGAGGTGGCACCGGAACCACCCAACATCAGCCGCCCTACGCAGTCACGTCAGAGGGTGATACTAGGAACAATCTCCAGTTGATGAGGACCGCACTAGCCGAGCTAAACCTGGTCAGACCCACATAGCAGGAGGGCTCGACAAGTTCGACCTACACCAAGCACTCGAAAAAAGGTGTCAAGCTTGGGAAGCAAGGCCTTAGAGCAAACAGTGAAGAGTGGAGTCCCCTAGGAAGTGCAAATCAGAGAGATCCATGGGAAGCTTGGTGAAATTCAGCAAGCATACCGAGCTAATTCATTGTCAATTGACGCTCTCCTAAAGAAGATTGAGCCTCCATTCACAAACAAAATCATGGCAGCTCAACTGCTTATCAGGTTTAAAATTCTCCAAATTAAGACCTACTCAGGTGTAGGTGACCTAGCCGAGCACCTAGAATCTTTCAGGGCCTAAATGAAATTATACGATGCTTCTGGTCCCGTAATATGCATGGCCTTTTCCTTTACCCTTTTCGTGGTAGCTCAGAAGTGGTTCACCTGATTTAAGACCTAAGTCTATCAGCTCGTTAAACTAAGTCGTCGTGGCTTTGTCGCCCAGTTCAATGATGGCAAGGACATTCATAAATCGAAAGACTCATCTCCTCACGATAAGATAAAAAAGCGACGAATCAGTTGAAGGACTACCTGGTCTGATTCAATGTTGAGGTCGTCCAAGTGAAGGCTACACTAACCAAGTAACCCTCACAGCCCTCATGGCCAAGCTGAGGATGGAAAAACTCATTTTCTCACTCGGTAAGAACCCCCCGATAACATTATCAGACCCACTGAACTAGCACAGAAATGTCCCAACACCGAGAAGTTGGTCAGCGCCCACAGGGGAGAGAGTAGTTTGGCAAGGGATAAGAAAATAAAGGAGGCCAAGGAGAGCTCCAGTGTCGACCTCAAGCAAAGAAAAGACGACAATGAGAGTAGCACTCCTAGATCTCCCAAAGCCTCGAGCAGTCGGTTTGACCGATATACTCCATTGACCACTTCTTTCGAGAAAGTGTTCATGAAAATCAAGGACAGAAGAGTCCTGAAATGGCCGACCAAGATGAGGTCGGACCCAAAAAAAGAGAAACAAGTCAAAGTACTTGCCTCTTCCATAAAGATCACGACCACAACATTCCCAACTACTTCGATTTGAAGAAAGAAATTGACCCCACTATAAAAAATTGGTTATTTACTAACGAACTTTTTTCCAATGAAAATGATTTTCGTAGGTATATATCATTTTCACCGATGAAATAAATAATTCGTCAAAAAAAGGTGAACACCCTTCCCGCCACCGCCATATATTTTCCCACCACCATTTATAACGTTAGTAAAAGGTGAACACCCTTCCCTGCCATTGCCATGTAATTTGTGAACAAATCAATATTCACTATTCAGTAGTAGTAAAAATATTTTCAAGCTGAAAAAAAAATGAAATTGTTTGAACTTGATTCGAACTCGTAAAAATTGTCGGAAATCCATATGTTCAATCATGTTCGAACATGGCTAGGCTAGACCAAATTGAGTTTAAACAAAGCCACCATGTTCGAATAGTTTGTTCGAACATTGTTCGAATACACCCACACAAGCAGTCGAACTGATCCAATTTGGTCCATGATCGACTCGGATCGTTGCCCACCTCTAACTAGAAGGTAGATCCATCTGTTCATTTTCATTTTTTGCCCATCATTGCAATGGGAAGACACAAATTTTAGCATGATACGATCTCTCTACAGCCCACAACAACCAATAACAGTGACCATTCACTCACACCTATTTTCTTATTGTGTGGTCCACATTAGTCTACAAATGTAACTCATTCTTTGTTTATGACCTTAAATTAAATTCTAAATCTAGTGGATTACATATGCCCCTTAGTGGGCCCCACAACCCTTAAAATAGACAACCTTGATCCTTAGCACATGACAACCTCAACCCTTAATGCATGATAACCTCAATCCTAAACACATGACATCCTAGACCCTACCAACCTTGACCCTTGACACATGACAACCTCGACCCTTAACACATGACAACCTAGACCTATCAACCTCGATCCTTAACACATGACAACCTTGACCATTAACACATATATAACAACCTAGAACCTATCAACCTCAACTCTTAACACATGACAACCTCGACCATTAACACATGACAACCTAGATCTTAACAACCACAACCCCTCACACATGACAACCTCAACCCATAACACATGACAACCTAGAGCCTTAACACATGACAACCACGACCATGATCCTTAACACATGACAACCTCAACACCTAACACATGACAACCCAAACCCTTAACAAATGACAACTCGGGCCCTTAACACAAGACAACCATGACCTTAGCACATGAGAACCTCAACACCGGTCGAGATGGGCTAAGGGCTGAGGTTGACATAACTATTCAACAAAGGCAATACATTACAAAATTTGAATTCTATTTCCTTCATTATCTTCCACATGACAACCACAACTATCCCTCTCCACCTCAAATCTCTTCCGACAGTCACTTCTCCTCACGACAACAACTGTGATCATCCCTTTATTCACAACCAAAAGTGTTTTTCATCTTTAAGAAAATATTATTCCATAAAAAATAAAATAAAAATATTCATTTCAAATGTCTTCCAAATATTAGTGGCTTCCATATTCTATAAGAAATGAGGTCTTAGAGAAAAAATAACACTCGTTTTTAAAGTCTTAGAAGTTGTTGGCAATGCCCATACACCAAATAAGTTGATGGAGATGACAGTATGTCAGAAAATGCAGTCGAAGGGGGAGGTGGTGGGTCCCTGAAAGGCATTATCGAAAAGGAAGAAAAATAGTCACAGGAAAACAACAATGAGTCCTTAAATGGCCTCCAATCATACCTTAAGGGTCTTCGAACCATGTCTCTCGAGCCCTACCATGAGGTATGACTCAAATCAATTTTTTCTATTGAAGTCGGAATTTGATGAAAGGCTATGTTCAAAGAATGACCCACTTCGGCATATCATGTGGACCACACCACTATGGAAATAGTGAGCAATAAATGGCTATTGTTATCATTTGTCAGGTCTTGCGGGCCATTGTTGGCGATAGAATAGCTTGTATTGACATAAGATTACTACATTTCCAAAGAAATGGTGGGCCACAAAGAGGATGACGAATTACATCTACCTTTCAATGGGCCCAATCACCAATTGATAGTCATAACATACCTCAGGGTCAAAGCTACAAAGCTTCTTCCACATTTGAAGGTCTGTGCATGCACTAGGTCCTAAGGAAGGGGCATTTACGTCTACTGAAAATTCAAAAAGTGATCAAAGAGCATGAATGTAATATTTTAAAAGGGTTCTACTCTTGGGGAGTTTGGCAGTACTATAGGCCTACATAGGTAAAAATCCCTTCCAACAAATGTCCATATCCCTTCGAGAAAACCATCTTGTTTGTTATGTGACAGCTAGAGTAATCTTAGAAAACGTCAGCAAACGAAAACGCAGAAAGCACTGACGGACCAGAATCTCATCCTAGTTAAGGGCCGTCAATTCATGACCGACATGTGGTCACAGTCCATTTATATATCATTGCGGAGTTAGTGGGGAAACCGCAATCTAACGAGAGTGTAGATCATCTATGTTAAAGGCTCGAGAAATTCCAATGCCGTATCTTCTCATTGTTACCACATCATTTCTATTGACTCTAGATAATAAGATACACCATATTTCTTTCTCTTGGCAGATTGTTGGCTACTGAACACAACTTTTAATTTGTGAAACTTTCTTAGGTCCCAGCATGTTTTTTATGTTAGACATACCCTGTCCATCAACTTTTTTTAGATAATTCTAGAGCATGGGCCTAAAAATGAGGTCCATCCAAAGCTCAATGGAAACCACCGCAGGAAACAATGGGGATTGAACAAACTACTGTTCAAACTTTCCTAGGACCAACCATGAGGCCTATTTTTCATTTGACCTGTTCATAAGATCACACATAGAGCTAGACACGGACCAAGTGTAACCGTTCGAATCGACTCGGTAAAACTCTGCTTGAACACAAAATCTTCTTGTTCAAACTTTGTTCGAATACGCTAGGGTGTGTTTGAAAAAAAATTCAAGTCGGTTTCCATCACAATCCTGTTCGACTCGACTCGAACTCGAACTCGACTCGAATATTGACCAACTCAACTCAACTTGTTCGGTCAACTACACACACACACACACACACACACACACATAGAGAGAGAAGGTTGAATGACAAATAAGCATGACTGTGGGCCCTAGGAAGGTTTCAATGGTGGACAGGCATTCTCCTCATTGTTTCCTGTGGTGTTGTCCACTACAAATGGATGGACAAAGTGAATAAAACAAATACATCATGGTGGGGCCCATAAGCTTTGACATCAGCTTGATGGCTGGTGTTCACGTCACTAGCATGAGCCAACCAACGCTCGCGTCACAAGCCATGCGCAGTTCTTGTGCTGGAAATCTAGGTGGGGCCCACCATGATGTTTGCGAGGAATCCACGTCGTCCATCCATTTTGTGAGATCATTTTAGGATGTAAGACAAAAAATGATCTGGATCCAAGACTCAAGTGGGCTGCATTAAAGGAAAAGGTGGTAGGGAAATTCCTACCGTTGAAATCTCCCTGGAGTCCACAATGATGTTTAATGCCATCATAATGTCATTCTTGTGGTGTGGTTCACTGGAGATTTAGTTATGGCTAAACCTTGTGATTTGTCATTTGTGATATGTAATTTGTGAAATGAGGAACTTTAAATCTTATGATTTGTCATTTGTGATATGTAATTTGTGAACAAATTGGTATTTACCTATTCAGTAGTAGAAAAAATATTTTCAAGCGGAAAAAAAAAAAAAAAAGCGGAATTGTTCGAACTTGTTCGAACTCATAAAAATTGTCCTGAAATCTACATGTTCGAACATGATTGGGCCAAACCAAATCGAGTACAAGAGCCACCCTGTTCGAATGTTTGTTCGAACACTACCCACTCAAGCAATTGAACGATCCGATCTGGTCCATATTCGACTCGGATAGGATCGTTGCCCACCTCTAATCACACATACTTGAATGAAGTTAGAATACACATATCAACTCGTTCAGAGCCTTCTATGGCCCAAAAAGTTTTCAATGGTAGCGTTGATTTCTACTGTTTTCAGTGGTTTGGTCCACTATAGCTTTGGATCTGCATTGCTTTTGGACTTGTATCCTAGAATGATATGTAAAAATGGATGGACGGTTTGGATTTAATAAATACATCATCTCAAGTCCACATAAATTTCACACGTCATTAAATTCCATTCCTTTTTGTTTGGTGCAGGGGAGCGGATTAGGTGATATGCCTGCCTCACCATGACGGTGCAGCCCTTACTATGGGGCCTACGTTGATATATGTATTATGTTCCACTCTGTCCATCCGGTTTTTCAGATCATTTTAGAGCATGAACTCAAAACTTAAGAAGATAAAATCATCAGGTGGGCCATACTCCAGAAACAGTGGTGATTGAACACCCTAACATCGAAAACTTCCTAGAGCCGTACCATAATGTTTTAATATTTTTTATCCAATCTGTTGGTAAGTTCACATAAGCCTGGATGAAGGGAAAAACTATCGGCTTGACCTAAAACTTTGTGCCGATTAATGGTCAATCACCAATGTTTCCTGTGATATGGTTCACATGATAAGTTGGATCTGTTTATTTTTTGGATAATGCCCTATACTAGTTTGTAAAAAAGGATGGACCAGGTGGATATAGAATACACTTATTAAGGTGGGCACCACAGTAAGTACCATAACGTCCTTGGATGAGGCTGGGGTCTCACGTAATCCGCGACAGCACATTCTCAGGTGGAGAAGAAACCAGAAGTGTTGAATGTGAAATTTTCATGGGCCCGATCATGACGTATATATCAGATCCACACCGTTCATCTATTTTTTCTCACCATTCTAGAGAAAGAGACAAAAAAAGGAGGCAGATCGAAGGCTCAAGTGGACCACACTACAAAAACAGTGGGAATTCAACGCCTATTGTTGAAAACTTCTGGAGGCCATAGAAGGCTCTAATCAAGATGATATTTGTGTTTTCCCCTCATCTATGTCTGTGTGACATTATTATGAAGATGTTAGATGACAAATAAACCTCACAATGGACCGTAGGAAGGTTTCAACGATGGTCGTTCAATACCCACGGCCTTCTATGGTGTGGTCCACTTGAGCTTTGGATGTGCCTCATTTTTTTGTTCACTACTCTAGAATGATTTATAAAAATTGATGGATGCTGTGGATCTAAAATATAAATCATTCTAGGCCTAGAGAAGTTTCACAATTAAAAGTCATGTGTTGTGTAGCACATAATCTATTAGGGAGAGAGAAATCAAACATATATTGTTAGCTGAAGTCATCGACAATGACGTGGACTAATGAGAAGCGACAGCACTAAATTTTTCTATCTTCAACCCATGACCAGCACTTATCACGGAATTGAATTTGAATTTCATTACAATGGAATTTGAGATGCATTTTATTTAGAAAAGGAAGGCAAAGTCACCCCCCTTTAAAACCATAGCAAGAGTAGAGACTTTCTTGGCATCTTCCTTCCTCTCTATCATTCCATCTCTTTCCTATCCACTTCTTCCCACCATGTTGAATGGACTAATCACATCTCTTGTCCTGTTCTGCATATGAATGTTAAGCACTCAAAGCTACTATCTGCCCGAGAAGAGTACACCCTCCATTGGACCAAACAATTTCCTTTCCCACCTAAGCCTTACCCAAATAATCGGGGGATTTCAAAGGTTTGGCATCTTATACTGCGTTCCCAGTGGGTCTTGATCAAATACAGATAAATTATCACTAAAACTAGATGGGCTGTCAATGGGATGGGCTGGCCCAATGGGATTTTGGACCTGTTATGCCTTCAGCTAGGCTTATTCTAGAGTACTATCAGGCTAGAGGGTCAAGTTCAAGCTTAACATTCAGGCATCTTTTTCAATTGGCTGGTTTTGGACTGTGTACAACAGCCCGTTAGCCCGTCCAGCCCATTAGGGTTTGCAGGGTCCACCCCCAACCAATGCCTCGGGCCCATCATAAGTTTTTCAGGCCGTGCTTAGGCTGGACTATTTTGACTCGTTAAGTGTCAAGGCTGAGCTTGGCCTATGTTGGACAATCCAAGCCAGGCTCAGATAGAGGTTGGCCTGGTCTTAACCGGCCCCATTTACACCGATAATGCTGACAATTTGAAAATGATACTAAGGGCATGTTTGGTAAAACTTATTTTCTGTTATAGACTGTTTGTTAAATACATAACCTTAAATGCTTAATTCAAGTTTTCACTAAAAAGATCGGGTATTTTTTAAGCTACCTCCCTCTAACTTAACACTTTTATAGAAGATGCATTTATGTGGCAAACCTCTTTGCCCCCATCATGATGTATGTGTTATATCCTCACCGTCTACCTATTTTTCCAAATCATTTTAGGGCATGAGCCAAAAAATGAGGTTGACTGAAAGCTCGAGTAGACCACACCACATAAAGCTGTGGAGATAATGACATCCACCATTGAAGCCTTCCAAGGGCCCACCATGATATTTATCTGCCATTAAATCCATTCATAAGGTCATAAATACCAAGATGAAGGGAAAACAAAAATATCAACTTGATCCAAAACTTCTGTGCAGTGTTCAAACCCCGAGCTTTGGACCTGCCTCATTTTTCGTCTCCTGACCTAGAATGATCTGAAAAAATAAATGGAGCCAGGATTGCGCCTGTGATGTTGCCAATAGCAAGGTGGTTAGTGGATGGTTCTTTTTGGGCCCTACATGATATATATGTTTTATCAACACCATCTATCCATTTTGGATCATTATTTTAGGACATGAGTCCAAAAATGAGGCAGATCCTAATCTCAGGTGGACCACACCATAGGAAAAAAGTGGTGATTGAACACCTACCTTTAAAAACTTCCTAAGGCCTAATGTAATGTTTTTTCCATCCAACCCTTTGATTAGGTCACACACATCTCGATGAATGGAAAATACAAATATCAGCTTCATCCAAAACTTATATAGTGCCAAGGATTTTTTTAATGGTGAGCATTCAATTACCATAGTTTTGTATGGTGTAGTCCACCCGAGATCTGCCTCATTTTTAGGCTCCTTCTCAGCATAGATTTCTTTAGATATCAATGTTGGCTATCCCGTTTTTTGGAATGGCCAAAAACGCATGTACATTCCTTTGCATCAGGATGGTATGGCATGTATCGGGTATATTGGTTTGTATATGACAGGTAGCCTGATTATGATGTACCTGTTTATCCACACAATCCATCTATTTGTGCAGCTTATTTTAAGGCACGAGACAAAATAAGATGCTGATTAAAATCACAAGTGAACTGTAGTAAAGGAAATGAGGTGATTGAATGGCCCACGTTAAAAACTTCCTAGGGCCCATATAATGTTTAATTCCCATGCAACTTGTTAAGTAGGTCACACAGATATGGATGAATGACAAACACAAACAACAGCTTGATCCAAAACCTTTTGTGGCCTCAGGGAGTTTTTAATGCTAGGCTTTCAATTATCACTGATTCCCATGGTGTGGTCCAACTGAGATTTGGATCTACCTCATTTTTGGGCTCATGCCCTAAAATAAGCGGGGAAAATGGTGGGACGGCATGGATTTCACACAGACATCAATTGGGCGATCTCATGCTATTTAGATTGCGATGGCATACACAACTACGTTACATGGATTGTACATTACAGTGTTATGTGGGCCCACCATAATAAATGTGTTTTATCCATGCAATCATTTCATTTTGCCAACTTAGCAAAAAAAAAAAAAAAAAAGGTCAATCTAAATCTTAAGTGGACCATAACATAGGAAAAATGGTGATTGAATGTTATATATCGGATAGTTGTCATTGCCTAATCTAACAATTGGTGAATGATAGATGACAAAAATTTGGTGGCATGGCACACCTATCAAATAAAATCTTCTATATTTATGGCCCAATTATTCGATGGAACAAGAATATTTTTTTTGAACCAAAGCATTTTTTTAAGGTTATTGACATGTTGTAGGTGGGACCCTAGAGATGAAAAGCCTAACACCTGCTAGTGTGTCATGTCATCATGCGTTGTGAGTCATCTCTCGACAAGGGAAGTTAAATGACGCTCTACTTGAGTATGGGTCATATCTCGGGATTTGTTTGTCTAGGTGAGCCCATTTGTTTCATTATCAACAATATTGTCAACACTGGGTCATCGTAAATGGATTATGCAAAATAATAATAATAATAGATATTAGATGATCTTAACTTTTAAATTGTGGCCTTCATAAGTTAAATATTAGATGTCATTGTACTTTTCTTACTAGTTGTCCAATTTAAGGATAATAATTGAAGGGTTATAACTATTCTAGTAAGAAGTATAGAGTACATGGTCCATTAATCAAAACATTATGTTTGAGAAATGAATATGTATTGGCCATTATGTTTGAGAGATGGGCGTAGGTGTATTAAAGTTGGTGGCCCGACAATAACAAGTTTTGTCTATTCTCTATAGAAGATAGAATTTGAGACAATAGGGGCAAATATGATAAATTACCAATTTTCAGTTATTTATAATATGTGTTTACACAAACAACAGCTTGATCCAAAAACTTTTTTTTCAGAAAAATTATTAAACAGATTTTTCAGTATTTATAAATACTAAAATTCAGCACCTTAAGTTTTCAGCAATTAAATTAATTTTCAAACCTTATATTTCAGTTTACCAAAAGGCGCCTAAAGTACTGCTATATAAGTCAGACCAATTAATCAGTGAGCAGGAAAGTGATCTTTTGTCATCTCCGGTTATTAATTTGACGTAAGTGTGGCAACTCTGCTTTGTACTCCTATTGCGTGACTTTCTTACGGATTGGGCAGTTACGGGTGCTGTTGCTTTCACTGACATGGAGGGAATGACTTCACGTGGATGTCATCCACTCCGTCCATCAGGTACCCCAGACAATGTTTTTAACATGGCCTGAAAATCAGGCTGATCCTAGAGTCAGGTGGACTACACCATGGGAAATAGTTAAGAGAAAAAGTCCCAACATTTAAATTGTGTAAAATTGTGTTTAGGTCCACCATCACGTTTATATTACATACAGAACACTCATCCTACTGCAGGAGGCAGATTAGCTACTGACAGGTTGAGTAGCTATCTAGCTACTGAAGTGACGTCACCAACTTCTGTGAGCTCCCCCATGATGTATGTGTTGTATCCACACTGTCCATCCATTTGGAGAGATCATTTTATGGCATGTGATAAAAGAATTAGACAGATATAAAGCTCAAGTGGACTCTCACCAAAAAATGAATGGATGGTGTAGGTATAACACATCATCACCGAATTTTATGACTTCCACACACCACTGACGCGGATGGTGTATGGGGTGTGTGGCACACCATGCAATCCGTTTCCTGCTAAAGGTTGCTGTCCAACATTTTGCTTCTGTGGGACCCATGTGTGCATTGGATCACCTTGATTTTGAGCCCACGGATAGTGAAAAATGGTGGGCTGGTTGGATTTGTCAAAGCCTCACAAAAGTGTGATGTTTTAGGGTAATCCAATCCGTCCAAAAGTTTGGCAGATCATTCTACGTGGGGCTATTGAAAGATGGGGCATATCCATAGCTCAAGCGGACCACAATGTAAGAAACAATAAACTGTTACCATCCCATTTTTTTCTTGCTTTGGGACCCACCTATATATATACGTTACATCAGCCTCAATTTTGGGTCACGCCCTAAAATGAGACAGGGAAAATGGTGAATAGGTTGGATTTATCATAAGCCTCTCGAAAGGTGGGACCCATCAAGATTTAGCGTTGCATCAAGACGTAATGCCAATCACATCTCTGACCACTCGTTTCAGATTAGATTGGAGATGGTTGCGGTGATGGTTGAGAGAAATCCAATCTGTCCACAAGTTTTTCCAGGTCAATCTACGTGGGGCACTGAAACATGGGCATATCCAGCGCTCATGTTGGCCAAAATTCAAGAAACTGTTGACCTTTAAAGGCCACAATTCGAAGTTTTCCTGTGGGGCCCATCTGCGCATTGGATTAACCTCGATTTTTGGGCCAGTGTCAATTGTGATGAGGAAAATGATGGACGGTTCGGATTTGTCAAAAGCCTAACAAAAGTTGCCCACCTAGTTTTGCGGTTTCTTTAAAAGTACCCATTTTTCAATCTATAGTCCAAAACGAGAAAAATCCTTCTTCTTTTTTTTTCTTTTTCTTTTTTTTTCTATAGAATGGTTGGATGAGTGGGATTATTTTATCTCACCATGCTCTAATGTGGACGGTGCCCCCTGTTTGAATGGTCTGGATGGAATTACGTCCATGCCATACACGTAGGGTGGGAAGTTACAATCATTTTGAAAATGGTGGTGAACCATCACCTGACACTTGGCACGTTTGCCGGAGCAGTTCCGTAGCTTTCATTTGAGTAATTTGGAGCTTTGACAGTGGCATGCTAGATTGGAGACACTCAAACATGGACACGACTTGCCAGGAACCTAAATCTCGGTAGGGCCGGCCATGATGGTTGTGTCATATGTCATCTTATTTTAGGACCTGAGTCCAAGAATGAGGGAGATCCAAAACTCTAGTGCCCAACAGAGCTTTAGGTCACTGGGGGCCTGAATTTTTTGGTGCTTATGAGAACCTGAGTGAGGCCCACATGATGAACAGATTAGATAGCCTAACTTCATGTGTTCCATCAATCCTACATTTGACGGCCTTAGATGCATTTATTAAATGGTATTTATCACTGAGTCCTGCGCGATGAGTAAATCAAACATGACATGTGTTGGAATTGGGTGACTCAAACCTATGTTGGACAAGGCCCTCAGTCGACTAATAGGATGGTCGGACGATTGATTATATCTAATTTAATATAGTGAACTCTTTGGACGGTTTTGAGTGGTTTCGAGCAATCGAACTGTGGGCGTCGGGCGACTAGCGGTGGGCTCGTGCAACCGACTGTTGCGATTGCTGTTATATAGTTTGCACGATCTTGCGCAGTTTTTGCGTAAGATGTTTCTAATTCCGAGTGAATTAGGGTATCATAAGGAGGGATTGAGAGGGTTCTAGGATTAGAGAAAGAGCTTGAAGAGCATGCGATTTATCTTGTGGGCTTAGATCCAGGAGTTTTGTTTCTTCATTTTCTTGTAACTTCGATTTCTTAGTGGATTCGCTTTGTGATGTGGTTTTTTAACCATGAGAGATTTTTCCACATAAAATCGGATTGCTTTCTTGTGTGTGTTGATTGTTGCTTGATCATCGCCGTTGTGTAATTATTTCATTTGATTTCTCGCTTCTTCTGTTGCATGGCCAGACTCGTTTTTCCCAACAACATGAATCAGAAAATGAGAGTAAGAAGTTACATTTCAAACACTGCATAAATCATGCTTCTCACCACCTGAATAATGCGGGAGACCATGTATACAGCATGTTTCAACCATTCCAATTGCTTTTCCTTCTCACCACCTGAATCATGCTTCGGCTAATGATCTCTTCTAGGTAATCCTCCACAACATCCTCCATTTCTTCTCTTCGTTGCATGAATCCTTCAGCTATTGATGGCTTCGAGTAATATGGAAGGTCCTGGTTTTTAAGCACTTATCACAATCATTCACCATCTTTGCTTTCGTTTAGCCGCCATTCGAGGCTTCTAAGCACTTTATCCCAATCAGTCACAATCTCTCTCTTCCCTTATCTCATCCTTTCAGATGGATGATGTGTGGAGCATTATTTGGATGAATGTTAGTGTTGATGTTGATGGTGATTTTGTGTGTATATTAAGAAAGTTGTGATGTCTAGGTTGTGCCAAAAAAAAAAAAAACTACAGTCATATGACCCAAAATGTTTCCTTGGAGACATGATATCTAATTCAAACTCAGACTGTTGGACCTTTGTTCCAAAGGTTTGTTTTCATATGGTATAGATGGGGTGGAAAAGTTCATCTATGAGGTGTGAGTCTTTTTGTGCTGTCACATGTAAAGTAGAACAGGCTAATTGGACAGTCTAAACTGCTGAACTGATCAAGAACATGTGTAAATGCAGAGAATGACTTTGGAGCTCCATAAATTGATTGAATCGATTGGTTAGTATTCCTAAATCTCAGAAAAAGATCCTGAGAAGTTTGGTACGTTTCAAACTCTAGTTCGAACAAGGCAATAGACCATGCTAATATGCCTTGGAACAGAGCCTACTGAAGTTTTCTCTAATTCATTTCGGGAAAGTTCCTTTCTCAGTTGTTTCCTTACCTCTTTTGTGCACAATTATCATATCAAACATTGGAAGCACACTGAAATTTATTGATAGATTGATGGAAAAGGTTACATGAAGAATGCCACATCAACCAAGTAAACATCAATATCTAATATTTGGTAGCCCTGCGAAATCCATGAAAACATGTGATCTGATATGCCTTGGAAGATGCGATATGCATGAAAAGAGGTAACATCAGATACTACATAAATCTTTTTCTTTTTTCTTTTTTTCTTTTTTGGAATTTGCATGAAACATAAGTATCAAAGGTAAAAAATTGTTCAAAGGCCCCTACAATTTATCGATGAGCAAAAGAAAATTACAAACCTGATGGAGGCAGGACCACCCAACTTCCACACAAAAACATAAACAGAACAGACAACACAAGACACAAGCTAAAAACAATCCACAGGGAGAATACAGGACCAAATAAAAACCAGCCCTGGCCCTTCCAGTTACATGCAGCCCCAAAGGGGACGGGATCTAGAAACACAGGGAACCTCCACAATCACCTAACCTCCACACTCTCTACTCGTGACATAAACAAGTCATGAAAATCATGAAAGAACTAAATTCAATCGCCATCACTGACTACATGAAATAACCTCCTCCTGTACCGAGCACTTCTCAATTGCCATTTCAAGAAGATAATGATCAAAAAGGCAGAAGCCCTCATGGAGAAAATGAGGAAAATGAGTTTCACTTCAACCCTCCATGGATGCCAATGTCATGCCAGATTGCAACACATTCGTCAGGATGAGGGGCCTCACTGCAGGCAACGATATTGCTGGTGGAGTGATTCATCAATGAAATGAAGAGGAATGGATAAAGAAAAATGTATTTTTGTTATTCAGAAAAAGGTAGGATCTCACCAGCTGCGTATTATTGCATTGAAGAAAAGGAGTGAAGCGGACACAGGGACTACATGACCGTTAAAAACAACGAGCCCACTAACAAAATGACACAACCAGACCACCACCTTACAGTGGATCCCAGAGACATCCATAACTCCATCAGACAAGCTAATAGCAGATCCCAGAGACATCCATAACCCCATCAGAATATAACAAGATCACAGCTCCAGCACACTAGCCAGTACTGCACCATCAGAAAGTTGTGTGTGTGCCGGGGGCAGGCAAACATTTAATTACCACACACCACACCAACTACCATTCATAGAAATACGTCCAGATCCACCAAGCATAAACAACAACCATCCAAACCCCACCTCAGACCAAGAATGAAGCTCACCATTTTGCAGCAGGAAGACATCAGAAGCAGGCTTTTACACAATCATTTGTATTAAAATTCTTCTCACTGCATAACATCAAGAAGCTCATCCAGAATCTAGAAAAATATATTACACCAACATATGCAATAAAGATCTTCTCATACAATCTTCCGAAAAGAAAGGAGGCAAATTAACTCATCTCCTTATTGTACAAACACGAAAATCTTCCCTCTAACCAAACAAGAACCCACACTAGAACTATAAAGAAGGCTAACTGTCCAAATACAAGTACCAAGAGATCTGTTTTGAGAGTGCTTCTTCTTAGCTTACACTAGAGTCCAAAATTTGAACAGGCATTGGTTGCTTATCATGAAGTCCCCTAGAACAAGAGAAATTGTCAGTCTCATTCAAAATGCATTTCTTTTCAAAAATAAAATTTCTTCGAACTATAAGAAATTCTATCATTCACACTTCATGAGCACCTTCTCAAACACAAGGTCCTAAATCTTGTAACTTAATAAGTTATATTCATCTATTGTGTAAACATCAGATTGTGGAAGGAATTTCAATCGATATGCTACATGCTAAAATTTTTTTCAATTTGAATGATTGCATATAATTCAAGCAAATTCGAATTTGGTTTTTCTTTGCTTTTCTTTTTTTTTTTTTTCTTTCTTCCTTTTCTTAGTTAGGATTTGAATTTGTTTCATAATCTTTTAATTGATGAAAGAATCCATATCTACGGACAATTACAAATTTCCATGTCTGCTAGTGATAATTTCCAAGTCTTCACCGGCCCACATTACCTTTCAATTTGTGGCGCGCAAACAGGTCAGCAATATGACACTGGTCTATAGTCAACAGAGAAGGCCAAAAATTGGTGGCGGGGATGTTCGACTTGACGTTTTAGGGATTTTCCATAGTAACAATGGGTCGACAGATGGGGATTTAACATATCAATATTCTCAATTTTTAACCAAATTCCCCAATAAAGGATTTAAATTAGGGAAAATTCCTTAATAGGGTAAATCTCCAAATAAGGAAAACCCACAATTAAATTTCTTGGTTCAGAACCATGAATTCAGTGAGAAAAAACAAAAAGTGAAGAAAAATACCCCTGAAAATTTCAAAGACAGATTCGGACTAGCGTGGGCCTAATGCTGAGAATGTTGGAGGCATCAGCGCATCGAATACTGAATCCATGACAATATGCGGCCCAAAAAATAACCTACAGAAGAAGAAAAAAAAAAAAATAGTTTTGCGGTCTAATTTTATTATACAATCGTATCCATTTCTATAAACACGCAAACGTACCATTTTTACCGTTCAGATCGGGACTGAAGACAGACACACAGGCAGGAAGATAATAATTGTATATCTATTCCGCAAGGTATACGAAAAATAATTATGAGGGAAAAAAAAAAAAAAACAGAGAGACAAAAAAGCCGCCCTTACCGGTGTTTAAAGATAATAGAGGGTATGTGTCGGATCTTAAACCAATCCTCTCCATCGTTCTCTCTCACTCTTTCTTTGAATTCTTCCGGCATCAATGCCAACGTCAATTCTTGAAGGGTGGTGAGATGCCGCAATCCATCTGGAAGCATCTTCAATTTTGTGCAGTGAAAAATATATAAAGATGTAAGATTCGGCATCGCTCCTTCCTCCACTTTCCACTCCTCTAATTGATCCAATCGAAAAATATGCAGAATGTTAAGCAGCGGAAACCCTCCAGCTGAGAAAACCATTTCCTTTGTCTTGTAAACTTCCCCATCATATTCGAGAATCCGAAGGTTGGGCAGCTTCTCCAGCGTTCCCATCGGGTCTTGCTCTAATTGGGACCCACTCAAGTATAGGCGGGTGAGGTTAGGTGGGAATTCATGAAGGTCGGGTAATTTCTCTAAGCATCCCATCAAAGTCATGTCATATAGATGCTGATGATTTGAGAAGGACTCGAAAGCTGGAATCGAGCTTCCAGATGCTTCCTTTAGCCACAATGATCTGAGGTGTACCAATTTAGAAATAGAACGGTATGATGCCATATTGAATTGTCCAAATATCCACAATTCTCTCAAATTCGTCAGTTTTTCCAACTCATATTCTGTCCAGCCACCAGCCCATACGCATCTTAGAGTCTGGAGATTGCTTAAGCGATGCAGTGGTGTACTGTTGCTGAATTCACATCGATATGTTACCTGTAGATGCCGTAACTGTTCCATCTTCCAAATATCATCTGGTAGCGTTATGGTACTATTAGACTCTAGATTGAGAGTCTGTAAATTGGAGAGGCGGGTTATGGTGGATGGTAGCCTGTCTAAAATGGTCTTCCCGAGAGATAGGTACCTCAAGTGGATTAGAGACCCTATTTCATCCGGGAGCCTAGTGAGCCGTACGTGCCGTAGATCCATCACCGAAGAAATTTGAAAGCCCCCCAGAGGCTTTTCAACACCCATGTTTCGATCCCTTCCCATGATTCATTGAAGCGCAAGAAAGAGCAGAGGTGTAGAGTGGAGCGGTTAAGGGAGATGGACTTACCGAGACCACCATGAGTAGTAATTGCAAGCCGGCGTGCTATGGTTGGTGATGTAGGCTCTTCCTTCCCATACACGTCCAGAAATCTCTCCTCCTTGGCTTTTGCTATTGAGAGGTTGCGTAGAAGATCATGAATACGGCATTTTTCAGGCTCCGTTCCATTGCTCTTGCTTTTTGCCACCTGAATCAGGCTTCTACTGATGAGCTCATTTAGGTAATCCTCTGCAACATCCTCCATTTCTTCTTCTCCTCTTTTCTGCACGAACCCTTCAGCTATCCACAACCTAATCAATTTATCCACATCGATTTCAGAGTCTTCAGGAAAAGCTCCAAGATAAAGAAAGCACGGCGTCAAGTAATAGGGCAAGTCATAGTAGCTTAGGGCCAATATGCCAGAGATGTTATCATCGCTTTCATTTAGCCACCATTCGACACTTTTGAGTAATTTCACCCACTCATTCACTGATTTATCTTTCCTTGATAGGACGCCTCCTAATACCACAACTGCTAGAGGTAAACCTCCACATTTCCCAACTATCTCTCTCCCCAACTTGTCTAGATTTGAAGGGCATACAGGAACAGGATTTCCAGGAAGGGCTTTCTTAAGAAACAATGTCCAGCTCTCGTTTTCATTCAAAAGACGCATTTGATAAGGCGTGCTTCGTGGGTCTGCATACCTTGCTATGTCTTCATTGCGAGTTGTAAGCAGTACTCTGCTGCCGTTTCCCCCCTCTGGAAATGCAGTAACCAAACCATCCCAAGATTCTCTGGTCCATATATCATCAATTACCACCAGATATTTCTTCTTTTGCAAGTACTCGGAGACTGTCCTCTGCAAGCGTTCCTCAGGCATCCCCTCCATGTGATATCGTGAGGAGCTTCTAAAGCAAGTTATGAGGCTTATTAAAAGCTCTCGAACTTGATATTCTTGAGATACATACACCCAAGCATGAAAATCGAAAACTCCTCTTTACATGGATATCATTGTAAACTTTCTTTGCGAGTGTAGTCTTACCTAAACCTCCCATACCAGTGATGGAAATAACAGCACGCCGAGCATCTCCTTCTGTAAGACGTCTCACCAGTCCATTTGCCTCCTCTTCAAGCCCCACCACATCGGCTTCCTCGACGATCGGAGCCCTCTTCTCCCTCCACGTCTGGCTTTGATTCGAAGAAGAAGAAGAAGAAGCTTCTGCAGATGCTGGTATATTGTTGATGCCGTACTCTGATCGTTTGGACAAGATCTCGTTGAGGCTACTTTCTATGTCACTGATCTTCTTTCCAACCTGGACGATGGCTGGTATCTCTTTGATGCCGAGAGCAAAAGTTCGTAAGGATCCCATGAATCCAGCACTTGTCTCTCCTTGCTGCTGTGCAATGTTAAAGGAGTAGTAAGAGTCGATGACGTCCTCCGCATCGCAAGCTACTTCTCTTATTTGACCCATCCAACGCTTAACTGCATCATTCTTTCTGCACTTGGCATCGATGTGCTTGAGTAAGTCATGTGTTTCTTCAAATTTTTTCTGAAGAGATGTGACCCGCTCATGTACTCCCTGCCCGAAATATGCTTCCTTCGTTAGAAAATCCAACAATTTCTTTAAGGTGAACTGAACAGCAATCTCAGCCATTCTCTCTCTCTCTCTCCTTCCTTCAAAAGCTTCTAAGTTCAAAACAAGGGTTTCTGCAACTCAACCTACAACAAGGAAGACAACTCCTAACAAAAGCAAAGTCAACCAAAAAGGGCTACGTTTTCCTAACTCATTTAAGGGTAAGGTCCCACGAACGAACCATATACAAATCTCACGTGGACTATGCCATAGAAACAGTGGTCATTTAATGCCCAACATTAAAAACTTCCTAGGGTCCACCAAAAGTTTATTTACCATCCAACCTGTTGATAAGGTTAGACAGACCTAGACCAAGGGCAAATACAAAGATCAACTTAATCCCCATAAAAACTTGGCCCACAAAAAGTTTTTAATGGCCAACGACCACTGTTTCCTATGGTATGGTCTGACATGCATTCCAACCTTCCATTGTAGCTTAATGTGCTGTAGGCTGGTCTAACAACATGGGTTCAAAGTTTTTTTTTTTTGGCCCCATGTTTAACGACTGATGCATTCATAGAGCTTGTGTTGATCTAGGCTACATATATACACCAGTTGTAGAGGGGTGTGGACTTGTCTACCACTGTCCAGTTTGTGACACTCCATGGGTTTTGGTCATTGATCAGATGTGTCGCGCAACATGCTAGGTTAGGTACCTATATACCACATGCTCAATCACGTGTTTATAGACATGCAATTTCTATGCCCATATTTATCCTTTCCATGACCTTGGCTGGTATGGCCCATTTAGTTGGCCATAATATTGCATTCATGGGTCCCTTGTTGGAGAGTGATTAGGTGAGAACCCCAGCCTCACCCAAGACAATGCCACCCTTACCATGGGTTACTGTGGGGCCCACCTTGATGTATGTATTATGTATCCACGTCGTCCATCCATTTTTACATATCCTTTTAGGGGATTATATCATCAAGTGGACCATAACATAGGAAACAGCGGTGATTGACCATTAATGGGCCACAAAAGTTTTGGATGAAGCTGATATTTGTTTCTTCCTTTCATCAAGGCTCATTTGCCCTTATCAACAGATTGGACGCTAAATAAACACTAGGGAAACATGAAGGTGAGTCCTAAGAAGTTTTTAATGGTAGGATGGTCAATCACCACTGTTTCTTATGATATGGTCCACCTGATAATTGTTTCTGCTTCATTTTTTGGGATAACGCCCTAAGATAATATGAAAAAACGGATGGACGGAGTGGATACAAATACATACGTCAAGGTGGGCCCCATGTAACCCCACAATAAGGGCCGCAATCTCTTAGGTGAGCCCGGGGACTCACCTAATCCTCTCTCAAGGAAGAGAGCGGATTAGGTGAGAACCAGACCTCACCCAACACGGTGCGGGCCTTACCATGGATTACTATGGGGCCCACTTTGATGTATGTATTATGTATCCACACTGTCCATCCATTTTTACAGATCCTTTTAGAGGATTATACCAAAAAGGAAGTAGATCCAATCATCAAGTGGACCATAACATAGGAAACAGTGGTGATTGACCATTAATGGGCCACAAAAGTTTTGGATGAAGCTGATATTTGTTTTTTCCCTTCATCAAGGCTTATTTGCCCTTATCAACAGATTGGATGGTAAATAAACACTACGGAAACATGAAGGTGAGTCCTAAGAAGTTTTTAATGGTAGGATGGTCAATCACCACTGTTTCTTATGGTATGCTCCACCTGATAATTGTTTCTGCTTCATTTTTGGGATAACACCCTAAGATAATCTGGAAAAACGGATGGACGGAGTGGATACATAATACATGCGTCAAGGTGGGCCCCACAGTAACCCCACAGTAAAGGCCACACCCTCTTAGGTGAGCCTGGGGTCTCACCTAAGCCGCTCTCCCCTTGTTGGGACAGATTACAGGGACTTCTATCTACAAGCAAGGCCGACTGAATCATCGGTCTAGATTATATTGGCAGGCCTCACTTTCTATTATCCAAGACTCTGAATGATTGTGCATGTACCTCTTGTACACGTGGTGGGAATGATGGCCTGCTTTCCTTTAGAATGGTGATATTGCAATAATCTTGATTCAATCCGTACTATGATCAGCTACATGAATGAACATTTCTAAATACAAGAGTTGCAAGTCATGCTGGACATTTTAAGCCAATTCATATCCTAGTTTGTGGTCTTGGACCTTAATATGTGTTTAAGCCCATTCAAATTCATAGTCGAAGATCAATAAAGCAGCTAGTTTAGAATTAAAATGGCAACCATCATGATTCAGTTATCCATCTCTTGGCTTGTGGGCCTTGAGGAAACCCGTTTGGATAATGGAGCGGGTGGGATTCTAGTTTTTAAGAATTGGCCCGTGCATTGCATAAAAAAGGAATTATTAGCAATGAGCAACCAAGAGTACCTTTAGAAGGATCCATAAGCCATTCGGCTGTAAAAGCTAATATGCAGTGAGAAAATATTCTAATTTATGATGTTGGTAATACACAATCTCTCTTAGAAAATTTTCACCCAAAAAAAAAAAAAAAATTACGAAACTTCTATCCAATTTGAGTTAGTTCCAACAACCGTCCAAGCAAATCATCTTGTTCAATTATGTAACAGGAGGAGAACTCTAAGTCAAGGCACGTCAATTCATGACCAACACGTGTCCACAATCCATTTAGATATTATTCAGAGTTAGTTGGGGAAACCGGAATCTAACAAAATCAATCATATTCTGGGAATTGAATTTGACATTACAATGGAATTTGAGTTGCATTTAGAAAAGGAAGGCAACTTTGTTACACCCTTGTCTTTTTTACCTGAGAGGAAGTAGAGACTTTCCTCTCTAAAACTTGATGGGGTTGGGTGGGAGTTCATGCATGTCCAGGTCCAGTACTGCTGGGGCTGTCAATGGGCTGTGCTTAGCCTATGTTGGACAATCCAAGCCAAGCTCAGACAAACATTGGTCTAATCTTAACCGACCCCATTTACACCGATAATGCTAACAATTTGAAAATGACACTAGAGCGCTACTATATTATTTAGACCAATTAATCAATGGGTAGAAAAGTGATCTTTTGTGATCTCCCGTTATTAAGGGCCCGTTTGGATCATAAGTTGTTTAAGATAAGTTACTTATGCCACAAGTAGTTTATCCTAGTTTTTTACTTATTAAGAAAATAAGTATATTTGGTAAACAACATACTTATCAGCTTTTCCTATCTTTCATCTCTCCAGAAAAGTTAAAAAGCTAAAAAAATTAGCTGAAGTGATTATGTACTTCTAAGTAAAAAAGTTGCTTATTACTAATCATAAACCAAACATACTTATCTGAAATAAGTTACTTACCTACTGCTATAACTAGAAAAAGTAACTTCTTTGGTGGTATCCAAATGGGCCCTAATTGACGTAAGTGTAGCAACTGTCTTGTACTCCTATTTCGTGGCTTTCTTACGGATAGGGCAGTTACTGGTGGTCTTATTTTCGCTGGCATGGAGGGAAGGACTTCAAGTGGATGTCATCTGCCCCGTCCATCAGGTACTCCGGACAGTGTTCTTAACAGGGCCTGAAAATCAGGCTGATCCTTCAGTCTGGTGGGCTACGTACACCATGGGAAACAGTAAAGAGAGAAAGTCCCATCATTTAAATAGTGTAAAATTGGGTTTGGGTCTACCGTCATGTTCATATTACATACAGAACACTCGTCCTACCTGCCATGCTAGGATGCATGGGTACACTATAATCAGGAGATTTCTGGACTGATTTAGAATTTAGGCCTGATTTTGCATCTAGTTTATACCACCAAAGTCTGGATTTGACTGAATTTTAAGATCAATAGGGAAATTTCGATGAAGAATCTGATGGACGGGTTAATCTGATGCATGTTTGTCCCCCGTAGTGATCTGTTTGCACAATTGAGGCCTTAAGCGTGCCTATGCAAGTCAGGTTATTGAAAATATATTAGAGAGAAGAAGGGAGGAGAGAAGGATCTTTTTCTAGATCTGGGGCCCACCTTGATGCCAACGTTACATCCATTCTCTGCATGCTTAGAGCATGCTAATGCTGGGATGTGATTCAAAAAATTAGGTATATCTAGAACTCGAGTAGGTAACGCAACAAGAGAAAGTGGAGTTCAATGTTTCCAATGAGAGATTCCTTCTTTGAGGGTTCTAAAGCACTTTATAATCACTGCTTTTGAGCCTATGCCATAAAATGATCAGTGAATAATCACGCCTTTCCTTACGCCAGAATATTGGTAGCTCAAATTTCAATGCATGATGTGACATCATGTGATGATTGGGCCCACTGGAAGTAGAGCTGGAAACGAACCGGGTTTGATCGTTCAGATTGACACTTATTAGAGGTGGCAATGGGTTGGGTCGGGTCTAGTTGGGTCGGGTCAAGTTCAGGTCGGGTCGTTTCCACCTCAACCCTAACCTGACCCAAATTGAATTCGGGTTGGATTTTCGTAGCCCTTACCCAACCCAAATTAAATCGGGTCAGGTCAGGGTTGACCCACATTTTAATGATCAACTAATTTGTAGATTAAACTAAATGCATATGACACTAGTAATCAATCTATGTTTAATAGGTACATATGATGTCGACCTCATGGGAACTTTCATGAGGTTGAGCTGTGTGGGGCCCACCATGATGTGTTCATGATGGACCACGGGCTTAAAAATCACGTCAATCCATGACTTAGATGGGGCCACACCACAGACAAAAGTTGAGAGGGGTAATCTGCCCATTAAAACCTTCATGATCATTTTTTTTTAGCCCATTGAGATGTGGTTCACAAATCCAACCCATCCATTGTATGTGTCCCACTTGGATGAGGGGTCAGACCAAGTTTTAGCCGCATCCAAAACTCAAGTGGGCCCCACCAAGTGCTTTTACATGTTTTTGGCATGTCTTCGCATGATTTTAGATGGTATGGCCCACCTGAGTTCTATATACGGCTGATTTTTGGGATATCCCATGACCTAAAGGGGACCCATCAAATTCACAGTATTGATGTCCCACACAGCTCTTCCCATGAGGTAGACTATATATATATATATATATATATATATATATATATATATATATATATATATATATATATATATATATATATATAAACCGAGGTTATTTATAGAGTATTTCTATTACGTAAATACTGAAAGAGAAAAATAAATGGAAAGAATGGAGTGCAGATGTAAAGCATACCTCTTTAGGCATCAACATGTCGATCAAGTTTATTGAATTAACAAACATGTGGACCATTCTAGCAAGGTGTGTGAGAGAAAAAAAGAAAACTACGTATTATTTAACTAATAAGAAAATAAGTATATAATAGTCTTAGGGAACACCGTAATGTTTATTAAATTGACAGACATGCGGACCGTTTCTAGCTGGGTGTGTGAGAAAAAAAAACTATGTATTATTTAAGAAAATCAATATATAATAGTCTACTTAACCCCTATATGATTTGGGTTGGGTCGAGTCGGGTCACCTTTAACCCTAACCCAACCCATAAAAATCCGGGTCGGCTCGGGCCAACCCAAAAGTTGAATTCGGGTCAAATTTTCCAACCCTAAACTAGAAAAATTCGGGTCGGCTCGGTTCGGGTTAGCCGGTCGGGTCAAATTTTGCCAGGTCTAATAATGATCGACTCGGTAAAACTCTGTTCAAATAGAAAGTCTTCGTGTTCGAACTTTGTTCAAACACACAGAATCTGTTAAAAAAAAAATCACAACCCTGTTCGTGTATATATATATATATATATATATATATATATATATATATATATATATATATATAGATAGAGAGAGAGAGAGAGAGAGAGAGAGAGAGAGAACAGGTTTGATGACAAATAAACATGACTGTGGGCCATAGGAAGGTTTCAATGGAGGACATCATTCTCCTCACTGTTTCTTGTGGTGTGGTCCACTTGAGCTTTGTATCTACCTCATTTTTTGTTTAATGCCTCAAAATGAGTTATACAAATGGATGGACAAAGTGAATAAATCAAATACATCATGATGGGGCCCACAGAGCTTTGACACCAGCTTGCTAGTTGGTGTTCATGTCACCAGCCAACTCACATCTGTAGATTGGGTACTCCCAGTCTACCCCCACCAAGGCCTATCTAGAGATTGACAATCCTTTTAGTGCTCTGTGGCGCCCACAGTGATATATTTGTTTTTCCAAGCCGTCCGTCCACTTTTTAAAGATCATTTATGGCATTATCCAAAAAATGAAGTGGATCGAAGGCTCGAATGGACTACACCACAGGAAATAATGGGGATGTTAACTGTCTATGTTATAGTTTTTTTTAATTAATTAAAAACTTTAAACCTTGTGATATGTAATTTGTGAACAAATCAGTATTCACTACTTAGTAGTAGTTAAATTATTTTCAAGCGAAAAAAAAAAAAAAAAAACGAAATTGTTCGAACTTGTTCCAACTCGTAAAAATTGTCCGAAATATATACGTCCGAACATGGCTGGGCTAGACCAAACTAAGTTTGAACAGAGCCACCATGTTCGAATATTTGTTCGAACATTATTCGAACACCCACACAAGCAACCGAACGATCTGATCTGGTCCATGATCGACTCAAATCAGATCATTGCCCACCTCTAACTAGAAGGCAGATCCAATCCATTCATTTTCTTCATTACCCATCATTTCAATGGGAAGACATAAATTTTAGCATGATACGATCTCTCTACAGCCCACAACAACCAATAACGGTGACCGTTCACTCACACCTATTGTCTTATTGTGTGGTCCACCTTATCTACAAATGTGACTCATTCTTTGCTTATGACCTTAAATTAAATTCTAAATCTAGTGGATTACACATGCCCCTTAGTGGGCCCCATAACCCTTAAAATAAACAACCTCGATCCTTAACACATAACAACCTCGACCCTGCCATCCTAGACCCGTCAACCTTGACCCTTAACACATGACAACCTCGACCCTTAACACATGACAACCTAAACCCTATCAACCTCGATCCTTAGCACATGACAACCTTGACGGTTAACACATGACAACCTAGAACCTGTCAACCTTGACCCTTAAAACATGACAACCTCGACCATTACATGACAACCTAAATCCTAACAACCACGACCCTGATCCTTAACACATGACAACCTCAACCCCTAACAGCCCGAGAAATTCCAATGATGTATCTTCTCATTGTTCACGTCGTTTCTACTTACTCTACTAACAAGATACACTATATTTCTTTTTCTTGATAGATTTGATGGCTACT
Source organism: Liriodendron chinense (assembly GCA_003013855.2). Classification (NCBI taxonomy): domain Eukaryota; kingdom Viridiplantae; phylum Streptophyta; class Magnoliopsida; order Magnoliales; family Magnoliaceae; genus Liriodendron; species Liriodendron chinense. The sequence continues at coordinate 481,534 of PVNU02003407.1, forward strand.
GAACACAACGTTTAAATTATGGAACTTTCTTGGTTCCCAGCATGCTTTTTATGTTAGACATACATTGTCCATGAACCTTTTTCAGATAATTCCATAGCATGGGCCAAAAAATGAGTTACATCCAAAGCTCAATGGAAACCACCACAGAAACAATGAGGATTGAGCAAACTACTCTTCAAACTTTCCTAAGACCAACCATGAGGCTTATTTTTCATCTGACCTGTTCATAAAATCACACATACCTTAATTAAGTTAAAATACAAATATCAACTTGTTTAGAGCCTTCTGTGCCCCAAAAAGTTTTCAACGGTAGCATTGATTCCAACTGTTTTCAGTGGTTTGGTCCACTTTAGCTTTGGATCGATCTGCATTGGTTTTGGGCTTGTATTGTAGAATGATCGTAAAAATGGATGGACCATGTGGATCTAATAAATACATTATCTTGAGTCCACATAAATTTCACACGTCATCAAATTCTATTCCATGTTGTTTGGTGCGGGGGAGCGAATTAGGTGATATCCCGGCCTCACCCAAACGTTGCAGCCCTTACTCTGGGCCCATCTTGATACATGTATAATATATCCACTCTGTCCATCCGGGTTTTCAGATCATTTTAGGACATGAACCCAAAACTTAAGAAGATAAAATCATCAAGTGGGCCATACCCCATGAAACAGTGGTAATTGAACACTAACATTAAAAACTTCTTAGAGCTCACCCTAATGTTTGGGTAGTTTTAATATTTTTCATCCAATCTGTTGGTAAGTTCACATAAGCCAAAAGTCAAAAGTTGATAAATGGTCAATCACTAATGTTTCCTATAATATGGTTGACCTGATTGTTGGATCTGCTCCAATTTTTGGATAATGCCCTAAACTACTTTGGAAAAATTGATGGACGGGGTGGATATAGAATGCACTCATTAAGGTGGGCAACACGGTAAGTACCACAACGTCCTTGGATGAGGCTGGGTCTCACGCAGCTCTCGTGGTGCAACACGTTCCCGGTGGAGAAGAAACCAGAAGTGTTGAATGTGAAACTTTCATGGGGCCCATCATGACTTATGTATCAAATCCACACCCTCCATTCATTTTTTCATACTATTTTAGAAAATGAGACAAAAAAGAGGCAGATTTAAGGCTCAAGTGGGCCACACTACACAAACAATGGGAATTTGACGCCTATTGTTGAAAATTTCTTGAGTCCATAGAAGGCTCTAATCAAGATGATATTTGTGTTTTCCCCTCATTTATGTCTATGTGACCTTTCGCAGAGGTTAGATGACAAATAAACCTCACAATGGACCCTAGGAAGGTTTCAACGATGGTCGTTCAATTCCCACTTGCTTTCTGTGGTGTTGTCCACTTGAGCTTTGGATGTGCCTATTTTTTCTTTCGTGCTGCAGAATTATCTATAAAAATTGATGGCTGGTGTGGATCTAAAATATAAATCATTATGGGCCTAAAGAAGTTTTACAAGTTAAAAGTCACCTAATCTATTCCGGAGAGAGAAATTCGACCGTATATTGTTAGTTGAAGTCGTCGACACTAACAATGACGTGGACTAACGAGAAGCCACACACTGAATATGTCTATCTTCAACACATGACCAGCACTTATCTAACAAATAGGTCAAATTCACGGAATTGAATTTCAATCTCATTATAATGAAATTTGAGTTGCATTTCATTTAGAAAGGAAGGCAACTTCGTTGCGCGCCCGGTCCCTTTTTTTACCATACCAAAAAGTAGAGGCTTTCCTGGCATCTTCCTCCGCAAGACTTTCTCAGGAAATCCGCGCCCCTTTCGTTGCATCTTCCGGGCCGTGAATTAGGTGTTACCCCGGGAACAACTTAGTGGGTGTTACCCTAACGGTGCGGGGCCATCTTGATGTATTTTTTATATATCGACGCTGTCTGTCTGTTTTTTCATATCATTTTACGATGTGATCCAAAACCTTAAGAAGATACAAATTTCAGGTGGACCATACCATTAGAAACAGTGATTAATAACCATTAAAAACGTTTAGTGGGCCACAAAAGTTTTGGATCAATCTGATCTTTATATTTTACCTTCATCAAGACCTTATTGACATTAGCAAGAGCTTGGATTGAAAATAAACATTACCGAAACCTTAGATGGGCTCTTTGGAATGTTTAATGGTGGAGCACTCAATCACTCTGTTTCTATTGGCATGGTCCACTTGAGATTTGAATCTGTATAATTTTTGGAACATCATCCTAAAATGGGCTGTAGAAACGGATGGACGGAGTGGATATACAAAATATCATCCATGTGGGCCATACGGTAAGGGTAACACCCACTCAGATGTCTTCCTTTCTTTCTTTCCCTCTCTCGACTAAACACGTCTCTTATCCTGTTCCTCGTACGCATGTTGAGCACTCAAGCTACGGAAGCGGATTAGGTGTTACCCCGGTAACAGGTTAGTGGGTCTTACCCCTACCATAGGGCCCACCTTGATGATGTGAGTTATGTCCAAGCCATCCATTCGTTTCTCTTGAGAATTCTAGGACAGTATACCAAAAATTATGCAGATCCCCATACCGCAGGAAACAGTGGTGATTGAGTGCTTTACCATTAAAAATTTAAAAGTCAAGAAAATATGGATGAAGGTAAATTTAAAATATCAGATCGATTCAAAACTTTTGTTGCCCACGAAAAGTTTTTAATAATTATTCATCATTGTTTCTATTAGTATGGTTCACCTGAGATTTGGATATTCTTATGATTTTGGATCTCATCCTTAAATGATACGGAAAAACAGATGGACGGTATAGATATATATAAAATACGTCAACGTGGGCCCTAAACGGTTAGGGTAACACCCACTAAGGTGTGGGTGTTACCCGGGTAACAGCTAATCCGCTCCCTCAAGCTACTATCTGCCCGAGAAGAGTACACCATCCATTGGACCAAACAATTTCCTTTCCCACCTAAGCATTACCCAAATAAAAAGGGATTTCAAAGGTTTGGCATCTTATCCTGCGTTCCCAGTGGGTCTTGATCTAATACAGGTAATTAATTATCACTAAAACTAGATAGGCTGTCAATGGGATGGGCTGGCCCAATGGGCTTTTGGACCTGTTATGCCTTCAGCTAGGCTTATTCTAGAGTACTATCAGGCTAGAGGGTCAAGTTCAAGCTTAGCATTCACTTCTTTTTCAATTGGCTGGTTTTGGACTGTATACAATAGCCCGTTAGCCCACCCAGCCCATTAGAGTTTTTAGAGTCAACCCCCAACCAATGCCTCGGGCCCATCATAAGCTTATCGAGCCATGCTTAGGCTGGGCTTGGCCTATGTTGGACAATCCATGCCAGGCTCAGACAGAGTTTGGCCTGGTCTTAACCAGCCCCATTTAGCAGACTCTGTCTTGTATTCTTATTGCGTGACTTTCTTACCGATTGGGTAGTTACTGATGGTGTTGCTTTCGCTGGCATGGAGGGAATGACGTTAACGTGGATGCCATCCGTCCCATCCATCAAGTACCCCAGACAGTGTTTTGAACAGGGCCTGAAAATCAGGCTAATCCTACAGTCAGGTGGGCTACACACCATGGGAAACAATTAAGAGGAAAAGTCCCACCATTTAAATCGTGTAAAATTGTGTTTGGGTCCACCATCGTGTTCATATACCACACAGAACTCATCCTACCACGTGAATTTAGAATGCATGGATCTCCTAAAATCAGGAGATTCCTGGACTTATGCCAGAATTTAAAATTTAGTCCTGATTTTATATCTAGTTTAGCCGACCAACGTCTGGATTTGATTGAATTTTAAGAACAATAAGGAAAATTCGATGAAGCATTTGATGGACGGGTTAATTGATGCAAGTTTGTCCCATGTAGTGATCTGTTTGTACAAGCTGAGGCCTTAAGCGTGCCTACACATGTTGGGCTATTGAAAGTATAGATGAGAGAGAAGAGGAGAGAAGAGAATGATCCTATTTCTAGATCTGAGGCCCACCTTGATGCCAGCATTATATCCACTCTTTGCATACTTAGGGCTCATTTGGATACCACCAAATAAGTTACTTTTTCTACTTACAACAATCGATAAGTAACTTATTTCAGATAAGCAAGTTTGGTTTATGATTAGTAATAAGTAACTTTTTTACTTAAAAGTATATGATCACTTCTGCTAATTTTTTTAGCTTTTTAACTTTTCTGGAGAGATAAAAGAGTGGAAAAGCTGATAAGTAGGTTGTTTACCAAAAATACTTATTTTCTTAATAAGTAGAAACTAAGATAAGCTACTTGTAGCATAAGTAACTTAAGCAACTTAAGATCCAAACCGGCCCTTAGTGCACGCTAATGCTGGGAAGTGATCCCAAAAATTATGCATATTTAAAACTCAAGTACGTCAGACCACAAGAAAAAGTGAAGTTCAATGTTTACAATGAGAAATCCCTTGTTTAAGGGTTCTAAAGCATTTTATAATCACTGCTTTACAATGAGAAATCCCTTGCTTTATGTTTACAATGAGAAATCCCTTATTCAATGTCTACATGAGCTTTGGATCTGCTTATTTTGGGCTTATGTCATAAAATGATCTTGCAAAATGGATGGATGGTGTAGATATAACACATACATCACAGTGGGGGCCACAGAACTTGGTGACTTCAACACACCATCAAGGCGAATGGGGAGTGGGGTGTGTGACACACCATGCAATCCGCTTCCCGCTAAAGGTCACCGTCCAACATTTTCCTTCAGTGGACCCACATGTGTGTTGGATCACCCTTGATTTTTGAGCCTGCGTATAGTGAAAAATGGTGGGCCGGTCGGATTTGTCACAAACCTCACCAAAGTGGGTGCCCCAAAGGTTGGGGCTCATAGTGATGTTTTAGAGTAATCCAATCCGTCCACAAGTTTGGACTGATCATTCTACGTGAGATTCAAAAAGACGGGGCATATCCATAGCTCAAGTGGGCCACAATGTAAGAAACACTGAACAGTTAGAAGCCACCACCCGACTTTTTCTTGCTGTGGGACCCACCTGTACGTTAGATAAGCCTCAATTTTCAGCCTAAAATGAGATAGGGAAAATGGTGAATAGTTTGGATTTATCACAAGCCTCACGAAAGTGGGACCTGTCAAGATTGAAGGTTGCATGTGATGCCAATCACATTCTCCGACTACTCGTGAGTCGTGACAGATTAGATTGGAGATGGTTCTGGTAATGGTGGTGCCCATCGTGATGGTTGAGCGAAATCCAATCTGTCCACAAGTTTCACTATCTAAAATGTAATGCAGAAAATGGTACCGGTCCGGATTTGTGAAAATAACGAAAGTGGCCCACCTAGTTTTGTGGTTTCTTTTATGTTAGATGCGACAAACTTCGTGGACCAAAGCTACTTGCATCATCCGCCCATGCCGGTGAGTAAACTTGAACATTGGTCTACCGCTCTGATACCACTTAATGCAAGGAATACCAGCCAATATCCACCAAAAGCGCTAGAGCGACTGGGGAAGCATCGGAATATCCTTTTATCTAGGCCCTCCTAGGCAAACCGACCATGATCTTCCTGTGGGCTACCCTACATCTCACAGGTCCCACAATGAAACCCACCCCGTGGCCATTCTATATCACACAGACCTCACCTTGTGGCCATTCTGCATAACATAGACCCCACCTCGTTGCCATTCTGCATCATATAGACCCCACCTCGTGGGCCACCCTACCCTGCATCATCTAAAAATGTTTGGTTTTGATTGATTCGGGTAGTTGTGAAAATATAGTTGCCAAAGAAATGGCCAATAAGCTACAATTAAAATTGAAAAACATTCTAACCCTTACAAAATTTCTTGGTTAAAAAAAAAGGAGGTGAAGTTCTTATTAATGAAAGATCTTTGGTGAAATTCTGAATTAGTAAGTATTGTGATGAACTTTGATTAGATGTCTTACCTGTGGATGCTTTACCACATTTTTTGGGCGACCATAACGATTTGACCAGATGTATATTATGATGGAAGAAAAAGCGTTTATTCTCTTTCTCTCGATGGGGGTAAAGTATGTATTAACTCCTTTAAAAGAAATTCATTCTCGTGTCCCCAAAGAGCGTTGAGTTAATATTTTGTCTCTAAAGCATTTTGAATAAACTTATAAAGACATAACCCATGTTTATGCCCTTGTGGCCAAAGAATCCCTAAAGAAGAAGTGAGAGAAGTACCAAAATGTATGGTAGAACTCTTGAAAGAGTTTTTCGACACATCCAACATTGAATTGATTTGGTGTCGAGTGTCAGGTTGCCAAATTTTTCACATTACCACATGAGCCCCAAAGAGCACGCCAAGCTCCAAAGGCAAGTGAGATGACTATTAAAGAAAAGACTTATCCAAGAAAGCTTAAGTCCATGTGCAGTACCTACCCTCCTCACTCCAAATAAAGATGGAATTTGAAAGATGTGTATTGATAGAAGAGCTATCAACAAGATAACTACAAAATATCATTTTTTAATTCCTAGACTTGATGACATGTTACACGGTGCTCAAGTATTTTAAAAAATTAACCTTAGAAGTGAGAAATATCAAATTCGTGTCCAACTGGGTGATGAACGAAAAACCTCTTTTAAAAATCGAGAAAGCCTTTATGAATGGCTAGCCATGCCATTAGCCATTTGGAAAATTTGTTGTTGTTTACTTTAATTGCATGTATTTTTATATTTAGTTCTTCTAATGATGAACATACTAACCATGTGCGCCAAGTGTTGCAAGTTTTGTAAAGTGAAAAGCTTTATATCAACCTAAAAAAGTGTGCATTCATGACCAACAATGTAATCTTTTTAGGTAATGTTATCTTATCTCAAAGTGTCAAAGTAGACGAGGAGAAAATCAAAGCAATTGTAGAATGGCTGACCCCAAAATCAATTACCGAAGTGCGAAGTTTCCATGGCCTAACTACATTTTATCGATGGTTCATTAAGAACTTTAGTAGTATTATAGCCCCCGTGACCAATTGCATAAGGGCCAAAGACTTTGCTTGGACTTAAGAAGCCTAAGAGAGCTTCAACTTAATTAAGGAAAAACTAACCAAAGCACTCATGCATGCCTTGTCAAATTTTAATGAGGTATTTGAGGTAGAATGTGATGCATCCCACATAAGTATTGGGGTCTTTTTAAGCCAAAAGAGATACCTAATTGCCTACTTTAATGAAAAACTTGATGATGCTAAGAAGTGTTATTTTACCTATGATGTTGAGTTCTACACCATTGTGCAAGCCTTTCAATTTTGGCGTCACTACTTAATTCACGAGGAGTTGTGCTATACTCCAATCAAGAGGCCCTTCATTTTCTCAATGCCCAAAGGAAACTTAATTCTAGGTATGCTAAATGGTTCTCTTATTTACAAGAGTATACATTTATGATTCATCATAAAGCCAGTACCATGAACAAAGTTGCGGATGCATTTAGTCGAAAATCTTATCTCAATAAGATTTTGTCATTTGATATGATTGGATTTAATCTATTGCTGAAAAATTACAAAACCAACCCATATTTTGACAATGTTTAGGAAGAGTACTGTAAAAATTGGCAAAATGAAAAATATACCATTATAGAAGGATATCTTTTTAAAGGTAATAAATTATGCCTTCCTGAAGTATTTCTATAACACCAAGTCATAGCTGAATTACATGGTGGCGGCTTGGAAAATATCTTACGCAAAATTGTGTTAACCTGTACAAATCGACATCCAATTGGTCAGTTGATTGACATCGCCCGATCACCCTTCGGTTACCTGACGACCACACCTTTAATCACCCGGAGCAGTGCAAAATCATTCAAAGAGTTCTTTGTGCAAAATCTGTTGTGGTGGGATAAGTTTGCTCGATTGCCCGACGGGCCTGAGTCAGCATTTTGAGTCATCCGATTCCAACACATAATTCAACAGCATTCGAACCCTACTTGAAAGGCTATATGCAGTAAGCTTTGTAAGTTGAAGCTTTACCCAAAACGCAGTGTTTGAGGCCCACCATGATGCTTGCACCATATCCAACCCGTCCATCAAGTGTGCCCCTTCATTTTTATTGTAAGCACTAAAAAACTAGGGTAATTCAAAACTCAGGTTTGACACACCAGTTGAAACAGTTGGATGGGACACCCACCATTAAAAACCTTCTAAATGTTGTGTGAGTGCCACCGTGTTTTGGATGCACATTCAGAAGATAGACCACAGTACATGGTTCTAAAGGTTTTAGACATGACATTAAATGGCAAGGACCACCTAAGATGGATCAGCCTGATTTATTATCACCAAGGGAAACATGACAGGGAACATATGATGGGCCTCAAATTTGAAATTTTGAATAAGCCCGGCCTGTCAGGCCAAGTCCAAACAATTCAAAATCCAGGCCAAAGCCAACCGCAGGCCCGGCCTGTTCACAGCCCTAACAGTACTGGGGGCTACATATCACGTTGGCAGGTTAAGCTTACCCTGTAAGTTTTGTAGTCAATTAGACACAAGGTTCACGTTCATCTCCACTGTGTATATATATAGATGCATCGTTTTACAAATAAATAAATAAATAAAAATGCATCTAGTGGTTTGCATACGGTGGATTATGCAAAAATAATGGTTAGTAATGCACAACCAACTAGCTAGGAAAAAATGATATCCGTTGATTGCATGACTAGGATTATTTAGGTGGTTGGAATGGACTTGGGCACCGTCCATAAAATGCATTTTCTGCAATATTCTAGTAGTATATGATATTATAGATTGCTAAAGGAGCCTGGCATTGAACAGCCTTGGATACATGTCTAAAGTGGAATTTAACATTTAATTCTGCGAAATGATAAAACCAAACATGACGTGTGTAAAAAAAATTACGTTAAGAAGTTACCTTTCAAACATGACATAAATCATTTTCCAATAGAATTTTCATATCGAACCGAACACTTGGATAGCTTAATTAGACTATAATGAGTCTTTTCAATGTTTGAATATGCAAATGCCACATATGGGTATCAACGGCCTTTCAATGGACCGGTGGGTAATACGTACAATACTAGTTGGAAGTGTGAAACTTAAACATAATGCGGAATAATCGGATCGTTTATGCATCAAATAATGGAGATTCCATACTGTAATCTTAAAGCCATACCTGATTGGGAGGACATTCCCGATGCCGCCATGTTGCCGAGAAGAACTCTTGGTCTTCTGCACCTAACACCTTTAGGAGAATCACTCAATGGGACTAGGGTTTTCTCTTGTGTGTTGGTGAGGGGACCAAGACGTATATTTATAGGAAAGAGGGCCAGAGAAGCTTACCCATCACACTTCTCTCCTCTAGGGTCTCCACACCGTAGGTTTCCATATCTGGCTTAATAACCGCGTATAGGGAACACGGTTCAAGCGTCCCGCCCCAAACCTATTTGCAATGATCACAACTATAGTGGGGCCCACTGAATCGCTCAATCTGAATAATCCAACGGTCATGATTTAAACCGATGATCATGTGTGGCCCACTTAATGGAGTCTTACATTCTCCCACTTGGGCCACACTGATCTCTAAAAGAAAATAAAACATTTTATTTTATTTTGTGAAAAACATTTCATAAAACATGTTTGTTTCAAAAGTTCCTAATGGGCGCCCTACTGATTTCAAAACAATACCGTTGGATAATTATGAGCAACGCTTGTCAGATCCGGTCCATCAAGACCACTGATATTGAATCATGGTAGTCAGCACAACATTTCATATTTTCGAAGTGTGACGAATCACAATCACAGATACCAATAGCCTTAACAACATGGATCAATGATATGGGGTGTGGTATGAAGATTACACGTCTTATGTGATCATACGTGTTTATCTTCAAGTGGTCCTACTGAACGTGTCTCCAAGACACAAACCAAAGTCTTGCTTACTCAAAACTAAATGTGCACACTGAAGGAGAAGCAAGATATAAACTGAAAAATAGAATCATCAATGCATAAAAGATATCTCTAAAAAATGTCTGGACATAATCGGATCATACATGAAAACTCCCACTACTGAAATACATCCTTGGGATCAACGACTCCCATAGATGTCACATGCTCCTTAAAGAGCGTGATAGGAAGGCCTTTAGTGAGAGGATCCGCTATCATTAGCCTTGTGCCGATGAGTTCCACAGACACTTGATGATTCTGAAATCTCTCCTTCACAACAAGATATTTGATGTCAATGTGCTTTGACCTCGACGAATGCTTGTTGTTGTTGGAGAAGTTAACTGCAGCTGAACTATCACAATAGATCTTCAATGGTTTCGGGATCATCTGCACAACCCGTAAACCAGAGAAAAAGCTCTGAAGCCAGATCGCCTGATTCGTGGCTTCATGACAAGCTACATACTCTGCTTCCATGGTAGATGATGTCGTAATCGACTGTTTCACGCTCTTCCATGATACGGCTCCACCAACCATCATGAATACATAGCCCGAGGTGGACTTCTTGCTATCGAGACAACCAGCAAAATCTGCATCTGTATATCCTACCAACTCCAAATGGTCGGATCTCCTGTATGTGAGTTTGAAGTCCTTTGTCCTTTGCAGGTAGTGCAACACTTTCTTTACAACTATCCAATGATTCATTCCTGGATTGCTAAGGTACCTGCCCAACATTCCAACAACAAAAGCAATATCTGGACGCGTACAGACCTGAGCATATATGATGCTCCCTACTGCTGACGCATACGGAATAGCTTTCATCTTGTCCTTTTCTATGTCATTCTTAGGATACTGAAATTGACCAAATTTGTCACATTTTACAATAGGTGCTTGGCCAGGAGCACAACCTTGCATGCCAAACCTTTCGAAAACCCTATCAATATAGGTCCTGTGCGACAAGCCAAGTAATCCACGTGATCTGTCCCGGCTAATCTGAATGCTGATGACAAAGGAAGCATCACCAAGATCTTTCATCTCAAAATTTTGAGATAGAAATTTCTTAGTCTCATGCAACAATCCAATATCACTACTGGCCAGTAAAATGTTGTCAACATACAAGACCAAAATGATAAACTTACTCCCACTGATTTTCACATATATGCACTCATCCGCAGTGTTTTCAATGAAACCATATGAGGAAACAACTTCATGAAACTTTAGGTACCACTGTCGTGATGCCTGTTTCAACCCATAAATGGACTTCTTAAGTTTGCAGACCAGATGTTCTGAGCCTTTGGCTTTAAAACCTTCTGGCTGCAACATGTATACGTTCTCCATTAGATCTCCATTGAGAAAAGCAGTTTTCACGTCCATTTGATGTAGCTTCAAATCCATATGAGCCATAAATATCATGCATGTATTTTCATTCGATTGATTTGGGCCTTCAATCAAATGACCCAGAATGATGATGGGCCATAATCATCAAAATCTGGCAAGAGCCCAACGTATCATCACGATTTCTCCTTTGGGCGAAATTGTAACATACAGGAGGCTCTTCTGAACATGAAGCTGACCAATGTTGGTGAAATAAATCTAAGACGTCCATCACCTTTGGGTGAAATGAATCTCTCATACCTATATCACCATCACTAATCACTTCATCCCGCTCACATCCAGCCAAACGATGATACTTTTTTGTTCTGACCACCACTGCCTGGCTATGAACACAACTGAATGCAATCCTATAATGGAGGGTTACTGAATTCTAAGTACAGAAGTCTAGAAGTACGAATCGTTGCCAATTGAGGTCACTTTGGTGGCTAACACAATAAGCTTCAATCCCACTTCCAGACTCAAGGATTGCTACATGATCCTGCCCACAACGGACCATTCTGCAAAAGTTCTGATTTGACCTAAAACATGGCTGATGTTGGCCGCTCGTATGCTTAAACATATTCTAAAGTGATTGTTGGATTGGATACTTAATGGTCAACAACTAAATATCAGCCTTAAACATATGGGTAATGGCCTTATTTTAAACCAAATTTGAACTTAATAATGAATAACCATCTTCACTAAAGCCCAGCCCAAGGTTGGGCCCAAAATGAGCATCAAATAGGGCCTATAATTGGGCTTGATTAGACAAGTAACAGGTACAAAGCCTAGCTGTGACGCCCCACCCAGGGACACGATATTGTCCGCTTTGGCCAAAGGCCTCACGGCTTTGCTCTCGGGGTTGCCCCCAAAACGCGTCATTCCAGTTAAGGAAGATATTGTCCGCTCTGGTAGCCCCGACCGACTGGAGTGCTATTTTCGAAGGGGGTCCGGATCAGACGGCTCACCCCAACCCGCACTCGGACCATAGCCCGGATGAACCACCTCACGGGTTTGTTTCTGCCCAGCGGAAGCACATGGCCACACACCCACAGAACGCGTCATATCCATATGGTGGGAACTCCACTTATAGCCCAGTCCGAAGGCCACTCCCTTTCTGATGTGGGATTGAGTCCAAGGCCCTACCAACTTGAGCAATATTTTCGAAGCCCGACCAATCCCCAACGGGGACCCGGATGCAACCCTCGCTCGGACCACAGCCAGGCTGCACAAGGACCCTCCCCCCCAACGGGAGACAGAGCAACCCCGCTCTGATACCATCTGTGACGCCCCACCCAGGGACAATATCGTGTCCCTGGGTGGGGCGTCACACTAGCCCATGAAAATTCCATAAATATCTCCAGTTGGGCCTTATTCCAATCATCTTTGGATTAAACAGCAACAAGCCCAATTTTGGGTCCTGCAGATAGTTGGAAAAAGTAAGCCCAACATTAAATCCAGGCACTGGACTTAATAGAAAGGCCCAACGGCCCAATTCACAAGCCCACAGTCCGCTAAAAAATGGACCTAGCAATTGGACTGGGCCTGAACATTAAGTGGGCCTGTCTCAACCCGCTCGTCAAACAGCAACACGCTGTTACTCCCAAAATCCAGCCCATACGGCAACCCACTGTACATGCCCAAACAGCAGCCCCTTTTATTTTATTTTATTTTAGAAACAGCCACCCAAATCCAAATCTCTTCCAAAACCGATCCAGAAGTCGCAATCTGAGAATGGAAATTTCCATTCTCTCCTAAAATCAGGCATTGCCGCTGCAAAATCTTCTTCTTCCACTGCCGCTGCGCAGCAACCGCCTGTTGAACCTCCAATTTATACATTACATTGCCCATTACACGACAAGGTTTGCATGATTTTCATGGTTTAAAGGCCCACCTAACACATGTTTTGTGATTATAAGGATGAGAGCGGACTTCATTCAATTACAAGTCAAAAGAACGCTTCTAGAGCTTTTGGATGAGGATGAAAGAAGATCAAAGAAAGGAGAAAGCAAAGAGAAGAGAGAGAAGAAGAAAAAAAAGAGAAAAAGAAGAAACGAAGAACAATGTGAAGAGGGCTAACCGGTCAGTTGCTGATCAAAAGGGAGAGCAGGCCGACCGGTCTTGACCGGTCGGCCATACACACTAGAAGCTGGAAAATACAGGCCGACCGGTCATGACCGGTCGGCTGTCTACGCTGGAACAACACTCAAATTGGTCCGACCGGTCATGACCGGTCGGCCACACTTGCTGGATGAATGGATAGCCTGTCCGACCGGTCATGACCGGTCGGCTGTACTCCCTGGAATGCTTAGAAAATCAGTCCGACCGGTCACGACCGGTCGGCCCTGCGTAAGAGGATTCCTTTCTAAAGCTGGACTCCGAAAATTGCTGCGCAACGTGTAGTCTTTCGCAGAATCCGACGCAAGGGAGGTTGCTTGCTATAAAAGGACACCTAGGGGTTCTCCCTAGGGTATCAGAGAGGCTAAGGAACGTGAGTTTGGAGAGCGAAGGCGATTGTGGAGCGGCTGTAACTCTCCTATTCGGGTTTTTCTATTTTTATGCTTTATTTCAGAGTTTTTAGTTGTAGCATGACTATGCTCGGCTAAAACCTCTCAGCTAAGGCTGAGAGGTGAAGCTTGTAGCTAATTCTATGTTGGTTTCAGTTTAATTCAAGTAATTTACATTCAAGTTTGGATTTTTACATGATTTAGTTCCAAAAAGTGGTAGTTTGAGACGTCTTATCTGAGTTTATGTGCTCCGGACATGAATTCCTTTTAATTCTCTGAGATTATCATGTTTGTTTATCTAAATTCGGATTATAGTAATCCTTGAGCAAGCCATAGTCCAGAGGCATGGCTGTTACTCCGCAGGCTATGGTTTTGAGTTTGGTATTGATTTTATTGGACTAGAACTTGGAAGTTCAACTTGAATGTGATGAAATGTGTGTGAATGCTTTATTCTCCAACTAGATGAGAGATAGGACTTCAAATCTAGTTGTGTTTTCTACTTGGATTGACTGAATTGACATAGGATTGCTACAAGTGGATCCTTGAAAGCCTTAGTACTTTATATCTCTGATTTTTCATTAAGTTCCTGTTTTAAGTAAACACTTAATTAAATCTGATTTCTATTAAAAACTGAGTTGCTGGAGTGATTTAGGAACTGTTACTATTTCCCTGTGGATCGACCTCGGTCTTACCGAGTTTTATTACTACATCGCAGCCTTACACTTGAGGCGAGCGAACACCGCCGACGGGAAGGACGAAAGGGTTTGATGTCTTCGCCATGGCTGATTGGGAAGATGAGTTCCGGTTAGGAAAAGGGCGGCCATTAATGGCAGTGAGTCGATTCGACCACAGGATTTTCGGCCACCTTGAATGATCGACGGTCTCTGCCACTGATTGATGAGTCAGCAGAGTCCGCAGCCGCTGCTGCAGAAGATGGGTTTTTTTTTTTTTTTTGTATTGGCATGAAGCCGCTGCCGCCATCAATGGTCGTGGATATTCAAGATCTGATACCATCGTCTCCAAGATCTGGATATTCAAGATCGGGTGACGATCTGATCTGTTATTCAAAGAAAATCCAGATCTGTTTTGGCAGCCTATAATAATGGATGTCATCAATGGCTGGGATTGACTTCCAGCATCTACCGACAGACCGCTGCTGTCTCTAACGATAGAGATGGGCTGAGTTGCGACAAGATCTGTCGATGATTATAACCGCGAACGATCGCCGATCGGGATCTCATTGGGAAGACCGATGGTAGGGTTTCAGGTGGTCTGATTGGGAACCATGATTGCTATCCCTTTCATCAACGGCCATGGGTGCGGACTATCAGGGAGATGGGTAAGGTTTTCTCTTGTGTGTTGGTGAGGGGACCAAGACGTATATCTATAGGAAAGAGGGCCAGAGAAGCTTACCCATCACACTTCTCTCCTCTAGGGTCTCCACACCGTAGGTTTCCATATCTGGCTTAATAACCGTGTATAGGGAACACGGTTCAAGCATCCCGCCCCAAACCTATTTGCAATGATCACAACTATAGTGGGGCCCACTGAATCACTCAATCTGAATAATCCAACGGTCATGATCTAAACTGATGATCATGTGTGGCCCACTTAATGGAGTCTTACAGGAAGAACCACCCAAATTTCAGTTGGAAGAATGCTCCCATGGGCAATCCTACCAACTCTCAAGGAGGGCCACCCATGCAAAATATAGCCCCACCTCAATTCTCATTGGAGGATACCTTGAAAGCGTTTATACAAGGGCAAACGCAAATCAATCAAACCAATCAGCAAATGTTCCAAGAGCGATGAGATTAAGGGACGCTTGAATGCTAGGGAAGGGACCTTTCCGGCCCAACCTCAGCCCAATCCAAAGCAAGTACATGAAGTGAGCATTCCTAATCCTTCCAACCAACACATGGAGCAAGCCAAATCCATCACCACTCTTAGAAATGGTAAAAAAATTGACAAATCTATTCCGGTGAAGGCCGACAAGCCTAATGATCCGGTAAATTCTGAAGATAAGGATGGATCTAACTTAGCCCCACAAGAAACGGAACGCGTTTACAAGCCCGCAGTACCATTCCCTTCAAGATTGGTTGCCCCAAGATCTCTTCCAAACTCTCATGATATTCTAGAGATTTTCAGACAAGTCAAGATTAACATCCCTTTGCTTGATACCATCAAATAAATCCCCGCTTATGCCAAGTTTCTAAATGACCTATGCACAACAAAACGTAAATATAATGTGCAGTAAAAGGCCTTCTTAAATGAGCAAGTGAGTGCCATTCTCACTTAAAAGACCCCCCCCCCCCAAAAAAAAAATTCAAAGATCCCGGTAGTCCCACCGTCTCATGTATCATTGGAGACTACCGGATTGAGCATGCATTGCTAGATTTGGGGCAAGTGTGAACTTAATCCCATACTCGGTATATGAGCAATTGGGTCTTGGTGAATTAAAACCCACCAAACCACGTTGCAACTCACTGATAGATCTATCTGTGTACCGAGAGGGATAGTTGAGGATGGTCTAGTCCAAGTTGACAAATTCTACTACCCGGTAGATTTTATCGTCTTGGACACACAACCGATTTTGGATGCTAGCACTCAAATACCGGTGATCTTAGGCCGCCCATTCCTTGTGACATCAAACGCAATCATCAATTGCTGGAATGGGGTGATGCAACTATCCTTTGGAAACATGACATTAGAGGTGAATGTGTTTCACTTGGGCAAAAGACATAGGGATGTCGATGATGATGAGTTCCTCGAGGTAAACATGCTTGAATCTTTTGAAGAAGAACTCCTCCAACTTGAACCACTAGAAAGCTTGGAGGCATGCTTGGCACATTTCATGGATTCCGAAGACCCCATCATTAGTGGAATTGTGCAAGCATTGAATATAGAAAGACCGGTAGTTGGTACTAGCCGGTGGAGGCCCCATTTTGAAAAGTTGCCACCAACCACATCAAGGCCTCTACCGTCTAACATCAAACCACCGAAGCTTGACCTTAAACCATTGTCATCCGAGCTTAAATATGTATATTTGGGTCAAGAGGAAACTTTCCCAGTTGTCATTGCCTCTCACCTAGAGAAAGACCAAGAGCTCAAGTTGATTGAGCTTCTCAAAGAACATAGGGAAGCCATAGGTTGGACAATAGCGGATCTCAAAGGGATAGATTCTTCGGTTTGTACTCACCGTATACACTTTGAAGAAAATGCAAAAACGACTAGACAACCTCAAAAAAGGCTAAATCCGAACATGATGAAGGTTGTCAAAGCCGAGGTGTTAAAGCTATTAGATGTGGGTATCATCTACCCCATCTCGGATAGCCAATGGGTGAGTCCTACCCAAGTTGTCCCCAAGAAATCCGGTATTACCATCATAGAAAATGCCAACAACGAGCTTATACCGACTAGAGTAACCACCGGTTGGCGTATGTGTATTGATTATCGGAAGCTCAACACGGTCACTAGGAAAGACCACTTCCCTCTCTCATTCATGGATCAAATTTTGCAGAGGTTAGCGGGTCATTCCTATTATTGCTTCCTAGATGGTTATTCTGGATACAACCAAATTGAGATAGCTCCAGAGGACCAAGAGAAAACCACATTTACATGCCCGTTTGGTACCTTCGCATACCGAAGAATGCCATTCGGGCTATGTAATGCACCCGCCACATTCCAACAATGCATGTTGAGTATTTTCTCGGACATGGTGGGTGAGTTTCTTGAGGTATTCATGGACGAATTTTTTGTTTTTTGTTGTACTTTTGATGAGTGCCTCAATCACTTGAAGTTGGTATTGATGAGGTGTGAGGAGAAGAACCTCGTTTTAAACTGGGAAAAGTGTCATTTCATGGTACATAGAGGAATAGTCCTTGGACATATCATCTCGTCTAATGGAATAGAGGTAGACCGGGCAAAAATTGACATAATTTCCAATCTACCACCACCCAAAAGCATACGCGATGTGCAGTCCTTCCTTGGACACGCCGGTTTCTATAGAAGATTCATAAAGGATTTTAGTCATATCTCAAGGCCTTTATGTAACCTTCTACAAAAGGAGAACCAATTTAAGTGGAGTGCCGAATGTCAATCAGCTTTTTCAAAGCTAAAAGACATGTTGACAACCGCTCCTATCATGCAACCACCAGATTGGTCCATACCTTTTGAGTTGATGTGCGACGCAAGTGACTATGCTATTGGGGCGGTGTTAGGCCAAAAGAAGGACAAGAAGCCCCATGTTATCTACTACGTAAGTAGGACCTTGAATCCCGTCCAAGTTAATTATTCGACTATGGAGAAAGAGCTCCTAGCTGTCATTTTTGCCTTGGACAAATTCAGGCCTTACTTAATAGGATCCAAGGTTATTGTTTACACAGATCATGAGGTGCTGAAACACCTTCTTTCTAAGAAGGATGCCAAGCCCCGTTTGCTTAGATGGATCCTACTCCTTCAAGAATTCGATTTGGAGATCAAAGACAAGAAGGGGGTAGAAAATGTGGTGGCGGATCATCTATCCCGCCTAGTCCTACCTAATTCCATTGACGAGTCACCTATTGAGGACTCATTCCCTGATGAACAACTCCTTGTTGCTATGCATCCACCATGGTACGCTGATATAGCCAATTATCTTTCCACAGGTGTGCTGCCGATTCATTGGACTGTGCAGGACAAACGTAATTTTCTAAGGGAAGTGCGCAGATTTCTCTGGGATGAACCTTTATTGTTTAAATATTGCCCAGACTAAATTATAAGGAGATGTGTCCCTGATGATGAACATAATTTCGTCATCTCCTTTTGTCATGATCAAGCATGTGGGGGTCATTTTTCCGCCAAGAAAACTACTGCAAAAATTCTGCAGTGTGGTTTTTATTGGCCCACGCTATTCAAGGATACCCACAAGTTTTGCAAAGCATGCGAGCGCTGCCAAAAGTTAGGAGGACTATTCCGTCGACATATGATGCCTCTCACCCCAATTCAATATCTTGAAGTCTTTGACTGTTGGGGCATCGATTTCATGGGACCATTCCCCTCATCATTTGGACATGTCTATGTATTGCTTGCCGTAGACTATGTGTCTAAATGGATAGAGGTTATCCCATGTAGAAACAACGATCATCGTACGGTTCTCAAGTTCCTCAAAGAAAACATACTCTCTAGATTTGGGACGCCTCGAGCCATCATTAGTGATGGTGGTGCTCACTTTTGCAACAAACCTTTTGAAGCTTTAATGAAGAAATACGGTATTAGGCATAAAGTGAGTACCCCATACCACCCACAGACAAGTGGGCAAGCTGAAATCTCCAATAGGGAAATCAAACAGATTTTGGAAAAGACGGTGAGACCGGATCGCAAGGATTGGTCCCTAAGATTAGATGATGCACTTTGGGCTCACTGTACCGCCTACAAGACACCCATTGGAATTCCCCTTATAGACTTGTCTATGGGAAAGCTTGCCACTTGCCTGTGGAGATAGAACACAAAGCCTATTGGGCAATTCGGGCTTTAAATTTTGACATTGACAAGGCTAGCTCGCTTCGCAAACTTCAATTAAATGAGCTTGATGAGATCCGGGACGATGCATATGAGATCTTGAGAATTTACAAGAGTAAGATGAAGGCCTTTCATAACAAGCACATCTTCAGGAAATCTTTCCAGGAAGGACAGAAAGTGCTCTTGTATAACTCCCGACTTCATCTTTTTTCGAAAAAATTACGATTTCGATGGACCGGCCCATATATTGTCAAAGAAGTTTTTCCTCATGGGGCTGTGGAGATTGAGAATGCAGCGAATGGTAACTGTTTTAAAGTTAATAGACAACGCCTTAAACCATTTGTTAAGAAATTTGATTCAGAGGACATGTCCATCACTCTGAATGATCCTGTGTATCAGGATGATTGATCTCCTAGTCTGATGGAGGTATAGCATAGGTAGGTTTAGTTTTATTTAGTTTTACTGTTTTAGTAGCTTTAGTTGTTGGGTTGTAGACTTCCATGATCGCTCTCTCAGGTATTATTGTTCTCACTCTCTCATATTTTACCATTGCTCTCATGTTCATGCTCATTGCATATCTTTTTTTACATTGAGGACAATGCAAAATTTGGTTGGGGGGTGAGATGAGATCCTTCATCTAGCACGATGCAACATTTCGAGCCTCATATGCACAAATTTTTTCGAATTTTCTAAAAATTCAAAACTCTTTTAGAAAACTTATTTCCATGCATTCGAGATGATAGGAGTATAAGAAGAGGAGATACGAAGTGTGTGATGTTGTAAGTCTTGAATTTATCCCAACATAATGGTTTTATATGTTAGTTCCCCTATTGCTGTGATCAGTAGAAAATTTGAACACTTTTTACACCTAGTTCACATTACACGATTTTCATGGGTTGAAAGGATTATGTGATTTGTGGATTAGCTAGACTTTGATTTAGAGGTGTTGAGAAATCAAGCTGGGGTATTTTGTCCATCCTTGTCCATGGGAAAATAACGAAAGATATGGATTTTTAAAAATCCTATCTAAATCAAAAGAAAAAGGAAAAGAAAGGATGAAATCGAAAATAAAGGAAAAATGGTGGAAAATTCTGAAAAGGGCTACCTATTACCAACCGGGGGATGGTCGAACCGTAACCAAAGCCGGAAATGGGACGTAGTGTGAAAGCCGTCAGAAGGACGGTAAGGAAAATTCCTGTCATATGCTTGTTGTTGCTCTGTGCACCTTAAAATCCTTGGTTTACTTAATCTATGAAGAAGATAATCCCAGAAACTCATGAGATAAACTTTCACTATACACACTAGGTTGAATTTGTTCGAGTTCTTCTATTTATCAATCAATCAGCGGAAATTTCATGTAGACACTTATTATGTTTTGAGAGTTTAAGGTTTCAGCTTCTAGCACCTAATTTCTCCAAATTTTATACTTGTATCTCTTGGAATGGATAGAAACATGGTTTCTGATGGAGGTTTGGTTTGGAGGGTTAAAATTGTTTCACGCATGTTTTGCTCGGGACTAGCAAAAAGCTGGTTGGGGGTGTGTTGAACCTCCAATTTATACATTGCATTGCCCATTACATCGCATTATATGCATGGTTTTTATGCTTAAAAAACCTATCTAATGCATGTTTTGTGATTTCAGGGATGAGAGCGGACTTCACCAAATTGGAGACTAAAAAGAGTCAATTGAAGCCATTGGATGAAGATTGAAGAAGGACTAAAGAAAGTAGAAAGAGAGGAGAAGAAAGGAAGAAAGAAGTCCAAGGAGAAAGCAGGAAACAGAGGCCAAGACCGGTTGTGCGACAGGTCGTCCATCGCCAGGACCGGTCGTCCGACCGGTCCGATTGTGCACAGAAGAGGAATGTTCACAGAAGGTCACTGGACCATTCACGACCGGCCTTCCGATGCCCAGACTAGTCGTGCGACCGGTCCTTCAATTAAATTTTAAAGACGGAATTTTGGAAAAACTCACTGGACCGATTTTGACGTTTTGCAACCGCTCGTGCGACCGGTCGTCAGGGAGCTCAGACCGGTCGTGCGACCGGTCGTCTGCATAACAAAGCTTCTCCGTGAAGCTCCGAGATTTTCTGCGTAGTGCGTAAGTGTGGACCCTCGCCGATTTTCCGCGCTCCCACATGACGTTCTTCTCCCTTCCCCTTTCCTTTCAGAAAAGAAGGAGATGAGGATGCGTGAGTGCGAAATCGCCGTTTGTGCCACTGGCTTGCCTCGTTCTCGAGGGCTTTGTTTAGTTGTCGTGTTAAGCCGGATGTGTTAAAATGAGTTTGTATAAGACCAGAGTCGCCACTAGCCAGTTACTTCGAATCTACAGACCCCGTAGAAACGTTAGAGAAGGAAATCCGAAGATTCCTTCCTCTAAAATGACTCCTATTGATCTGCGGTCAGAGATTCAAGGTAAGGGATCACGGTTACAGGGTGGGAAGAGGTTAAGCACCCCACACACTGCCCGTACCGAAGTACGGTCTCTACTTCACAGAATCGATCGAATACTTGAAAGTCTAGTTTAATCCTCGTATATTCTCATGGATGACATGATGCATGAATGCGGGTCTGAACAGTAAGAGTTTCTGATGGGCAGGTTCCAACAACGGGCAAGCCCAGAGCGTACGCTCGAACTGACAGGTGCTTTATGCGAGATGGTGCATGCTGTGTGCTTGAATATTCAAAGTGTCTATAGTGATATGTACGTGAATGCAGGTCTGAACAGTAAGAGTTTCTGATGGGCAGGTTCCAACAACGGGCAAGCCCAGAGCATACGCTCGAACTGACAGGTGCTTTATGCGAGATGCATGCGGTGTGGTTGAATAATCAAAGTGTTTGTAGTGAAGCAGGGGGGTTGGAAGGAAAGTAAATGTTGCACTTATGCTAGATGCAAATGAGATGATGCTGGAAAAGAGTAGCTGGATGGACGGAAGTGTCGCAAGGGTTTGCTTCGAGTGGCTGGATTAAGACTTGGGTGGCTTGAGAGGCTTGGACCAGTGGTCAAGCTGGGCTGGACCAGGGCTAGGCTCTCCTCACTCGGGCTCTCCTTGGTGGAAAAATGGGCTAAGGGGTGAAAGAGGGTGATTCAGATGGACGGGCTCTCTCTGGCTGAGTGGTCTGTTGAAATGAGAAGGGGAGGGGGGTATTTATAGCAGCGAGCAGTGGTAGAGCTCGTAATTTGTCTCGGGCGGCCTGCTATGGGCCGCCCGTACGACCGCTCCTCGGTTTCCAGCGATGTACGGTTGCTTCCTCGGGGCTGCTGTTTGACTAGCTGGGTCGACTCAGTGAGTTGACTCAGCGGGTCGACTCGGTGATTTGACTCGACGGGTTGACTCAGCGGGTTAACTCAGCGGGTTAACTCAGCGGTTAACTCAGCGGGTTGACTCAGTGAGTTTGACTTTTTTGAGATTTTTTTACTGGCTTTTTTTTCTGGTGGGTTTTTTAGGCTGATGTTTAAGACTGGGTTGACTGGATTCAGGCTTGATCTGGGCTATGGAATGGGGCTTACAAGGGTGAGTTTGGCTGAGTTTGGACTTAGGATTTAGGGGTATGGTCCTCCATTCAACCAGCTATCTCTACCAACAGTGTAGCTAAAGGTGGGGTGTCTACAGTAAGCTTACGCAATTTCTAGATGTTTCCGACGCAAGGGGCTTTCCCACTATAAAAGGACACCTAGGGGCTCTTCCTAGGTCATCATAGAAGCCAAGGGACGTCGTGGGAGAGAACGGAAGTCGTCGTGGAGCGTCTGCAACCCTCCAAACTCCGATTTTTCTAGTTTTTATGCTTTCTTATTTGAGTTCTAGTTGTAGTATGACAATGCTCGGCTAGAATCTCTCAGCTAAGGCTGAGAGGTGAAGCTTGTAGCTAATTTCATGTTTAATTCAAGTTAATTCAAGTGATTTTCAATTCAAGTTTGGATTTTGCATATTCTAGTTCTTCAAGTTGGTAGTTTGAGTTCTAGTTGTAGTATGACAATGCTCGGCTAGAATCTCTCAGCTAAGGCTGAGAGGTGAAGCTTGTAGCTAATTTCATGTTTAATTCAAGTTAATTCAAGTGATTTTCAATTCAAGTTTGGATTTTGCATATTCTAGTTCTTCAAGTTGGTAGTTTGAGATGTTTTATGAGAGTTCATGTGCTCCGGACATGAATTCCTTGCAATTCTCTGAAATTATCATATGTTGTGGTGTTTAGATTCAAATTATGGTAATCCTTGAGCAAGCCATAGTCCATAGGCATAGCTGTTACTCCGAAGGCTATGATTTCGAAGTCTACATGTGTTGAATGGGGACTACAACTTGGAAGTTCAACTTGAATGGAATTGAATGTTTTTGAATGCTTTACTTTCCAACTAGATGAGAGATATGACTTCAAATCTAGTTGTGTTCTATACTTGGATTGATTGGATTGACATGGGATTGCTACAAGTGGATCCTTGAATGCCTTAGTACCTTAAACCACTGATTTTTATTAAGTTACTATTTTAGTTAATTACTCAATTGAATTCTCTATTTATTGCAAACTGAGTTGCTGGAATAGTTTGAAAGTTGTTTCAAATTCCCTGTGGATCGACCTCGGTCTTACCGAGTTTTATTACTACATCGCAGCCTTACACTTGAGGCAAGCGAACACTATTGCAAGAAGCTAATGATCAAAAAGGCAGAAGCCCTCATGGAGAAAATGAGGAAAATAAGTTTCACTTCAACCCTCCATGGATGCCAATGTCATGCCAGATTGCAACACATTCGTCAGGATGAGGGGCCTCACTGCAGGCAACGATATTGCTGGTGGAGCGATTCATCAATGAAATGAAGAGGAATGGCTAAAGAAAAATGTATTTTTGTTATTCACAAAAGGTAGGAACTCACCAGCTGAGTATTATTGCATTGAAGAAAAGGAGTGAAGCGGACACAGGGACTACATGACCGTTAAAAACAACGAGCCCACTAACAAAATGACACAACCAGACCACCACCTTACAGCGGATCCCAGAGACATCCATAACCCCATCAGACAAGCTAATAGCAGATCCCAGAGACATCCATAACCCCATCAGAATATAACAAGCTCACAGCTCCAGCACACTAGCCAGTACTGCACCATCAGAAAGTTGTGTGTGTGCCGGGGGCAGGCAAACATTTAATTACCACACACCACACCAACTACCATTTATAGAAATACGTCCAGATCCACCAAGCATAAACAACAACCATCCAAACCCCACCTCAGACCAAGCATGAAGCTCACCATTTGGCAGCAGGAAGACATCAGAAGCAGAATTTTACACAATCATTTGTAATAAAATTCTTCTCACTGCATAACCTCAAGAAGCTCATCCAGAATCTAGAAAAATATATTACACCAACATATGCAATAGAGATCTTCACATACAATCTTCCGAAAAGAAAGGAGGCAAATTAACTCATCTCCTTATTGTACAAACACGAAAATCTTCCCTCTAACCAAACAAGAACCCACACTAGAACTATAAAGAAGGCTAACTGTCCAAAGACAAGTACCAAGAGATCTGTTTTGAGAGTGCTTGTTCTTAGCTTACACTAGAGTCCAAAATTTGAACAGGCATTGGCTGCTTATCATCAAGTCCCCTAGAACAAGAGAAATTGTCAGTCTCATTCAAAATGCATTTATTTTCAAAAATAAAATTTCTTCGAAGTATAAGAAATTCTATCATTCACACTTCATGAGCACCTTCTCAAACACATGGTCCTAAATCTTGTAACTTAATAAGTTATATTCATCTGTTGTGTAAACATCAGATCGTGGAAGGAATTTCAATCGATATGCTACATACTAAAGATTTTTGCAATTTGAATGATTGCATATAATTCACGCAAATTCGAATTCGGTTTTTCTTTGCTTTTCTTTTTCTTTTTTTTTCTTTCTTCCTTTTCTTAGTTAGGATTTGAATTTGTTTCATAATCTTTTAATTGATGAAAGAATCCATATCTAGGGACAATCACAAATTTCCAAGTCTCCACCGGTCCACATTACCTTTCAATTTGTGGCGCGCAAACAGGTCAGCAATATGACACTGGTCTATAGTCAACTGAGAAGGCCAAAAATTGGTGGCAGGGATGTTCGACTTGACGTTTTAGGGATTTTCCATAGTAACAATGGGTCCCCAGATGGGGATTTAACATATCAATATTCTCAATTTTTAACCAAATTCCCCAATTAAGGATTTAAATTAGGGAAAATTCCTAAATAGGGTAAATCTCCAAATAAGGAAAACCCACAATTAAATTTCTTGGTTCAGAGCCATGAATTCAGTGAGAAAAACAAAAAAGTGAAGAAAAATACCCCTGAAAATTTCAAAGACAGATCCAGACTAGAGTGGGCCCGCTGCTGAGGATGTTGGAGGCATCAGCAAACCCCCTAATATACATTGTTCTGTCATTCCCTAACAGCTCGAGCTTTTAGCGCAACTGGTCAGTAACATGATATCAGAGTAGGACTTCCGGTGTTCAAGTCCAATATTGTCGCTCATTCAATATTGTAGCCCAAAAACTAACCTACAGAAGAAGAAGAAAAAAAAAAAAAAAATAGTTTTGCGGTCTAATTTTATTATACAATCGTATCCATCTCCGTAAACACACAAACCTACAGTCCATAAGAAATGCCATTTTTACCGTTCAGATCGGGACTGAAGACAGACACACAGGCAGGAAGATAATAATTGTACATCCATCCCACAAGGTATACGAAAAATAATTATGAGGAAAAAAAAAAAAAAAAACAGAGAGACAAAAAAGCCATCCTTACGGGTCTTTAAAGATAACAGAGGGTATGTCTTGGATCTTAAACCAGTCCTCTCCATCGTTCTCTCTCACTCTTTCTTTGAATTCTTCCGGCATCAATGCCAACGTCAATTCTTGAAGGGTGGTGAGATGCCGCAATCCATCTGGAAGCATCTTCAATTTTGTGCAGTGAAAAATATGTAAAGATGTAAGATTCGGCATCGCTCCTTCCTCCACTCTCCACTCCTCTAATTGATCCAATCCAAAAATATGCAGAACGTTAAGCAGCGGAAACCCTCCAGCTGAGAAAACCATTTCCTTCGTCTTGTAAACTTGCTGATGATATTCGAGAATCCGAAGGTTGGGCAGCTTCTCCAGTGTTCCCATCGGGTCTCTCTCTAATTTGGACCAATTCAAGTATAGCCTGGTGAGATTAGGTGGGAATTCATGCAGGTCTGGTAGTTTCTCTAAGCGTCCATCCAAATACATGTCATATAGATGCTGATGATTTGAGAAGGACTCGAAAGCTGGAATCGAGCTTCCAGATTCTTCCTTTAGCCAAAATGATCTGAGGTGTACCAATTTAGAAATAGAACGGGATGATGCCATATTGAAATGTCCGCATATCCACAATTCTCTCAAATTGGTCAGTTTTTCCAACTCATATTCTGTCCAGCCACCAGCACATACGTATCTTAGAGTCTGGAGATTGCTTAAGCGATGCAGTGGTGTATCGTCACTGAATTTACATCGATATGTTACCCATAGGTGCCGTAACTGTTCCATCTTCCAAATATCATCTGGTAGCGTTATGGTAATTTTAGACATTAGATTGAGAGTCTGTAAATTGGAGAGGCGGATTATGGTGGATGGTAGCCTGTCTAAAAGGTCATCCTGAGAGA
Organism: Liriodendron chinense; assembly: GCA_003013855.2. Classification (NCBI taxonomy): domain Eukaryota; kingdom Viridiplantae; phylum Streptophyta; class Magnoliopsida; order Magnoliales; family Magnoliaceae; genus Liriodendron; species Liriodendron chinense. Next base: position 508,460 of record PVNU02003407.1, read on the forward strand.
TAGGTACCTCAAGTGGATTAGAGACCCTATTTCATCCGGGAGCCTAGTGAGCCCTACGTGCCGTAGATCCATTACCCGAAGAAATTTGAAAGCCCCCCAGAGGCTTTTCAACACCTGTGTTTCGATCCCTTCCCATGATTCATTGAAGCGCAAGAATGAATCATGGAGGCAGGACCACCCAATTTCCACACAAAAACATAAACAGAACAGACAACACAAGCTAAAAACAATCCACAGGGAGAATACAGGACCAAATAAAAACCAGCCCTGGCCCTTCCAGTTACATGCAGCCCCAAAGGGAACAGGATCTAGAAACACAGGGAACCTCCACAATCACCTAACCTCCACACTCTCTACCCATGACATAAACAAGTCATGAAAATCATGAAAGAAGCAAATTCAATCACCATCACTGACTACATGAAATAACCGCCTACTGTACCAAGCTTCTCAATTGCCATTGCAAGAAGCTAATGATAAAAAAGGCAGAAGCCCTCATGGAGAAAATGAGGAAACTGAGCTTCACTTCAACCCTCCATAGATGCCAATGTCATGCCAGATTGCAACACATTCGTCAGGATGAGGAGCCTCACTGCAGGCAACGATATTGCTGGTGGAGCGATTCATCAATGAAATGAAGAGGAATGGCTAAAGAAACATGTATTTTTGTTATTCAAAAAAGGTAGGAGCTCACCAGCTGAGTATTATTGCATTGAAGAAAAGGAGTGAAACGGAAACAGGGACTACATAGCCATTAAAAACAACAAGCCCATTAACAAAATGACACGACCAGACTACCACCTTACAGCGGATCCCAGAGACATCCATAACCCCATCAGACAAGCTAATAGCAGATCCCAGAGACATCCACAACCCCCATCAGAATATAACAAGCTCACAGCTCCAGCACACTAGCCAGTACTGCACCATCGGAAAGTTGTGTGTGCGGGGGGCAGGCAAACATTTAATTACCGCACACCACACCAACTACCATTCATAGAAATACGTCCAGATCCACCAAGCATAAACAACAACCATCCAAACCCCACCTCAGACCAAGCATGAAGCTCACCATTTTGCAGCAGGAAGACATCAGAAGCAGGCTTTTACACAATCATTTGTAATAAAATTCTTCTCACTGCATAACATCAAGAAGCTCATCCAGAATCTAGAAAAATATATTACACCAACATATGCAATAGAGATCTTCTCATACAATCTTCCGAAAAGAAAGGAGGCAAATTAACTCATCTCCTTATTGTACAAACACGAAAATCTTCCCTCTAACCAAACAAGAACCCACACTAGAACTAAAAAGAAGGCTAACTGTCCAAATACAAGCACCAAGAGATCTGTTTTGAGAGTACTTCTTCTTAGCTTACACTAGAGTCCAAAATTTGAACAGGCATTGGCTGCTTATCATTAAGTCCCCTAGAACAAGAGAAATTGTCAGTCTCATTCAAAATGCATTTATTTTCAAAAATAAAATTTCTTCGAAGTATAAGAAATTCTATCATTCACACTTCATGAGCACCTTCTCAAACACAAGGTCCTAAATCTTGTAACTTAATAAGTTATATTCATCTATTGTGTAAACATCAGATTGTGGAAGGAATTTCAATCGATATGCTACATGCTAAAGATTTTTTCTATTTGAATGATTGCATATAATTCAAGCAAATTCGAATTCGGTTTTTCTTTGCTTTTCTTTTTTTTTTTTCTTTCTTCCCGATCCTTTTCTTAATTAGGATTTGAATTTGTTTCATAATCTTTTAATTGATGAAAGAATCCATATCTAGGGACAATTACAAATTTCCATGTCTGCTAGTGATAATTTCCAAGTCTCCACCGGCCCACATTACCTTTCAATTTGTGGCGCGCAAACAGGTCAGCAATATGACACCGGTCTATAGTCAACTGAGAAGGCCAAAAATTGGTGGCGGGGATGTTCGACTTGATGTTTTAGGGATTTTCCATAGTAACAATGGGTCCCCAGATGGTGATTTAACATATCAATATTCTCAATTTTTAACCAAATTCCCCAATTAAGGATTTAAATTAGGGAAAATTCCTAAATAGGGTAAATCTCCAAATAAGGAAAACCCACGATTAAATTTCTTGGTTCAGAACCATGAATTCAGTGAGAAAAAACAAAAAGTGAAGAAAAATACCCCTGAAAATTTCAAAGACAGATCCAGACTAGCGTGGACTTGCTGCTGAGGATGTTGGAGGCATCAGCAAACCCCTTGATACACATTGTTTTGTTATTCCCTAACAGCTCGAGCTTTTAGCACAACTGGTCAGTAACATGGTATCAGAGTAGCACTTCCAGTGTTCAAGTCCGATATTATAGCGCATCCGATATTGAATTGGTGACAGAATGCCGCCAAAAAAATGACCTACTGAAAAAAAAAAAATTAGTTTTGCGGTCTAATTTTATTATACAATCGTATCCATCTCTATAAACACGCAAACGTACAGTCCATAAGAAATGACATTTTTACCGTTCAGACCGGGACTGAAGACAGACACACAGGCAGGAAGATAATAATTGTATATCCATCCCGCAAGGTATATGAAAAATAATTATGAGGAAAAAGAAAAAAAACAGAGAATGCCGCCAAAAAAATGACCTACTGAAAAAAAAAAAAAATAGTTTTGCGGTCTAATTTTATTATACAATCGTATCCATCTCTATAAACACGCAAACGTACAGTCCATAAGAAATGGCATTTTTACCGTTCAGATCGGGACTGAAGACAGACACACAGGCAGGAAGATAATAATTGTATATCCATCCCCCAAGGTATATGAAAAATAATTATGAGGAAAAAGAAAAAACAGAGAGACAAAAAATCCGTCCTTACTGGTCTTTAAAGATAATAGAGGGTATGTGTCGGATCTTAAACCAGTCCTCTCCATCGTTCTCTCTCACTCTTTCTTTGAATTCTTCCGGCATCAATGCCAACGTCAATTCTTGAAGGGTGGTGAGATGCCGCAATCCATCTGGAAGCATCTTCAATTTTGTGTAGTGAAAAATATATAAAGATGTAAGATTCGGCATCGCTCCTTCCTCCACTCTCCACTCCTCTAATTGATCCAATCCAAAAATATGCAGAACGTTAAGCAGCGGAAACCCTCCAGCTGAGAAAACCATTTCCTTTGTCTTGTAAACTTCCCCATGATATTCGAGAATCCGAAGGTTGGGCAGCTTCGCCAGTGTTCCCATCGGGTCTCTCTCTAATTTGGACCAATTCAAGTGTAGCCTGGTGAGGTTAGGTGGGAATTCATGCAGGTCTGGTAATTTCTCTAAGCGTCCCTCCAAATGCATGTCATATAGATGCTGATGATTTGAGAAGGACTCGAAAGGTGGAATCAAGCTTCCAGATGCTTCCTTTAGCCTCAATGATCTGAGGTGTACCAATTTAGAAATAGAACGGGATGATGCCATAGTATTGAGATGTCCGCATATCCACAGTTCTCTCAAATTGATCAGTTTTTCCAACTCATATTCTGTCCAGCTGCCAGCCCATACGTATCTTAGAGTCTGGAGATTGCTTAAGCGATGCAGTGGTATACCGTCCCTGAATTGACATCGATATGTTACCAGTAGGTGCCGTAACTGTTCCATCTTCCAAATATCATCTGGTAGCATATTCATTTTTGTATCCCATAGATTGAGAGTCTGTAAATTGGAGAGGCGGGTTATGGTGGATGGTAGCCTGTCTAAAAGGGTCTTCCTGAGACATAGGTACCTCAAGTGGATTAGAGACCCTAATTCATCCGGGAGCCTAGTGAGCCCTACGTGCCGTAGATCCATCACCCGAAGAAATTTGAAAGCCCCCCAGAGGCTTTTCAACACCCGTGTTTCGATCCCTTCCCATGATTCATTGAAGCGCAAGAAAGAGCGGAGGTGTAGAGTGGAGCGGTTAAGGGAGATGGACTTACCGAGACCACCATGAGTAGTAATTGCAAGCCGGCGTGCTATGGTTGGTGATGTAGGCTCTTCCTTCCCGTATAGAATGCGGCATTTTTCAGGCTCCGTTCCATTGCTCTTGCTTTTTGCCACCTGAATCAGGCTTCTACTGATGAGCTCATTTAGGTAATCCTCTGCAACATCCTCCATTTCTTCTTCTCCTCTTTTCTGCACGAACCCTTCAGCTATCCACAACTTAATCAATTCATCCACATTGATTTCAGAGTTTTCAAGAAAAGCTCCAAGATAAAGAAAGCAGGGCATCAAGTAATAAGGCAAGTCATAGTAGCTTAGGGCCAATATGCCGGAGATGTTATCATCGCTTTCATTTAGCCACCATGCGTCCTATCTTTCCTTGATAGGACGCCTCCTAATACTACAATTGCTAAAGGTAAACCTCCACATTTCCCAACGATCTCTCTCCCCAACTTGTCTAGATTTGAAGGGCATACAGGAGCAGGATTTCCAGGAAGGGCTTTCTTAAGAAACAATGTCCAGCTCTCGTTTTCATTCAAAAGACCCATTTGATAAGGCGTGCTTCGTGGGTCTGCATACCTTGCTATGTCTTCATTGCAAGTTGTAAGCAGTACTCTGCTGCCGTTTCCACCCTCTGGAAATGCAATAACCAAACCATCCCAAGATTCTCTGGTCCATATATCATCAATTACCACCAGATATTTCTTCTTTCGCAAGTACTCGGAGACTGTCCTCTGCAAGCGTTCCTCAGGCATCCTCTCCATGTCATCTCGTGAGGAGCGTGTAAAGCAATTTATGATGCTTACTAAAAGCTCTCAAACTCGATATTCTTGAGATACATACACCCAAGCATGAAAATCGAAACTCCTCTTTACATGGATATCATTGTAAACTTTCTTTGCGAGTGTAGTCTTACCTAAACCTCCCATACCTGTGATGGAAATGACAGTGCGCCGAGCATCTCCTTCTGTAAGACGTCTCACCAGTCCATTTGCCTCCTCTTCAAGCCCCACCACATCGGCTTCCTCGACGATCGGAGCCCTCTTCTCCCTCCACGTCTGGCTTTGATTCGAAGAAGAAGAAGAAGAAGCTTCTCTAGATGCTGGTATATTGTCGATGCCGTACTCTAATCGTTTGGACAAGATCTCGTTGAGGCTACTTTCTATGTCACTGATCTTCTTTCCAACCTGGATGATGGCTGGTATGTCTTTGATGCCGCGAGCAAAAGTTCGTAAGGATCCCATGAATCCAGCACTTGTCTCTCCTGGCTGCTGTGCAATGTTAAAGGAGTAGGAGTCGATGACGTCCTCCGCATCGCAAGCTACTTCTCTTATTTGGCCCATCCAACGCTTAACTGCATCATTCTTTCTGCACTTGGGATCAATGTGCTTAAGTCACGTATTTCTTCAAATTTTTTCTGAAGAGATGTGACCCGCTCATGTACTCCCTGCACGAAATATGCTTCCTTCGTTAGAAAATCCAACAATTTCTTTAAGGCTGAACTGAACAGCAATCTCAGCCATTCTCTCTCTCTCTCTCTCTCTCTCTCTCTCCTCCTTCGAAAGCTCTCTCCTTCCTTCGAAAGCTTCTAAGTTCAAAACAAGGGCTTCTGCAACTCAACCTACAACAATGAAGATAACTCCTAACAAAATGCAAAGTCAACCAGCCCATACGTAAGATGTTCTGATTCTACAGAAGATGTTGTAAATAGTAATTAGTCAATTCTAGATGTGCAAGGGGTTGAGAGAGAGAGAGAGTTCCTAGGGCGAGAGAAAGAACTTTAAAGCAAGGGTTACGTTTTGCTAGCTCATTTAAGGTATGGTCCCACGAACGAACCATATACAAATCTCACGTGGACTATGCCATAGAAACAGTGGTCATTTAATGCCCAACATTAAAAACTTCCTGGGGTCCACCAAAAATTTCTTTACCATCCAACCTGTTGATAAGGTTAGATAGACCTAGACCAAGGGGAAATACAAAGATCAACTTGATCCCCATAAAAACTTGGCCCACAAAAAGTTTTTAATGGCCAACGACCACTGATTCCTATGGTATGGTCTGACATGCATTCAAACCTTCCATTGTAGCTTAATGTGCTGTAGCCTGGTCTAACATGGGTTCAAAGTTTTTTTTTTTTGGCCCATGTTTGACAACTGATGCATCCATAGAGCTTGTGTTGATCTAGGCTACATATATACACCAGTTGTAGAGGGGTGTGGACTTGTCTACGACTGTCCAGTTTGTGACACTCCATGGTTTTGGTCATTGATCAGATGTGTCGCGCAACATACTAGGTTAGGTACCTATATACCACATGCTCAATCACTTGTTTATAGACATGCAATTTCTATGCCCATATTTATCCTTTCCATGACCTTGGCTGGTATGGCCCATTTAGTTGGCCATAATATTGTATTCATGGGTCTCTTGTTGGAGAGTGATTAGGTGAGACCCTGGCCTCACCCAAGACGATGCCGCCCTTATCATGGGTTACTGTGGGGCCCACCTTGATGTATGTATTATGTATCCACGCCGTCTATCCATTTTTACAGATCCATTTAGGGGAGTATATCATCAAGTGGACCATAACATAGGAAACAGCGGTGATTGACCATTAATGGGCTACAAAAGTTTTGGATGAAGCTGATATTTGTTTCTTCCTTTCATCAAGGCTCATTTGCCCTTATCAACAAATTGGACTCTAAATAAACACTAGGGAAACATGAAGGTGCGTCATAAGAAGTTTTTAATGGTAGGATGGTCAATCACCACTGTTTCTTATGGTATGGTCCACCTGATAATTGTTTCTGCTTCATTTTTTGGGATAATGCCCTAAGATAATATGGAAAAACGGATGGACGGAGTGGATACATAATACATACATCAAGGTGGGCCCCACTGTAACCCCACAATAAGGGCCGCACCCTCTTAGGTGAGCCCGGGGACTCACCTAATCCTCTCTCAAGGAAGAGAGCGGATTAGGTGAGACCCAGACCTCAACCAACATGGTGCGGGCCTTACCATGGATTACTATGGGGCCCACTTTGATGTATGTATTATGTAACCACATTGTCCATCCATTTTTACAGATCCTTTTAGGGGATTATACCAAAAAGGAAGCAGATCCAATCGTCAAGTGGACCATAACATAGGAAACAGTGGTCATTGACCATTAATGAGCCACAAAAGTTTTGGATGAAGCTGATATTTGTTTTTTCCCTTCATCAAGGCTTTTTGCCCTTATCAATAGATTGGATGGTAAATAAACACTACGGAAACATGAAGGTGAGTCCTAAGAAGTTTTTAATGGTAGGATGGTCAATCACCACTGTCTCTTATGGTATGCTCCACCTGATAATTGTTTCTGTTTCATTTTTGGGATAACGCCCTAAGATAATCTGGAAAAATGGATGGACGGAGTAGATACATAATACATGCGTCAAGGTGGGCCCCATAGCAACCCCACAGTAAAGGCCGCACCCTCTTAGGTGAGCCTGGGGTCTCACCTAAGCCGTTCTCCCCTTGTTGGGACAGATTACAGGGATTTCTATCTACAAGCAAGGCCGACTAAATCATCGGTCTAGATCATATTGGCAGGCCTCACTTTCTCTTATCCAAGACTTAGAATGATTGTGCATGTACCTCTTGTACACGTGGTGGGAATGATGGCCTGCTTTGCTTTAGAACGGTGATATTGTAATAATCTTGATTCAATCCGTACTATGATCGGCTACATGAATGAATATTTCTAAATACAAGAGTTGCAAGTCATGATGGACATTTTAAGCCAATTCCTATCCTAGTTTGTGGTCTTGGACCTTAATATGTGTGTAAGCCCATTCAAATTCATAGTCGAAAATCAATAAAGCGGCTAGTTTAGAATTAAAATGGCAACCATCATGATTCAGTTATCCGCCTCTTGGCTTGTGGGCCTTGAGGAAACCCGTTTGGATAATGGAGCGGGTGGGATTCTAGTTTCTAAGAATTGGCCCATGCATTGCATAAAAAAAGAATTATTTGTAATGAGCAACCAGGAGTACCTTTAGAAGGATCCATAAGCCATTCGGCTGTAAAAGCTAATATGCAGTGAGAAAAGACTCTAATTTATGATACTAGTAATACACAATTGCTATTAGAAAATTTTCACCCAAAAAAAAAAAATTACGAAACTTCTATCCAGTTTTAGTTCGAACAACTGTCCAAGAAAATCATCTTGTTCAATTATTTAGGAGAACTCTAAGTCAAGGCACGTCAATTCATGACCAACACGTGTCCACAATCCATTTAGATATTATTCAGAGTTAGTTGGGGAAACCGGAATCTAACAAAATCAATCACATTCTTGGAATTGAATTTCACATTACAATGGAATTTGAGTTGCATTTAGAAAAGGAAGGCAACTTCGTCACACCCTTGCCTTTTTTACCAGAGAGGAAGTAGAGACTTTCCTCGCTAAAACTTGATGGGGTTGGGTAGGAGTTCATGCATGTCCAGGTCCAGTAGTGTTGGGGCTGTCAATGGGCTGGGCTTGGCCTATGTTGGACAATCCAAGCCAAGCTCAGACTGACATTGGTCTATGCTTAACCGACCCCATTTACACTGATAATGCTGACAATTTGAAAATGACACTAAAGCGCTACTATATTAGTTAGACCAATTAATCAATGGGTTGGGAAGTGATCTTTTGTGATCTCCCGTTATTAAGGGCCCGTTTGGATCGTAAGTTGCTTAAAATAAGTTATGCCACAAGTAGTTTATCTTACTTTCTACTTATTACGAAAATAAGTATGTTTGGCAAACAACATACTTATCAGCTTTTCCTCTCTTTCATCTCTCCAGAAAAGTTAAAAAGCTAAAAAAATTAGATGAAGTGATTATGTACTTCTAAGTAAAAAAGTTACTTATTACTAATCATAAACCAAACATACTTATCTGAAATAAGTTACTTACCTACTGCTATAACTAGAAAAAATAACTTCTTTGGTGGTATCCGCCCTAATTGACGTAAGTGTAGCAACTGTCTTGTACTCCTATTTCGTGGCTTTCTTACGGATAGGGCAGTTACTGGTGGTCTTATTTTCGCTGGCATGGAGGGAAGGACTTCAAGTGGATGTCATCCGCCCCGTCCATCAGGTACTCCGGACAGTGTTCTTAACAGGGCCTGAAAATCAGGCTGATCCTACCGTCTGGTGGGCTACACCATGGGAAACAGTTAAGAGAGAAAGTCCCATCATTTAAATCGTGTAAAATTGGGTTTGGGTCTACCGTCATGTTCATATTACATACAGAACACTCGTCCTACCTGCCATGCTAGGATGCATGGGTACACTAAAATCAGGAGATTTCTGGACTGATTTAGAATTTAGGCCTGATTTTGCATCTAGTTTATACCACCAAAGTCTGGATTTGACTGAATTTTAAGATCAATAGGGAAATTTTGATGAAGAATCTGATGGACGGGTTTATCTGATGCATGTTTGTCCCCCGTAGTGATCTGTTTGCACAATTGAGGCCTTAAGCGTGCCTATGCAAGTCAGGTTATTGAAAATATATTAGAGAGAAGAAGGGAGGAGAGAAGGATCTTTTTCTAGATCTGGGGCCCACCTTGATGCCAACGTTACATCCATTCTCTACATGCTTAGTGCATGCTAATGCCGGGATGTGATTCAAAAAATTAGGTATATGTAGAACTCGAGTAGGCAACGCAACAAGAGAAAGTGGAGTTCAATGTTTCCAATGAGAGATCCCTTGTTTGAGGGTTCTAAAGAACTTTATAATCACTGCTTTTGAGCCTATGCCATAAAATGATCAGTGAATAATCACGCTTTTCCTTACGCCAGAATATTGGTAGCTCAAATTTCAATGCATGATGTGACATCATGTGATGATTGGGCCCACTGGAAGTAGAGCTGGAAACGAACCGGGTTTGATCGTTCGGATTGACTCTGATTAGAGGTGGCAATGGGTCGGGTCGGGTCGGGTCGAGTTGGGTTGGGTTTGGGTCGGGTCAAGTTCGGGTCGGGTTCGGGTCGGGTCATTTCCACCTCAACCCTAACCTGACCCAAATTGAATTCAAGTTCGATTTTCGTTACCCTTACCCAACCCAAATTAAGTCAGGTGGGGTCAGGGTTGACCCACATTTTAATGATCAACTAATTTGTAGATTAAACTAAATGCATATGACACTAGTAATCAATCTATGTTTAATAGGTACATGGGCGCATATATATATATATATATATATATATATATATATATATATATATATATATATATATATATATATATATATATATATATGGGAAATGGTACTATGATGTTGACCTCATGCGAACTTTCATGAGGTTGAGTTGTGTGGGGCCCACCATGATGTGTGTCAAACATTTACCCCATTAGTCAGATGCACCAATTCATGATGGGCCACGGGCTTAAAAATCACGTCAATCCATGACTTAGATGGGGCCACACCACAGACAAAAGTTGAGAGGGGTAATCTGCCCATTAAAACCTTCATGATCATTTTTTTTTTGGCCCATTGAGATGTAATTCACAAATCCAGCCCATCCATTGTATGTGTCCCACTTGGATGAGGGGTCAGACCAAGTTTTAGCCGCATCCAAAACTCAGGTGGGCCCCACCAAGTGCTTTTAGATGTTTTAGGCATGTCTTTGCATGATTTTAGATGGTATGGCCCACTTGAGTTCTGTATACGGCTGATTTTTGGGATATCCCATGACCTAAAGGGGACCCATCAAATTCACAGTATTGATGTTGACATGTGGGGCCCACACAGCTCTTCCCCTGAGGTAGACCTAATATATATATATATATATATATATATATATATATATATATATATATATATATATATATATATATATATAAACAAAAATATATACATATACATATAACTTTCTCCCGCCTTCATTTTGATGGCAGTCATCTTTATGAATGGAATCTCGATGGTATGACAGAGTATCAAATCCTTCAACTATGTAACCAAATGATCAGGATCGGCTTGTATGCAAAAACAAAAAGAACAGAAAGAAACTTCACACAGACTTGCTAACCAAGTGCTCACTTAGGACTAAATAGAAGGTCGGCTAATCCAACTCTGTCTAAAACCGAAAGAAATGATCTCTTTATATAGAGAGATGTACAGGCACTATTTCAAAACAGCTATACACTATTACAAAACAGTGGGTAAAAACCGTGGGCCAACAGTTCCAAGTTTTGGTGAAACCAGTGGGCGAACAGTACCCAGTTTGGAGACTGTGCGGTATTACTATTTAGTTTTACTGTGTGCTACAGTAAAAGTCAATAGTGACTGCAACAGTACTTTTGGCGTCTTTTTGCTACAGTAGATTCGCTACAGTAGTCCTTTTGGCTTCTTTTGATGATGGCTTTTGGTGAGGTGTCGTCGAGACTTTTGAGAATTTTGGAGAGAATTTTGGCGTCCGTAGGAGTTCTGGCTTGGCTTTTAGAGCTTGGCTTGTACTTTGGCTTTGGTCTGCGAAGACTATTCAGAAGCGGTAATCAGGGTCTTGACCGTCTGGATAGTAGTCGGGATCAACGGTGGAAGAACCTTCTGATTCAACGTAGGTAGATCCATGTTGGCTAGAAATTTGATCTTGGAAAGCAATGAAGGCAGACTTCAGTTCTGCTAATTCTTGCTTGAGTTTAGTATTTTCGTCAGTCTTCGATGTGGCAGCATCTTTGAAGGATTTTGGTAGCTGACGAAAGATTGGAACATTTGGTTGGCAGTCGATCACAAGGGAGCAATCGAACTTGTTCCACCACTTGATGTAGGTTGATTGGAACAAGGCTTTGGCATTTTGGATATCAGAAGGTAGGACTTCATAATTCCACCTAAGGATCCATGAAAGTCCGTATGTGGCAAAGTAAACCATGAGGTTGTGAGCAAGGGTACTCAGGTTTCTTTACCTTTTCTTCATTGGAAAGATGATCAAGAAGTTCTTTTGGAAGAATATAGGATTGGGCACCAAAAAGAGTCCACCATTGGGTGTAAAACCAAGGAGGGATAATTTTGGTGAATCCTGTGGCAAAGCTCAAAAACCAAGAATGGCCTTTGCCAGAATTTTGAAACAGGATGACATTTTTCCAGGCCACCATGTAGTCCCAGTAGGTGAATGAGTGAGGTTCACCAGAAGGACCTTTGACAGTTTGACTTTGGGATAGGGAGGATCCCCATTCACTTTGGCTGATTATGTTGAGGATTTTCATTTTGGAGAAAGATATTTCAAATTGGTCTTTGTTGACTCGGTGGTCAATGTACACACTGTTGGTTTGAACAAGAATTTCTTCATAGAATTTTCTTGTGAGATTTGGATTTTTTGGATGGAAGTGATTATTGGCGAGGAAGAGCTTTGGAATAAGGAGGTTTTCAGGGAGTTTGGAGAGTTCAGGGTCTAGGGTAAGGACCCTATGTTTTCCTTTTGGGTGGTAATCGTCCATGTTCGGTTGGATTTTGGAAGTTTGGAATTTTGATTTTTGGGGATTTTGCTGTTGGGATTTGGGGAGATTTTGTGGCTTCTTTTCGGGAGTTTGGAGAAGGGGGAAGAAGGTATTGGAAATCTCTATTTCCATCTTCTGTTTTCCTTTGTCCTTTTTTGGCGGCATTTTTGGTAGGAGGGAAGGATTCACTCACTGGTTTTCCCTAGTAAAAATTCGCGAGAAAGGAAATCAGGTAAAGAATTCTTTTTTCCCGGAATAAATTCGATTTTGAAATCAAAAATCGATAAAATCGCTTGCCAGCGAGCAAAAATCTGTTTTGAAGCAAGATTTTTTACATCCTTTTTTAAAACTTCTTTAGCAGCTTGGCAATCAACACGAAGTGTAAACTTTTGATTTAAAATATCGCTTTGGAATTTTTGAATACAAGAAACCATCGACAAAATTTCCTTTTTTATTGTGGAATACTTTTGTTGAGTAGGATTCCAAGTACCAGAAGTAAAACAAACAAGTTGTTCTAAATTTTTGGAGGTTTTTTGTAAAAGAATGCCTCCAAAACCTAAATCAGAAGCATCGGTTTGAATGATTTTTGGAAGATCAAGATTTGAGAGATTAAGACAAGGAAGATGTCTTACCTTGTTCTTAATGTTTTACAAAGCTTTGGAATGGTCATCTGACCAAGGAGATTTTGAATTTTTTGACAAAAGATTTTGCAAAAGGGATTTGTCTTTGGCTAAATCTTTGTAAAACTTAGAGATGTAATTCAAACATCCGAGAAATCTTTGCAATTGTTTTTTGTCAGTAATCTTGTCAGGAAATTTGTCTGCAAAATTAATGACTCTTTGGATTGGGGTTAAAGTGTTTTGGAAGATTTTGAAACCTAGAAATTGAATTTCTGTTTGAAAGAGTTTGATCTTTCTCAAAGAGAGCACCAAACCATTTCTTTCAATGACAGATCTAAAAATTTCAAGATGTTTCCAATGTTGATCAATATTTTGGGAATAGATGAGGATATCATCTATATAGGCGAGAATGAAGTCTTTAAAGGGGTTAAAGATATCATTCATGATTTTTTGGAATTCGGATGGAGCATTTTTTAGACCAAAAGGCATAACAGTCCATTCGAAGTGTCCGAAAGGAACTATAAAAGCCATTTTGTATTGATCTTTGGGATGAATCTGAATTTGCCAGAATCCAGATTTAAGATCGAATTTGGAGAAAAGATTAGCTTTGTGTAATCTATTCAATAAATCCTTTTTGTTTGGAATCGGGTATCTAATGGTTTTGAGAACCTGATTGAGAGGCTTGTAGTTTATAACAAGTCTAGGAACTCCTCTTTCGAGTTCAGCAGCGTTTTCGACATAAAAGGCTGCACAACTCCATTGAGATTTGGAAGGACGGATGAGTCCCTTTTGGAGTAAGGTTTTAATTTCTTCATCACAAAGTTGAAGAAGTCTGGAGTCCATCTGAGAAGGACGAGCTTTAGTTGGGATGTGATTTTCATCAAAGTCTTCTATATACGGTAGAGAGACGATATGAGTTTTTCGATGCCAGAAAGCGTTTGGTATTTCTGAGCAAAGCTTTTGAAGAGTCCTTTGGAAAGTTTTCAGTTTGTTCTGGAAATTTGGATACTGAAGTTGTTTTTGAATTTGGAGATGAGAAATTTCATTTCTCAGAAAAGAGATTTGAGTTTCCTTGTGGGAAACACTGCTGATAACTTCAGAGATTAAACCAGTTTGAGGTGGTTTAATGAACTCGAAGAAAATATCAATAGAGTTAACTTTGGTTTGGATTCCTTTACTTGTTGTTGTAAAGGGTTGGATTTTGAGTATAAAGGGAGTACCAAGAATGGCATCATGTTGGAAGTTTTTGACAACTATGAAGGAGAGAGGAATACATTCTCCATTTTTGCAAACATGTACATTTGGCAGTTTATACTCAACGTGAGACTCTTGACTATTAGCAGTATATATTGTGCTATTAGTCTTTTCACAGAGATGAGTGGGGATTAACCCTTCGCGAAAGCAGTTTAAGTCAGCGCCTGTGTCTATCAGGGCAGTGACTTCCTTTTGGAAATTTGGAATAGAAATGGTAATGGGTGTATACCATTTTTGAAACTGATACGTAGTCAGGGCGTTGACAATACCTGGGTTGAGGTAGTCATCAATTTGTCCTGAGAGATCTATATCATGATTTGCAAGTTGTAGAAGTTCTACATGTCTTTTAAGAGTTTTAACCTCTGATTTAAGGAGATTAACTTCTCTGTAAAGGTCTTGCAAAGAGACTTGAGAGGATGTCTTCTGCTCTAGACGTTGATAGACGTCTTGCATAGAAGTCTGAGCAAATGGATTTTGGAAGAGAAAATTTTTGGAAATTTGAGAGGTTTCGGCTGAAGTATTTTGTAAAGCATGATTAAGAGCTTTAGCCAAATATTTAGCCTTTTACTCAGGGTCCTGAACTTGATTTATAAGTTTAAGAAGTAATTGCTCGTTGGTGGTAATAACCGAGACATTGGGTTTGGAATCTGATGTTGAAGAATGATCGGAGTCTTCAATGTCAGAGGAGAATTTACAGGTACATACCTGTCTTTTCTGTGAGGGTTCAGTGTCAGAGGAAGAAGAGGATTGCTGGTAAGCAGCGATTTCTCTTATTCTGCGCTTTAGAGTATTTTTGAAACATCGATTGGCATAGTGACCTGGAAGGCCACATTTGTAACATTTGGCAGGAGACTGAAGAAGAAGCTTTCTTCTTAGTGAAGCGGGGTTTTGGTTTGGAGAACGTCTTTTGGGACGTATATCTAGGCCTTCTTTTCTCATAACGAGGAGAAGGTCTAAATTTTTGGGTTTTTCTTTTGGAGGGAGAAACGATAGGATCATATCCAAACTGATAGCAGAAAGTTCCTAATTCTTTTCTACCACTGGATTGTTCTCGTTTCAATTGTTTTTGGAGTTTCATTTCAGTGCAGATACCTAATCCAACTTGGCATATGGTTTGGATTAATGCACCGAAAGTGTAACGGTGGTAATTTAATACTTCGTTACAAGAATCTTTAATTTTTGACTTGATTTTCTCGGCAAAGAGAGGAGGAAGACCAGAGATGAATTTTTCTTTCCAAATGACATCATTAGAAGAAGAAATCTTGTAAAGTTTAGAGAGAAAAACATCTTTATACCAACGAAAGTCGGTAAGAGAACGACATCTGAGATTCATCAATTGCTCTTTGTTTTTCTCAGATATGCTTTCAACAGATCCAACAAAATGTTGAATAATATTTACCAACAAGTAGGTTACTTGGTCTCCGATCTCATGTCCTTCGGCAACAAGGAGAGGATTTCCTTGAGGGTCAATTTTGATAGCGGTGAGAATTTCTTCACGCTGAATTGGACGAAGGAAATCATTCCACCATCCATACAACTGTCCAGTAAAGCCCTGGGTGATAGCCCCGGCTATATTGCCTGTTGTATGACCATTTATGAGGCAAGCACTTTGGTAAATCATCATTTGGTTACAGAGTTGAAGTATTTGATACTCTGTCATACCATTGAGATTCCACTCATAAAGATGATTGCCATCAAAATGAAGGCGGGAGAAAGTTTGTTGTTCTTCAATCTGAAGATCAACAGGAGTAGGTCTTTGGTAGTATGGTTTGGTTGGTCTAACTATACTTTGGATTTGAGGAGGGTCTTGTGAACCTAAGAATTGGTTTCGAGTGACTTCAATCTTAGGGTCAGATGCTTCAGAATCTTCTTCAGCTTTATATTCAGAATCTGAAACTTGAAGCGCTGTGAAGCTTTCTTCAAGTGTAGATTCTTTTTTGGAAAGAACATTGACAGAGGGGTTTTTGGCTTTGTCTAGTTCTTTAACTAATTTAGAGATAAACTCTGAATTAATTGTATTTGGATTTGGAAAAGCTGGTTTAGCTGGCTCTTTTGGCAAGAAGAATGCTGAAGTTTGATTAGATTCAGCTGAGTAGGAAGAGGAGGCTTGAGAAAATGAATTTTTTTGTAAATTCATTTGTTCTCTAAGCGTATGAAGGAACATGTTCGTATAGTTGTTTTGTTCAACTATAGGAGTAAGATCTTTTGGGGTTACTGCCCTATCTGCATTCATTCGCTCAGTGATTTTTATAGGAGCTGCAGTAGTGCCAGATACTTTAATTGGTTGGAAAGGGGGAAAAGTCTGGATTATTTGGGTTCCTGCAGTTAATTCCCATTTTTTGGTGAGATTATGTAACATAAGAATCTCTTTTGGACTATTGTTTTGGACTTCACTGTGATGATGAAACCAAGTGAAAAAGGAAATGATAGATTGGTTTTGGTTCATGTAGAGATACCATTTCGCTTTGAGTTCTCTTTTGAGATTTTCAAGCATAACCCGAAAATACCATTTTGATAAAGGATGTCTTTGGAAATCTTGTTTTAAATCCTCCGTATCTATAACAAAATTATTTTTTGAGTTTTGGCAGGTAACAGAAATCATGTTAACTTGAGGACGGAAATCGCTTTCCGTTGGATTGTAATCATCGTCTTGGCTTTGGTATCTAGGACCAAAGACATGCGAGGGAAAAGATTTTGGGATTCTTTGGTTGGGTAAGGCTTCAGAAGAGCTAGAGTCCTTAGAATATTTGGAAAAAAGGATATCAACAGAACCATCATCATTAGTTTGGATTAGATCTGGTTCTGAAGATTCTTTTGGTTCTTGGTGATGAGCATCTTCGATATGCCAGTTCGAGATGTTAACCTCATCCCATTTAATTCTTTTTGGAGTGACAATATTGTGGTTTAGATTGGCGAGGAAAAGGGTTGTTAGTCCTTTAACTCGGTCATGATATGCTGTCCCTGGAGCAAGGGTTCTCATGAGTTTGTAACAGACCCGATAGGTAACAGTTACATTCTCACTACCAGGTAACATATCGTATCCCTGAGTATAAATTCCTAATTGAAGGAATCTAGACAGATGCCTGTCTGTCAGAGACACAGAATAATTTGGAATACAAATGAAATAGGCTGGTCCGTCAGAGAGGGTAGCCTCAATCATCCCGATCAAAGAATCATTGAATTTGTTAAATCTTCGATCTCTAAGAGTAACAAGGCAAGAGGTATTTAAACCAATCCTAGTTAAAGGACGAATTGCAACTTGTACAAATCCCAGATGGATGTGATTGTATTTGGAGGAAGACTGTAAAAGTTCTTTGGCAGGAAGAACAATTACATCTTCATTTTTTCGAGAGACAGGGAGAGTCTGCTCAACAGTCTTGATAACGAAATCAGACTTAAGAGACTCATCGTTTTGAAAGGAGCCTTTGGTATAAATCTCACTTATTGAAACTTTAGGAAGCGTCCAATTTTGGAGATTGTTCGATGTTTGAATATCGAACTTCCTTAAGGTTTTTTATGGACATATTCTCATCCTGAGCGGCACGAGCTAT
Organism: Liriodendron chinense; assembly: GCA_003013855.2. Classification (NCBI taxonomy): domain Eukaryota; kingdom Viridiplantae; phylum Streptophyta; class Magnoliopsida; order Magnoliales; family Magnoliaceae; genus Liriodendron; species Liriodendron chinense. The sequence goes on from PVNU02003407.1 coordinate 526,315, forward strand.
GGTGGTTGATTCTAAACTTTTGGCTGATTTAACAGAGTTTGAATCAAAATTACTTTGGGTAGAAAACCATTTGGTTACTTTGGATCTAAAACTTTTGGAATGTTTTGATGAATTTTGGCTAGAGGTACTGTTGGATCTCACAAGTTTGGGATTTTTGGCAGATCTTTCGGAAAAAGATTTTCTTCCTAATTCCATGTTTTTTCAAAAAAGTTTAAATTGAAAAGAGTGGCTTGTCAATAATAGAAATCCCACAAAAGGCCTAAATGCACTACTGGCTAAAACGACAAATGGGTATTACGACAAGGGAGCCTCGGACCTCTTTAAATTCGTCTTTTTTGAAAAGATATGAAATAGAAATTAAATATGTAAACGAAAGAGTATGCAAAAAATTTAAACTATAAGAGATGACAGTAGCTTAAGCAAAACTCAATCCAAACGAAATACAGATAACTAATAGATTAAAACTTTAAACTGAACGATTACAAAACATAAACAAAACTGCTTACAAGATGACTCTGATACCAATTTCTTTAGAATCGGCTTGTCTGCAGAAGAAGAAAAGAAAGATCACACTAGCTTGCTATTCAAGCTCTTACATAGGACATAACAAGATATTATACATATACATATACATATACATATACATACATTATATATATATATATATATATATATATATATATATATATATATATATATATATATATATATATATATATATATATATATATATAGTATTTCTATTACGTAAATACCGAAAGAGAAAAATAAATGGAAAGAATGGAGTGCAGATTTAAAGCATACCTCTTTAGGCATCAACATAGTTAGAGTAATGGGATGATGCTTCAGACACGTCGATCAAGTTTATTGAATTAACAAACATGTGGACCATTCTAGCAAGGTGTGTGAGAGAAAAAAAAAAAAAAAAACTACGTATTATTTAACTAATAAGAAAATCAGTATATTATAGTCTTAGGGACCACCGTAATGTTTATTAAATTGACAGACATGCGGACCGTTTCTAGCTGGGTGTGTGAGAAAAAAAAAACTATGTATTATTTAAGAAAATCAATATATAATAGTCTACTTAACCCCTATATGATTCGGGTTGGGTCGGGTCGGGTCACCTTTAACCCTAACCCAACCAATAAAAATTCGGTTTGGGTCGGGACGAGTCAACCCAAAAATTGAATTCGGGTCAAATTTTCCAACCCTAAACTAGAAAAATTCGGGTCGGGTCAGTTCGGGTTAGCAGGTCGGGTCAAATTTTGCTAGGTCTAACTCTGATCGACTCGGTAAAACTCTGTTCAAACAGAAAGTCTTCGTGTTCGAACTTTGTTCGAACACATAGGATCTGTTAAAAAAAAAACGAATCAATTTCAATCACAACCCTGTTCGTGTGTGTGTGTGTGTGTGTGTGTGTGTGTGTGTGTAGTGAGAGAGAGAGAGAGAGAGAGAGAGAGAACAGGTTTGGTGACAAATAAACATGACTATGGGCCATAGGAAGGTTTCAATGGAGGACATCATTCTCCTCACTGTTTCTTGTGGTGTGGTCCACTTGAGCTTTGTATCTGCCTCATTTTTTGTTTAATGCCTCAAAATGAGTTGTACAAATGGATGGACAAAGTGAATAAATCAAATACATCATGGTGGGACCCACAGAGCTTTGACACCAGCTTGCTGGTTGGCGTTCATGTCACTAGCCAACTCACATCTGTAGATTGGGTACTACCAGTCTACCCCCACCAAGGCCTATCTAGAGATGGACAATCCTTTCAGGGCTCTGTGGCGCCCATAGTGATATATTTGCTTTTCCAAGCCGTCTGTCCATTTTTTAAAGATCATTTATGGCATTATTCAAAAAATTGAAGGCTCGAATGGACTACACCACAGGAAACAATGGGGATGTTAACTATCTATGTTATAGTTTTTTTTAATTAATTAAAAACTTTAAACCTTGTGATTTGTCATTTGTGATATGTAATTTGTGAACAAATCAGTATTCACTATTTAGTAGTAGTAAAAATAATTTCAAGTGAAAAAAAAAACGAAATTGTTCGAACTTGTTCCAACTCGTAAAAATTGTCCGAAATCTATACGTCCGAACATGGCTAGGCCAGACCAAACTGAGTTTGAACAGAGCCACCATGTTCAAATTTTTGTTTGAAAATTGTTCAAACACACCCACACAAGCAACCAAACGATTTGATCTGGTCCATGATCGACTCGGATCAGATCGTTGCCCACCTCTAATTAGACGGCAGATCCAATCCGTTCATTTTCTTCATTGCCCATCATTTCAATGGGAAGACACAAATTTTAGCATGATACGATCTCTCTACAGCCCACAACAACCAATAACGGTGATCGTTCACTCACACCTATTTTCTTATTGTGTGGTCCACCTTATCTACAAATGTGACTCATTCTTTGCTTATGACCTTAAATTAAATTCTAAATCTAGTGGATTACACATGCCCCTTAGTGGGCCCCATAACCCTTAAAATAGACAACCTCGATCCTTAACACATGACAACCTCGACCCTGCCATCCTAGACCCTGTCAACCTTGACCCTTAACATATGACAACCTCGACCCTTAACACATGACAACCTAAACCCTATCAACCTCGATCCTTAACACATGACAACCTAAACCCTATCAACCTCGATCCTTAACACATGACAACCTTGACGGTTAACACATGATAACCTAGAACCTGTCAACCTTGACCCTTAAAACATGACAACCTCGACCATTACATGACAACCTAAATCCTAACAACCATGACCCCTCACATATGACAACCTCAACTCATAACACATGACAACCACGACCCTGATCCTTAACACATGACAACCTCAACCCCTAACAGCCCGAGAAATTCCAATGACGTATCTTCTCATTGTTCCACGTCGTTTCTACTTACTCTACTAACAAAATACACTATATTTCTTTTTCTCGATAGATTTGATGGCTACTGAACACAACGTTTAATTTGTGGAACTTTCTTGGTTCCCAGCATGCTTTTTATGTTAGACATACATTGTCCATGAACCTTTTTCAGATAATTCCATAGCATGGGCCAAAAAATGAGTTACATCCAAAGCTCAATGGAAACCACCACAGAAACAATGAGGATTGAGCAAACTACTATTCAAATTTTCCTAGGACCAACCATGAGGCTTATTTTTCATCTGACGTGATCATAAAATCACACATACCTTAATTAAGTTAAAATACAAATATCAATTTGTTTAGAGCCTTCCGTGACCCCAAAAAGTTTTCAATGGTAGCATTGATTCCAACTGTTTTCAGTGGTTTGGTCCACTTTAGCTTTGGATCGATCTGCATTGGTTTTGGGCTTGTATCGTAGAATGATCGTAACAATGGACGGACGGTGTGGATCTAATAAATACATTATCTTGAGTCCACATAAATTTCACACGTCATCAAATTCTATTCCATGTTGTTTGGTGCGGGGGAGCGAATTAGGTGATATCCCGGCCTCACCCAAACGGTGCAGCCCTTACTCTGGGGCCCATCTTGATACATGTATAATATATCCACTCTGTCCATCCGGTTTTTCAGATCATTTGAGGGCATGAACCCAAAACTTAAGAAGATAAAATCATCAAGTGGGCCATACTCGATGAAACAGTGGTGATTGAACACTAACATTAAAAACTTCCTAGAGCTCACCTTAATGTTTGGGTAGTTTTAATATTTTTCATCCAATCTGTTGGTAAGTTCACATAACCCTGGATGAAGGGAAAAAATATGGGCTTGACCTAAAACTTTTGTGTCGATAAATGGTCAATCACTAATGTTTCCTATAATATGGTTGACCTGATTGTTGGATCTGCTTCAATTTTTGGATAATGCCCTAAACTAATTTGGAAAAGTTGATGGACGGGGTGGATATAGAATGCACTCGTTAAGGTGGGCAACACGATAAGTACCACAACGTCCTTGGATGAGGCTGGGTCTCACGCAGCTCTCGCGGTGCAACACGTTCCCGGTGGAGAAGAAACCAAAAGTGTTGAATGTGAAAATTTCATGAGCCCCATCATGACTTATGTATCAAATCCACACCCTCCATCCATTTTTTCATACTATTTTAGAGAACGAAACAAAAAAGAGGCAGATCGAAGGCTCAAGTGGGCCACACTACAGAAACAGTGGGAATTTACACCTATTGTTGAAAATTTCTTGAGGCCATAGAAGGCTCTAATCAAGATGATATTTGTGTTTTCCTCTCATCTATATCTGTGTGACCTTTTGAAGAGGTTAGATGACAAATAAACCTCACAATGGACCCTAGGAAAGTGTCAACAATGGTCGTTCAATCCCCTCTGCTTTCTGTGGTGTTGTCCACTTGAGCTTTGGATGTGCCTCATTTTTTCGGTTGTGCTCCAGAATGATCTATAAAAATTGATGGTTGGTGTGGATCTAAAATATAAATCATTCTGGGCCTAAAGAAGTTTTACAAGTTAAAAGTCAACTAATCTATTTGAGAGAGAAATTCGACCGTATATTGTTAGCTGAAGTCGTCGACACTGACAATGACGTAGGCTAATGAGAAGCCACCACACTGAATTTTTCTATCTTCAACCCGTGGCCAGCACTTATCTAGCAAAATAGGTCAAATTTGAGTTGCATTTTGTGTTGCCTTGGGAACAACTTAGTGGGACTAAGTGTTACCCTAATCCTGCGGGCCATCTTGATGTTCTTTTTATATATCAACGCGGTCTATCTGTTTTTTCATATCATTTTAGGATGTGATCCAAAACCCTAAGAAGATCCAAATCTCAGGTGGACCATACCACTAGAAACAGTGATGAATAACCCTTAAAAACGTTTTGTGGGCCTCAAAAGTTTTGGATCAATCTGATCTTTATATTTTACCTTCATCAAGACCTTACTGACATTATCAAGATCTTGGATTGAAAATAAACATTACCAAAACCTTACAATGGGCTCTTTCGAATTTTTAATAGTGGAGCACTCAATCACACTGTTTCTAGTGGTATAGTCCACTTGAGATTTGGATCTATATAATTTTTGGAACATCATCCTAAAATGGGCTGTAGAAATGGATGGACGGCGTGCATATAAGAAATATCATCCATGTGGGCCATACGGTAGGGGTAACACCCACTAAGCTGTCTTCCTTCCTCTCCACCCAAGTCTTACCCAAATAATAGGGGGATTTCAAAGGTTTGGCATCTTATCCTGCGTTGCTAGTGGGTCTTGATCTAATACAGGTAATTAATTATCACTAAAACTAGATAGGCTGTCAATGGGATGGACTAGCCCAATGGGATTTTGGACCTGTTATGCCTTCAGCTAGGCTTTTTCTAGAGTGCTATCAGGCTAGAGGGTCAAGTTCAAGCTTAACATTCAGGCTTCTTTTTCAATTGGCTGGTTTTGGACTGTATACAACAGCCCGTTAGCCCGCCCAGCCCATTAGAGTTTGTAGGGTCAACCCCCAACCAATGCCTCGGGCCCATCATAAGCTTATCGAGCCATGCTTAGGCTGGGCTTGGCCTATGTTGGACAATCCATGCCAGGCTCAGACAGAGGTTGGCCTGGTCTTAACCAGCCCCATTTAGCAGACTCTGTCTTTTATTCTTATTCCGTGACTTTCTTACGGATTGGGTAGTTATTGCTGGTGTTGCTTTCGCTGGCATGGAGGGAATGACTTAACGTGTATGCCATCCGTCCCGTCCATCAAGTACCCCAGACAGTGTTTTGAACAGGGCCTGAAAATCAGGCTAATCCTACAGTCAGGTGGGCTACACCATGGGAAACAATTAAGAGGAAAAGTCCCACCATTTAAATCGTGTAAAATTGTGTTTGGGTCCACCATCGTGTTCATATACCACACAGAACTCATCCTACCACGTGAATTTAGAATGCATGGATCTCCTAAAATCAGGAGATTCCTGGACTTATGCCAGAATTTAAAATTTAGGCTTAATTTTACATCTAGTTTAGCCGACCAAAGTCTGGATTTGATTGAATTTTAAGATCAATAAGGAAAATTCGATGAAGCATTTGATGGACGGGTTAATTGATGCATGTTTGTCCCAAGTAGTGATCTGTTTGTACAAGCTGAGGCCTTAAGCGTGCCTACACAAGTTGGGCTATTGAAAGTATAGATGAGAGAGAAGAGGAGAGAAGGGAAGGATCCTATTTCTAGATCTGAGGCCCACCTTGATGCCAGCATTATATCCACTCTTTGCATACTTAGGGCTCGTTTGGATACCACCAAATAAGTTACTTTTTCTACTTACAACAGTAGATAAGTAACTTATTTCATATAAGTTTGGTTTATGATTAGTAATAAGTACCTTTTTTACTTAAAAAGTATATAATCACTTCAGCTAATTTTTTTAGCTTTTTAACTTTTCAGGAGAGATAAAAGAGAGGAAAAGCTGATACGTATGTTGTTTACCAAACACACTTATTTTCTTAATAAGTAGAAACTAAGATAAGCTGCTTGTAGCATAAGTAACTTATCTTAAGCAACTTAAGATCCAAACGGGCCCATAGTGGACGCTAATGCAGGGACGTGATCCCAAAAATTATGCATATCTAAAACTCAAGTAGGTCAAACTACAAGAAAATGTGGAGTTCAATGTTTACAATGAGAAATCCCTTGTTTAAGGGTTCTAAAGCATTTTATAGTCACTGCTTTACACTGAGAAATCCATTGCTTTATGTTTCCAGTGAGAAATCCCTTGTTCAATGTCTCTTCGAGCTTTGGATCTGCTTATTTTGGGCTTATGCCATAAAATGATCTTGCAGAATGGATGGATGATATAGATATAACACATACATCACAGAGGGGGCCACAGAACTTGATGACTTCAACACACCACTGAAGCGAATGGGGGTGTGGGGTGTGTGGCACACCATGCAATCGGCTTCCCCGCTAAGGGCCCGTTTGGATACCACCAAATAAGTTACTTTTTCTACTTACAGCAATAGATAAGTAACTTATTTCAGAAAAGTAAGTTTGGTTTATGATTAGTAATAAGTAACTTTTTTACTTAAAAGAGTACATAATCACTTCAATTCATTTTTTTAACTTTTTTACATTTCATAAGTTGCTTTACAGAGGAATAGAAGAGACCAAAGAAGAGAAAAGCCAATAAGTATGTCATTTACCAAATATGCTTATTCGCTGATTAAGCAGAAATCAAGATAAGTTACTTATCTGATAAGTAGCTTATCTTAAGTAACTTACAATCCACTTCCCGCTAAAGGTCACCGTCTAACAATTTTCTTCTGTGGACCCATGTGTGTGTTGGATCACCCTTGATTTTGAGCCTGCGTATAGTTAAAAATGGTGGGCCGGTCGGATTTGTCACAAACCTCACCAAAGTGGGTGCCCCAAAGGTTGGGGCTCATAGTGATGTTTTAGAGTAATCTAATCCATCCACAAGTTTGGACTGATCATTCTACGTGAGGTTCAAAAAGATGGGGCATATCCATAGCTCAAGTGGGCCACAATGTAAGAAACAGTGAACAGTTAGAAGCCACAACCCGACTTTTTCTTGCTGTGGGACCCACCTGTACGTTAGATAAGCCTCAATTTTCAGCCACGCCCTAAAATGAGATAGGGAAAATGGTGAATAGTTTGGATTTATCACAAGCCTGACGAAAGTGGGACCCGTCAAGATTGAAGGTTGCATATGATGCCAATCACATTCTCCGACTACTCGTGACAGATTAGATTGGAGATGGTTCTGGTAATGGTGGGGCCATCGTGATGGTTGAGCGAAATCCAATCTGTCCACAAGTTTCACGATCTAAAATGTGATGCAGAAAATGGTGCACAGTCCGGATTTGTGAAAATAACGAAAGTTTTGTGGTTTCTTTTATGTTGGATGCGACAAAGTTCTTGGACTAGAGCTACCTGCATCATCCGCCCACGCCGGTGAGGAAACTCGAACATTGGTCTACTGCTCTGATACCACTTGATGCAAGGAATACCGGCCAATCCACCAAAAGCTCTAAAGCTGCTGGGGAAGCACCGGAATATCCTTTTATCCAGGCCCTCCCAGGCAAACTGACCATGATCTCCCTGTGGGCTACCCTACATCTTACAGGTCCCATAGTGAAACCCAGCCCGTGGCCATTCTATATCACACAAACCCCACCTCGTGGCCATTCTGCATAACATATATAGACCCCACCCCGTTGCCATTCTGCATCATATAGACCCCACTTCGTGGGCCACCCTACCTTGCATTATCCAAAAATGTTTGGTTTTGATTGATTCAGGTAGTTGTGAAAATATAGTTGCCAAAGAAATGGTCGATAAGCTACAATTAACATGATGAACATATTAGATAGCCTAACTTGATGTGTTCCATCAATCCTAGGGCTTTTGGAACATTTGACGGCTTTGGATGCATTTATTAAATGGTATTTATCACTTAGTCATGCACGATGAGTAAATCAAACATGACATGTGTTGGAATTGGGTGACTCAAACCTATGTTGGACAGGGCCGTCAGTCAACTCACAGGATGGTCGGATGACTGATCATACCGGATTTGATATAGTGAACTCTCTGGACGATTTTGAGTGGTTTTGAGCAATCGAACCGTGGGCGTCGGGCAACCAATAGTGGGCCCGGGCAACCGACTGTGGCGGTTGCTATTGTACAGTTTGCTCGATCTTGCGCAGTTTTTGCGTAAGATGTTTCTAATTCCGGGTGAATTAGGGTATCCTATATGCATAAGGAGGGATTGAGAGGGTTTTAGGGTGAAAGAAAGAGCTTGAAGAGCTTCGGATTAATCTTGTGGGCTTAGATCCAGGGGTTTTGTTTCTTCATTTTCTTGTAACTTCGATTTCATAGCGGATTTGCTTTGTGTCGTGGTTTTTTACCCATGAGGGGTTTTCCCACATAAAATCGGATTGCCTTCTTGTGTGTGTTGATTGTGCTTGATCATCGTCATTGTGTGATTATTTCATTTGATGTCTTGCTTCTTCTGTTGCGTGGCCAGACGTGTTTTTCCCCCAACAACATGTATCAGAAAATGAGAGTAAGAAGTTACATTTCAAACACTACATAAATCATGCTTCTCACCACCTGAATAATGCGGGAGACCATGTATACAGCATGTTTCAACCATTCCAATTGCTCTTCCTTCTCGCCACCTGAATCATGCTTCTACTAATGATCTCTTCTAGGTAATCCTCCACAGCATCCTTCATTTCTTCTCCTCTTCGTTGCATGAATCCTTCAGCTATCAATGGCTTCGAGTAATATGGAAGGTCCTGGTTTTTAAGCACTTTATCACAATCATTCACCATCGTTGCTTTCGTTTAGCCACTATTCGAGGCTTTTAAGCACTTTATCCCAATCATTCACAATCTCTCTCTTCCCTTATCTCATCCTTTCAGATGGATGATGTGTGGAGCATTATTAGGATGAATTTTAGTGTTGATGTTAATGATGATTATGTGTGTATATTAAGAAAGTTGTGCTGTCTAGGTTGTGCCCAAAAAAAAAAAGCTACAGTCATATGACTCAAAATGTTTCCTTGAAGACATGATATCTAATTCAAACTCAGTAGACTGTTGGACCTTTGTTCCAAAGGTTTGTTTTTATATGGCATAGATGGGGTGGAAAAGTTCATCTATGAGGTGTGAGTCTTCTTGCGCTGTCACATGTAAAGTAGAACAGGCTAATTGGACAGTCTAAACTGATGAACTGATCAAGAACATGTGTAAATGCAGAGAATGACTTTGGAGCTCCATAAATTGATTGAATCGATCGGTTAGTATTCCTAAATCTCAGAAAAAGATCCTGAGGAGAAGTTTGGTCTTTTCAAACTCTAGTTCGAACAAGGCAATAGACCATGCTAATATGCCTTGGAACAGAGCCTACTGAAGTCTTCTCCAATTCATTTGGGAAAAGTTAGTTCCTTTCTCATTTGTTTCCTTACCTCTTTTGTGCACAATTACCATATCAAACATTGGAAGCACACTGAAATTTATTGATAGATTGATGGAAAAATTACATGAAGAATGCCACATCAACCAAGTAAACATCAATATCTAATATATGGTAGCCCTGCGAAATCCATGAAAACATGTGATCTGATATGCCTTGGAAGATATGATATGCATGAAAAGAGGTAACATCAGATACTACATAAATCTTTTTTTTTTTTTTTTGGAATTTGCATGAAACATAAGTATCAAAGGTAAAAAATCGTTCAAAGGCCCCTACAATTTATCGATGAGCAAAAGCAAATTACAAACCTGATGGAGGCAGGACCACCCAACTTCCACACAAAAACATAAACAGAACAGACAACACAAGCTAAAAACAATCCACTGGGAGAATACAGGACCAAATAAAAACCAGCCCTGGCCCTTCCAGTTACATGCAGCCCCAAAGGGGACGGGATCTAGAAACACAGGAAACCTCCACACTTTCTCTACTCGTGACATAAACAAGTCATGAAAATCATGAAAGAAGCAAATTCAATCGCCATCACTGACTACATGAAATATCCGCCTACTGTACCGAGCTTCTCAATTGCTATTGCAAGAAGCTAATGATCAAAAAGGCAGAAGCCCTCATGGAAAAAATGAGGAAAATAAGTTTCACTTCAACCCTCCATGGATGCCAATGTCATGCCAGATTGCAACACATTCGTCAGGATGAGGGGCCTCACTGCAGGCAACGATATTGCTGGTGGAGCGATTCATCAATGAAATGAAGAGGAATGGCTAAAGAAAAATGTATTTTTGTTATTCAAAAAAGGTAGGAGCTCACCAGCTGAGTATTATTGCATTGAAGAAAAGGAGTGAAGCGGACACAGGGACTACATGACCGTTAAAAACAATGAGCCCACTAACAAAATGACACAACCAGACCACCACCTTACAGCGGATCCCAGAGACATCCATAACCCCATCAGACAAGCTAATAGCAGATCCCAGAGACATCCATAACCCCATCAGAATTTAACAAGTTCACAGCTCCAGCACACTAGCCAGTACTGCACCATCAGAAAGTTGTGTGTGTGCCGGGGGCAGGCAAACATTTAATTACCACACACCACACCAACTACCATTTATAGAAATACGTCAAGATCCACCAAGCATAAACAACAACCATCCAAACCCCACCTCAGACCAAGCATGAAGCTCACCATTTTGCAGCAGGAAGACATCAGAAGCAGGCTTTTACACAATCATTTGTAATAAAATTATTCTCACTGCATAACATCAAGAAGCTCATCCAGAATCTAGAAAAATATATTACACCAACATATGCAATAGAGATCTTCACATACAATCTTCCGAAAAGAAAGGAGGCAAATTAACTCATCTCCTTATTGTACAAACACGAAAATCTTCCCTCTAACCAAACAAGAACCCACACTAGAACTATAAAGAAGGCTAACTGTCCAAAGACAAGTACCAAGAGATCTGTTTTGAGAGTGCTTGTTCTTAGCTTACACTAGAGTCCAAAATTTGAACAGGCATTGGCTGCTTATCATCAAGTCCCCTAGAACAAGAGAAATTGTCAGTCTCATTCAAAATGCATTTATTTTCAAAAATAAAATTTCTTCGAAGTATAAGAAATTCTATCATTCACACTTCATGAGCACCTTCTCAAACACATGGTCCTAAATCTTGTAACTTAATAAGTTATATTCATCTATTGTGTAAACATCAGATCGTGGAAGGAATTTCAATCGACATGCAACATGCTAAAGATTTTTTCTATTTGAATGATTGCATATAATTCAAGCAAATTCGAATTCGGTTTTTCTTTGCTCTTCTTTTTTTTTTTTTCTTTCTTCCTTTTCTTAATTAGGATTTGAATTTGTTTCATAATCTTTTAATTGATGAAAGAATCCATATCTAGGGACAATCACAAATTTCCAAGTCTCCACCGGCCCACATGACCTTTCAATTTGTGGCGCGCAAACAGGTCAGCAATATGACACTGGTCTATAGTCAACTGAGAAGGCCAAAAATTGGTGGCAGGGATGTTCGACTTGACGTTTTAGAGATTTTCCATAGTAACAATGGGTCCCCAGATGGGGATTTAACATATCAACATTCTCAATTTTTAACCAAATTCCCCAATTAAGGATTTAAATTAGGGAAAATTCCTAAATAGGGTAAATCTCCAAATAAGGAAAACCCACAATTAAATTTCTTGGTTCATAGCCATGAATTCAGTGAGAAAAACAAGAAGTGAAGAAAAATACCCCTGAAAATTTCAAAGACAGATCCAGACTAGCGTGGGCCCGCTGCTGAGGATGTTGGAGGCATCAGCAAACCCCCTGATATACATTGTTCTGTCATTCCCTAACAGCTCGAGCTTTTAGCGCAATTGGTCAGTAACATGGCATCAGAGTAGGACTTCCGGTGTTCAAGTCCAATATTGTAGCTCATTCAATATTGTATCCCAAAAACTAACCTACAGAAAAAAAAAAAAAAAAAAAAAAAAATTAGTTTTGCGGTCTAATTTTATTATACAATCGTATCCATCTCCGTAATGTCCATCCCGCAAGGTATACGAAAAATAATTGTGAGGAAAAAAAAAAAAAAGCAGAGAGACAAAAAAGCTATCCTTACGGGTCTTTGAAGATAACAGAGGGTATGTGTCGGATCTTAAACCAGTCCTCTCCTATCGTTCTCTCTCACTCTTTCTTCGAATTCTTTCGGCATCAATGCCAACGTCAATTCTTGAAGGGTGGTGAGATGCCGCAATCCATCTGGAAGCATCTTCAATTTTGTGCAGTGAAAAATATGTAAAGATGTAAGATTCAGCATCGCTCCTTCCTCCACTCTCCACTCCTCTAATTGATCCAATCCAAAAATATGCAGAACGTTAAGCAGCGGAAACCCTCCAGCTGAGAAAACCATTTCCTTCGTCTTGTAAACTTGCCGATGATATTCGAGAATCCGAAGGTTGGGCAGCTTCTCCAGTGTTCCCATCGGGTCTCTCTCTAATTTGGACCAATTCAAGTGTAGCCTGGTGAGATTAGGTGGGAATTCATGCAGGTCTGGTAATCTCTCTAAGCGTCCATCCAAATGCATGTCATATAGATGCTGATGATTTGAGAAGGACTCGAAAGCTGGAATCGAGCTTCCAGATTCTTCCTTTAGCCACAATGATCTGAGGTGTACCAATTTAGAAATAGAACGGGATGATGCCATATTGAAATGTCCGCATAACCACAATTCTCTCAAATTGGTCAGTTTTTCCAACTCATATTCTGTCCAGCCACCAGCACATACGTATCTTAGAGTCTGGAGATTGCTTAAGCGATGCAGTGGTGTACCGTCACTGAATTTACATTGATATGTTACCCGTAGGTGCCGTAACTGTTCCATCTTCCAAATATCATCTGGTAGCATTATGGTAATTTTAGACATTAGATTGAGAGTCTGTAAATTGGAGAGGCGGGTTATGGTGGATGGTAGCCTGTCTAAAAAGGTCATCATGAGAGATAGGTACCTCAAGTGGAATAGAGACCCTATTTCATCCGGGAGCCTAGTGAGCCCTACGTGCCGTAGATCCATCACCCGAAGAAATTTGAAAGCCCCCCAGAGGCTTTTCAACACCTGTGTTTCGATCCCTTCCCATGATTCATTGAAGCGCAAGAAAGAGCGGAGGTGTAGAGTGGAGCGGTTAAGGGAGATGGACTTACCGAGACCACCATGAATAGTAATTGCAAGCCGGCGTGCTATGGTTGGTGATGTAGGCTCTTCCTTCCCATACACGTCCAGAAATCTCTCCTCCTTGGCTTTTGCTACTGAGAGGTTGCGTAGAAGATCATGAATACGGCATTTTTCAGGCTCCGTTCCATTGCTCTTGCTTTTTGCCACCTGAATCAGGCTTCTACTGATGAGCTCATTTAGGTAATCCTCTGCAACATCCTCCATTTCTTCTTCTCCTCTTTTCTGCACGAACCCTTCAGCTATCCACAACCTAATCAATTCATCCACATCGATTTCAGAGTTTTCAGGAAAAGCTCCAAGATAAAGAAAGCAAGGCGTCAAGTAATAGGGCAAGTCATAGTAGCTTAGGGCCAATATGCCGGAGATGTTATCATCGCTTTCATTTAGCCACCATTCGACACTTTTGAGTAATTTCACCCACTCATTCACTGATTTATCTTTCCTTGATAGGACGCCTCCTAATACTACAATTGCTAAAGGTAAACCTCCACATTTCCCAACGATCTCTCTCCCCAACTTGTCTAGATTTGAAGGGCATACAGGAGCAGGATTTCCAGGAAGGGCTTTCTTAAGAAACAATGTCCAGCTCTCTCGTTTTCATTCAAAAGACGCATTTGATAAGGCGTGCTTCGTGGGTCTGCATACCTTGCTATGTCTTCATTGCGAGTTGTAAGCAGTACTCTGCTGCCGTTTCCCCCCTCTGGAAATGCAGTAACCAAACCATCCCAAGCTTCTCTGGTCCATATATCATCAATTACCACCAGATATTTCTTCTTTTGCAAGTACTCGGAGACTGTCCTCTGCAAGCGTTCCTCAGGCATCCCCTCCATGTGATCTCGTGAGGAGCTTCTAAAGCAAGTTATGAGGCTTATTAAAAGCTCTCGAACTTGATATTCTTGAGATACATACACCCAAGCATGAAAACCAAAACTCCTCTTTACACGGATATCATTGTAAACTTTCTTTGCGAGTGTAGTCTTACCTAAACCTCCCATACCAGTGATGGAAATGACAGCACGCCGAGCATCTCCTTCTGTAAGACATCTCACCAGTCTATTTGCCTCATCTACAAGCCCCACCACATCGGCTTCCTCGACAATTGGAGCCCTCTTCTCCCTCCACGTCTGGCTTTGATTCGAAGAAGAAGAAGAAGAAGAAGAAGCTTCTCCAGATGCTGGTATATTGTCAATGCCGTACTCTAATCGTTTGGACAAGATCTCGTTGAGGCTACTTTCTATGTCACTGATCTTCTTTCCAACCTGGAGGATGGCTGGTATGTCTTTGATGCCGCGAGCAAAAGTTCGTAAGGATCCCATGAATCCAGCACTTGTCTCTCCTTGCTGCTGTGCAATGTTAAAGGAGTAGGAGTCGATGACGTCCTCCGCATCGCAAGCTACTTCTCTTATTTGGCCCATCCAACGCTTAACTGCATCATTCTTTCTGCACTTGGCATCGATGTGCTTGAGTAAGTCACGTATTTCTTCAAATTTTTTCTGAAGAGATGTGACCCGCTCATGTACTCCCTGCACGAAATATGCTTCCTTCGTTAGAAAATCCAGCAATTTCTTTAAGGTGAACTGAACAGCAATCTCAGCCATTCTCTCTCTCTCTCTCTCTCTCTCTCTCTCTCTCTCTCCCCCTCCTTCAAAAGCTTCTAAGTTCAAAACAAGGGTTTCTGCAACTCAACCTACAAGAAGGAAGATAACTCCTAACAAAAGCAAAGTCAACCAGCTCATACGTAAGATATTTCTAATTCCGACTTAGTGCAAATAATAATTAGGCCATCCAAGATGTGCAGGGTTGAGAGAGAGAGAGAGTTCTTAAGGTGAGAGAAAGAACTTTAGAGGCAGGGCTACGTTTTGCTAACTCATTGGGTATGATCCCACGAACGAACCATATACAAATCTCACGTGGACTATGCCGTAGAAACAGTGGTCATTTAATGCCCAACATTAAAAACTTCCTAGGGTCCACCAAAAGTTTCTTTACCATCCAACCTGTTGATAAGGTTAGACAGACCTAGACCAAGGGGAAATACAAAGATCAACTTGATCCCATACAAAACTTGGCCCACAAAAAGTTTTTAATGGCCAACGACCACTGTTTCCTATGGTATGGTCTGACATGCATTCAAACCTTCCATTGTAGCTTAATTTGCTGTAGCCTGGTCTAACAACATGGGTTCAAAGTTTCTTTTTTCTTTTTTTTGGCCCCATGTTTAACAACTGATGCATCCATAGAGCTTGTGTTGATCTAGGCTACATATATACACCAATTGTAGAGGGGTGTGGACTTGTATACGACTCTCCAGTTTGTGACACTCCATGGGTTTTGGTCATTGATCAGATGTGTGGCGCAACATGCTAGGTTAGGTACCTATATACCACATGCTCAATCACGTATTTATAGACATGCAATTTCTATGCCCATATTTATCCTTTCCATGACCTTGGCTGGTATGGCCCATTTAGTTGGCCATAATATTGTATTCATGGGTCCCTTGTTGGAGACGATGCCGCCCTTACCATGGGTTACTGTGGGGCCCACCTTGATGTATGTATTATGTATCCACGTAGTCCATCCATTTTTACATATCCTTTTAGGGGATTATATCATCAAGTGGACCATAATATAGGAAACAGCGGTGATTGACCATTAATGGGCCACAAAAGTTTTGGATGAAGCTGATATTTGTTTCTTCCTTTCATCAAGGCTCATTTGCCCTTATCAACAAATTGGACGCTAAATAAACACTAGGGAAACATGAAGGTGAGTCCTAAGAAGTTTTTAATGGTAGGATGGTCAATCACCACTGTTTCTTATGATATGGTCCACCTGATAATTGTTTCTGCTTCATTTTTTGGGATAACGCCCTAAGATAATATGAAAAAACGGATGGACGGAGTGGATACATAATACATACGTCAAGGTGGGCCCCATGTAACCCCACAATAAGGGCCACAATCTCTTAGGTGAGCCCGGGGACTCACCTAATCCTCTCTCAAGGAAGAGAGCAGATTAGGTGAGAACCAGACCTCACCCAACACGGTGCGGGCCTTACCATGGATTACTATGGGGCCCACTTTGATGTATGTATTATGTATCCACACTGTCCATCCATTTTTACAGATCCTTTTAGAGGATTATACCAAAAAGGAAGCAGATCCAATCATCAAGTGGACCATAACATAGGAAACAGTGGTGATTGACCATTAATGGGCCACAAAAGTTTTGGATGAAGCTGATATTTGTTTTTTCCCTTCATCAAGGCTTATTTGCCCTTATCAACAGATTGGATGGTAAATAAACACTATGGAAACATGAAGGTGAGTCCTAAGAAGTTTTTAATGGTAGGATGGTCAATCACCACTGTTTCTTATGGTATGCTCCACCTGATAATTGTTTCTGCTTCATTTTTGGGATAACGCCCTAAGATAATCTGGAAAAATGGATGGACAGAGTGGATACATAATACATGCGTCAAGGTGGGTCCCACAGTAACCCCACAGTAAAGGCCACACCCTCTTAGGTGAGCCTGGGGTCTCACCTAAGCCGCTCTCCCCTTGTTGGGACAGATTACGGGGACTTCTATCTACAAGCAAGGCCGACTGAATCATCGGTCTAGATTATATTGGCAAGCCTCACTTTCTATTATCCAAGACTTAGAATGATTGTGCATGTACCTCTTGTACACATGGTGGGAATGATGGCCTGCTTTCCTTTAGAATGGTGATATTGCAATAATCTTGATTCAATCCGTACTATGATCGGCTACATGAATGAACATTTCTAAATACAAGAGTTGCAAGTCATGATGGACATTTTAAGCCAATTCCTATCCTAGTTTGCGGTCTTGGACCTTAATATGTGTTTAAGCCCATTCAAATTCATAGTCGAAAATCAATAAAGCGGCTAGTTTAGAATTAAAATGGCAACCATCATGATTCAGTTATCCACCTCTTGGCTTGTGGGCCTTGAGGAAACCCGTTTGGATAATGGAGCGGGTGGGATTCTAGTTTTTAAGAATTGGCCCGTGCATTGCATAAAAAAGGAATTATTAGCAATGAGCAACCAAGAGTACCTTTAGAAGGATCCATAAGCCATTCGGCTGTAAAAGCTAATATGCAGTGAGAAAATATTCTAATTTATGACGTTGGTAATACACAATCTCTCTTAGAAAATTTTCACCCAAAAAAAAAAAAAAAATTACGAAACTTCTATCCAATTTGAGTTAGTTCCAACAACCATCCAAGAAAATCATCTTGTTCAATTATGTAACAGGAGGAGAACTCTAAGTCAAGGCACGTCAATTCATGACCAACACATGTCCACAATCCATTTAGATATTATTCAGAGTTAGTTGGGGAAACCGGAATCTAACAAAATCAATCATATTCTGGGAATTGAATTTGACATTACAATGGAATTTGAGTTGCATTTAGAAAAGGAAGGCAACTTTGTTACACCCTTGTCTTTTTTACCAGAGAGGAAGTAGAGACTTTCCTCTCTAAAACTTGATGGGGTTGGGTGGGAGTTCATGCATGTCCAGGTCCAGTAGTGCTGGGGCTGTCAATGGGCTGGGCTTAGCCTATGTTCGACAATCCAAGCCAAGCTCAGACAGACATCGGTCTAGTCTTAACCGACCCCATTTACACCGATAATGCTGACAATTTGAAAATGACATTAAACGCTACTATATTATTTAGACCAATTAATCAACGGGTAGGAAAGTGATCTTTTGTGATCTCCCGTTATTAGGGCTGTCAATGGCACGGATCTTGATCCGTATCCGATCCGATTTAAACGGATTTGGATCATTAATCGGATCAACGGATCGGATACGGATCAAAATCTGTGATCCGTTTATTAATCGGGTCAGATTCGGAGCGACCCTCGCTCCGATCCGATAATGATCCGATTATATTAAAAAGAGATTTAAAATAAATAAAAAAAACCCAGCTACGCTGCTACTGCCGCACTCGGAGAACGAGAGAGAGAGAGAGAGAGAGAGAGAGAGAGAGAGAGAGAGGGGCGTCCACCAACATCTACTGCCGCACTGGGAGAACGAGCTGGAAGATGCTGTCCGTTTCAACAGCAGGTACGTCTTCTTCTTCGTTTTTTTTTTTCTTTTCTTTTTTTTTTTAAACCACGGCTAGCTTAGGCGTTTCGACATCAGCTAGCTTAGGCGTTTCAACATCAGCAGGTATGATCCAAACCATCAGTTCAGTAGGGCCCATGGTGGACGGACGGATAGGGTCGGATCAGGGTCGGATCGGTTGAATCTGTGCCGGGTCGGATTTCGGATAGAAGTTTAGAGATCCGTCGGATTTTGGGTCGGATACGGATCACCCGGATCAAAAATCGGATCGGATTCGGATCATCTACTATCCGCTCCGAATCCGACCCGTTGACAGCCCTACCCGTTATTAAGGTCCCGTTTGGATCATAAGTTGTTTAAGATAAGTTACTTATGCCACAAGTAGTTTATCCTAGTTTTTACTTATTAAGAAAATAAGTATATTTGGTAAACAACATACTTATCAGCTTTTCCTCTCTTTCATCTCTCCAGAAAAGTTAAAAAGCTAAAAAAATTAGTTGAAGTGATTATGTACCTCTAAGTAAAAAAGTTACTTATTACTAATCATAAACCAAACATACTTATCTGAAATAAGTTACTTACCTACTGCTATAACTAGAAAAAGTAACTTCTTTGGTGGTATCCAAATGGGCCCCAATTGACGTAAGTGTAGCAACTGTCTTGTACTCCTATTTCGTGGCTTTCTTACGGATAGGGCAGTTACTGGTGGTCTTATTTTCGCTGGCATGGAGGGAAGGACTTCAAGTGGATGTCATCTGCCCCGTCCATCAGGTACTCCGGACAGTGTTCTTAACAGGGCCTGAAAATCAGGCTGATCCTGCAGTCTGGTGGGCTACACCATGGGAAACAGTTAAGAGAGAGTCCCATCATTTAAATAGTGTAAAATTGGGTTTGGGTCTACCCGTCATGTTCATATTACATACAGAACACTCGTCCTACCTGCCATGCTAGGATGCATGGGTACACTAAAATCAAGAGATTTCTGGACTGATTTAGAATTTAGGCCTGATTTTGCATCTAGTTTATACCACCAAAGTCTGGATTTGACTGAATTTTAAGATCAATAGGGAAATTTCGATGAAGAATCTTATGGACGGGTTAATCTGATGCATGTTTGTCCCACAATTGAGGCCTTAAGCGTGCCTATGCAAGTCAGGTTATTGAAAATATATTAGAGAGAAGAAGGGAGGAGAGAAGAATCTTTTTCTAGATCTGGGGCCCACCTTGAAGCCAACGTTACATCCATTCTCTGCATGCTTAGTGCATGCTAATGCTGGGATGTGATTCAAAAAATTAGGTATATCTAGAACTCAAGTAGGTAACGCAACAAGAGAAAGTGGAGTTCAATGTTTCCAATGAGAGATCCCTTGTTTGAGGGTTCTAAAGCACTTTATAATCACTGCTTTTGAGCCTATGCCATAAAATGATCAGTGAATAATCACGCTTTTCCTTACGCCAGAATATTGGTAGCTCAAATTTCAATGCATGATGTGACATCATGTGATGATTGGGCCCACTGGAAGTAGAGCTGGAAACGAACCGGGTTTGATCGTTCGGATTGACTCTGATTAGAGGTGGCAATGGGTCGGGTCGGGTCGAGTTGGGTCGGGTCATTTCCACCTCAACCCTAACCTGACCCAAATTGAATTCGAGTTGGATTTTCGTTACCCTTACCCAACCCAAATTAAATCGGGTCAGGTCAGGGTTGACCCACATTTTAATGATCAACTAATTTGTAGATTAAACTAAATGCATATGACACTAGTAATCAATCTATGTTTAATAGGTACATGGGCGCATATGGGAAATGGTACTATGATGTCAACCTCATGGGAACTTTCATGAGGTTGAGCTGTGTGGGGCCCACCATGATGTGTGTCAAACATTTACCCCATTAGTCAGATGCACTAGTTCATGATGGGCCACGGGCTTAAAAATCACGTCAATCCATGACTTAGATGGGGCCACACCACAGACAAAAGTTGAGAGGGGTAATCTGCCCATTAAAACCTTCATGATCATTTTTTTTTGCCCATTGAGATGTGGTTCACAAATCCAGCCCATCCATTGTATGTGTCCCACTTGGATGAGCGGTTAGACCAAGTTTTAGCCGCATCCAAAACTCAGGTGGGGCCCTACCAAGTGCTTTTAGATGTTTTAGGAATGTCTTCGCATGATTTTAGATGGTATGGCCCACCTGAGTTCTGTATACGGCTGATTTTTAGGATATCCCATGACCTAAAGGGGACCCATCAAATTCACAGTATTGATGTTGACATGTGGGGCCCACACAGCTCTTCCCATGAGGTAGACCTAATATATATATATATATATATATATATATATATATATATATATATATATATATATATATATATATATATAAACCAAGGTTATTTATAGAGTATTTCTATTACGTAAATACTGAAAAAGAAAAATAAATGGAAAGAATGGAGTGCAGATTTAAAGCATACCTCTTTAGGCATCAACATAGTTAGAGTAATGGGATGATGCTTCAAACACGTCGATCAAGTTTATTGAATTAACAGACATGTGGACCATTCTAGCAAGGTGTGTGAGAGAAAAAAAGAAAACTCCGTATTATTTAACTAATAAGAAAATTAGTATATAATAGTCTTAGGGACTGCCATAATGTTTATTAAATTGACAGACATTCAGACTGTTTCTAGCTGGGTGTGTGAGAAAAAAAAAAACTATGTATTTTTTAAGAAAATCAATATATAATAGTCTACTTAAACCCTATATGATTCGGGTTGGGTCGGGTCGGGTCACCTTTAACCCTAACCCAACCCATAAAAATTCGGGTCGGGTCGGTTCAACCCAAAAATTGAATTCGGGTCAAAATTTCCAACCCTAAACTAGAAAAATTCGGGTCGGGTCAGTTCGGGTTAGCAGGTCGGGTCAAATTTTGCTAGGTCTAACTCTGATCGATTCAGTAAAACTCTATTCAAACAGAAAGTCTTCGTGTTCGAACTTTGTTCGAACACACAGGATCTGTTAAAAAAAAAATCGAATCAATTTCAATCACAACCCTGTTCGTGTGTGTGTGTGTGTGTGTGTGTGTGTGTGTGTGTGTGTGTGTAGTGAGAGAGAGAGAGAGAGAGAGAGAGAGAGAGAACAGGTTTGATGACAAATAAACATGACTGTGGGCCATAGGAAGGTTTCAATGGAGGACATCATTCTCCTCACTGTTTCTTGTGGTGTGGTCCACTTGAGCTTTGTATCTGCCTCTTTAATGCCTCAAAATGAGTTGTACAAATGGATGGACAAAGTGAATAAATCAAATACATCATGGTGGGACCCACAGAGCTTTGACACCAGCTTGCTAGTTAGTGTTCATGTCACCAGCCAACTCACATCTACAGATTGGGTACTACCAGTCTACCGCCACCAAGGCCTATCTAGAGATGAACAATCCTTTCAGTGCTCTGTGGCGCCCACAGTAATATATTTTCTTATCCAAGCTGTCTGTCCATTTTTTAAAGATCATTTATGGCATTATCCAAAAAATGAAGTGAATTGAAGGCTCGAATGGACTACACCATAGGAGACAATAGGGCTGTTAACTATCTATGTTATAGTTTTTTTTAATTAATTAAAAACTTTAAACCTTGTGAACAAATCAGTATTCTCTATTTAGTAGTAGTAAAAATATTTTCAAGCGAAAAAAAAAAACGAAATTGTTCGAACTTGTTCCAACTCGTAAAAATTGTCTGAAATCTATACGTCCGAACATGGCTGGGCCAGACCAAACTAAGTTTGAACAGAGCCACCATGTTCGAATATTTGTTTGAAAATTGTTCGAACACACCCACACAAGCAACCGAACGATTCGATCTGGTCCATAATCGACTCGGATCAGATCGTTGCCCACCTCTAACTAGAAGGCAGATCCAATCCGTTCATTGTCTTCATTTCCCATCATTTCAATGGGAAGACACAAATTTTAGCATGATACGATCTCTCTACAGCCCACAACAACCAATAACGGTGACCGTTCACTCACACCTATTTTCTTATTGTGTGGTCCACCTTATCTACAAATGTGACTCATTCTTTGCTTATGACCTTAAATTAAATTCTAAATCTAGTGGATTACACATGCCCCTTAGTGGGCCCCATAACCCTTAAAATAGACAACCTCGATCATTAACACATGACAACCTCAACCCTGCCATCCTAGACCCTGTTAACCTTGACCCTTAACATATGACAACCTCGACCCTTAACACATGACAACCTAAACCCTATCAACCTCGATCCTTAACACATGACAACCTAAACCCTATCAACCTCAATCCTTAACACATGACAACCTTGACGGTTAACACATAACAACCTAGAACCTGTCAACCTCGACCCTTAAAACATGACAACCTTGACCATTACATGACAACCTAAATCCTAACAACCATGACCCCTCACATATGACAACCTCAACTCATAACACATGACAACCATGACCCTGATCCTTAACACATGACAACCTCAACCCCTAACAGCCCGAGAAATTCCAATGACGTATCTTTTCATTGTTCCACGTCGTTTCTACGTACTCTACTAACAAGATACACTATATTTCTTTCTCTCGATAGATTTGTTGGCCACTGAACACAACGTTTAATTTTTGGAACTTTCTTGGTTCCCAGTATGTTTTTTATGTTAGACATACATTGTCCATGAACCTTTTTCAGATAATTCCAGAGCATGGGCCAAAAAATGAGTTACATCCAAAGCTCAATGGAAACCACCACAGAAACAATGGGGATTGAGCAAACTACTATTCAAACTTTCCTAGGACCAACCATGAGGCTTATTTTTCATCTGACCTGTTCATAAGATCACACATACCTTAATGAAGTTAAAATACAAATATCAACTTGTTTAGAGCCTTCTGTGGCCCCAAAAAGTTTTCAATGGTAGCATTGATTCCAACTGTTTTCAATGGTTTGGTCCACTTTAGCTTTGGATCGATCTGCATTGGTTTTGGGCTTGTATCGTAAAATGATCATAAAAATGGATGGACGGTGTGGATCTAATAAACATTATCTTGAGTCCACATAAATTTCACATGTCATCAAATTCTATTCCATGTTGTTTGCTGCGGGGGAGCGAATTAGGTGATATCCCGGCCTCACCCAAACGGTGCAGCCCTTACTCTGGGCCCACCTTGATACATGTATAATATATCCACTCCGTCCATCCGGGTTTTCAGATCATTTTAGGGCATGAACCCAAAACTTAAGAAGATAAAATCATCAAGTGGGCCATACTCCATGAAACACTGGTGATTGAACACTAACATTAAAAACTTCTTAGAGCTCACCCTAATGTTTGGGTAGTTTTAATATTTTTCATCCAATCTGTTGGTAAGTTCACATAAGCCAAAAGTCAAAAGTTGATAAATGGTCAATCACTAATGTTTCCTATAATATGGTTGACCTGATTGTTGGATCTGCTTCAATTTTTGGATAATGCCTTTGGAAAAATTGATGGACAGGGTGGATATAGAATGCACTCATTAAGGTGGGCAACACGGTAAGTACCACAACGTCCTTGGATGAGGCTGGGTCTCACGCAGCTCTCGTGGTGCAACACGTTCCCGGTGGAGAAGAAACCAGAAGTGTTGAATGTGAAACTTTCATGGGGCCCATCATGACTTATGTATCAAATCCACACCCTCCATCCATTTTTTCATACTATTTTAGAGAATGAGACAATAAAGAGGCAGATTTAAGGCTCAAGTGGGCCACACTACACAAACAGTGGGAAATTGACGCCTATTGTTGAAAATTTCTTGAGTCCATAGAAGGCTCTAATCAAGATGATATTTGTGTTTTCCCCTCATCTATGTCTATGTGACCTTTCGCAGAGGTTAGATGACAAATAAACCTCACAATGGACCCTAGGAAGGTTTCAACGATGGTCGTTCAATTCCCACTGTGGTGTTGTCCACTTGAGCTTTGGATGTGCCTCATTTTTTCTTTCGTGCTCCAGTATGATCTATAAAAATTGATGGCTGGTGTGGATCTAAAATATAAATCATTATGGGCCTAAAGAAGTTTTACAAGTTAAAAGTCACCTAATCTATTCCGGAGAGAGAAATTCGACCGTATATTGTTAGTTGAAGCGTCGACACTAACAGTGACGTGGACTAACGAGAAGCCACACACTGAATATGTCTATCTTCAACACATGACCAGACTTATCTAACAAAATAGGTCAAATTCACGGAATTGAATTTCAATCTCATTATAATGAAATTTGAGTTGCATTTCATTTAGAACGGAAGGCAACTTCGTTGCGCGCCCGGTCCCTTTTTTTACCATACCAAAAGTAGAGGCTTTCCTCGCATCTTCCTCCGCAAGACTTTCGCAGGAAATCCGCACCCCTTCCGGGCCGTGAATTAGGTGTTACCCCGGGAACAACTTAGTGGGTGTTACCCTAACGGTGCGGGGCCATCTTGATGTATTTTTTATATATCGACGCTGTCTGTCTGTTTTTTCATATCATTTTACAATGTGATCCAAAACCTTAAGAAGATACAAATCTCAGGTGGACCATACCATTAGAAACAGTGATTAATAACCATTAAAAACGTTTAGTGGGCCACAAAAGTTTTGGATCAATCTGATCTTTATATTTTACCTTCATCAAGACCTTATTGACATTAGCAAGAGCTTGGATTGAAAATAAACATTACCGAAACCTTAGATGGGCTCTTTGGAATGTTTAATGGTGGAGCACTCAATCACTCTGTTTCTATTGGCATGGTCCACTTGAGATTTGAATCTGTATAATTTTTGGAACATCATCCTAAAATGGGCTGTAGAAACGGATGGACGGAGTGGATATACAAAATATCATCCATGTGGGCCATACGGTAAGGGTAACACCCACTCAGATGTCTTCCTTTCTTTCTTTCCCTCTCTCGACTAAACACGTCTCTTATCCTGTTCCTCGTACGCATGTTGAGCACTCAAGCTACAGGAGCGGATTAGGTGTTACCCCGGTAACAGGTTAGTGGGTCTTACCCCTACCATAGGGCCCACCTTGATGATGTGAGTTATGTCCAAGCCATCCATTCGTTTCTCTTGAGAATTCTAGGACAGTATACCAAAAATTATGCAGATCCCCATACCGCAGGAAACAGTGGTGATTGAGTGCTTTACCATTAAAAATTTAAAAGTCAAGAAAATATGGATGAAGGTAAATTTAAAATATCAGATCGATTAAAAACTTTTGTTGCCCACGAAAAGTTTTTAATAATTATTCATCATTGTTTCTATTAGTATGGTTCACCTGAGATTTGGATATTCTTATGATTTTGGATCTCATCCTTAAATGCTACGGAAAAACAGATGGACGGTATAGATATATATAAAATACGTCAACGTGGGCCCTAAACGGTTAGGGTAACACCCACTAAGGTGTGGGTGTTACCCGGGTAACAGCTAATCCGCTCCCTCAAGCTACTATCTGCCCGAGAAGAGTACACCATCCATTGGACCAAACAATTTCCTTTCCCACCTAAGCATTACCCAAATAAAAAGGGATTTCAAAGGTTTGGCATCTTATCCTGCGTTCCCAGTGGGTCTTGATCTAATACAGGTAATTAATTATCACTAAAACTGGATAGGCTGTCAATGGGATGGGCTGGCCCAATGGGCTTTTGGACCTGTTATGCCTTCAGCTAGGCTTATTCCAGGCTAGAGGGTCAAGTTCAAGCTTAGTATTCACTTCTTTTTCAATTGGCTGGTTTTGGACTGTATACAATAGCCCGTTAGCCCGCCCAGCCCATTAGAGTTTTTAGGGTCAACCCCCAACCAATGCCTCGGGCCCATCATAAGCTTATCGAGCCATGCTTAGGCTGGGCTTGGCCTATGTTGGACAATCCATGCCATGTTCAGACAGAGGTTGGCCTGGTCTTAACCAGCCCCATTTAGCAGACTCTGTCTTGTATTCTTATTGCGTGACTTTCTTACGGATTGGGTAGTTACTGATGGTGTTGCTTTCACTGGCATGGAAGGAATAACTTAACGTGGATGCCATCCGTCCCGTCCATCAAGTACCCCAGACAGTACTTTGAACAGGGCCTGAAAATCAGGCTAATCCTACAGTCAGGTGGGCTACACACCATGGGAAACAATTAAGAGGAAAAGTCCCACCATTTAAATCATGTAAAATTGTGTTTGGGTCCACCATCGTGTTCATATACCACACAGAACTCATCCTACCACATGAATTTAGAATGCATGGATCTCCTAAAATCAGGAGATTCCTGGACTTATGCCAGAATTTAAAATTTAGTCCTGATTTTATATCTAGTTTAGCTGACCAACGTCTGGATTTGATTGAATTTTAAGAACAATAAGGAAAATTCGATGAAGCATTTGATGGACGGGTTAATTGATGCAAGTTTGTCCCATGTAGTGATCTGTTTGTACAAGCTGAGGCCTTAAGCGTGCCTACACATGTTGGGCTATTGAAAGTATAGATGAGAGAGGAGGAGAGAAGAGAAGGATCCTATTTCTAGATCTGAGGCCCACCTTGATGCCAGCATTATATCCACTCTTTGCATACTTAGGGCTCATTTGGATACCACCAAATAAGTTACTTTTTCTACTTACAACAGTAGATAAGTAACTTATTTCAGATAAGCAAGTTTGGTTTATGATTAGTGATAAGTAACTTTTTTACTTAAAAGTATATGATCACTTCAGCTAATTTTTTTAGCTTTTTAACTTTTCTGGAGAGATAAAAGAGTGGAAAAGCTGATAAGTATGTTGTTTACCAAAAATACTTATTTTCTTAATAAGTAGAAACTAAGATAAGCTACTTGTAGCATAAGTAACTTAAGCAACTTAAGATCCAAACGGGCCCTTAGTGCACGCTAATGCTGGGAAGTGATCCCGAAAATTATGCATATTTAAAACTCAAGTACGTCAGACCACAAGAAAAAGTGAAGTTCAATGTTTACAATGAGAAATCCCTTGTTTAAGGGTTCTAAAGCATTTTATAATCACTGCTTTACAATGAGAAATCCCTTAAGCTTACAATGAGAAATCCCTTATTCAATGTCTACTTGAGCTTTGGATCTGCTTATTTTGGGCTTATGTCATAAAATGATCTTGCAAAATGGATGGATGGTGTAGATATAACACATACATCACAGTGGGGGCCACAGAACTTGGTGACTTCAACACACCATCAAGGCGAATGGGGAGTGGGGTGTGTGACACACCATGCAATCCGCTTCCCGCTAAAGGGTACCGTCCAACATTTTCCTTCAGTGGACCCACATGTGTGTTGGATCACCCTTGATTTTTGAGCCTGCGTATAGTGAAAAATGGTGGGCCGGTCGGATTTGTCACAAACCTCACCAAAGTGGGTGCCCCAAAGGTTGGGGCTCATAGTGATGTTTCAGAGTAATCCAATCCGTCCACAAGTTTGGACTGATCATTCTACGTGAGATTCAAAAAGACGGGGCATATCCATAGCTCAAGTGGGCCACAATGTAAGAAACACTGAACAGTTAGAAGCCACCACCCGACTTTTTCTTGCTGTGGGACCCACCTGTACGTTAGATAAGCCTCAATTTTCAGCCTAAAATGAGATAGGGAAAATGGTGAATAGTTTGGATTTATCACAAGCCTCACGAAAGTGGGACCTGTCAAGATTGAAGGTTGCATGTGATGCCAATCACATTCTCCGACTACTCGTGAGTCGTGACAGATTAGATTGGAGATGGTTCTGGTAATGGTGGTGCCCATCGTGATGGTTGAGCGAAATCCAATCTGTCCACAAGTTTCACGATCTAAAATGTAATGCAGAAAATGGTGCCGGTCCGGATTTGTGAAAATAACGAAAGTGGCCCACCTAGTTTTGTGGTTTCTTTTATGTTAGATGCGACAAAGTTCGTGGACCAAAGCTACTTGCATCATCCGCCCATGCCGGTGAGTAAACTTGAACATTGGTCTACCGCTCTGATACCACTTAATGCAAGGAATACCAGCCAATATCCACCAAAAGCGCTAGAGCGACTGGGGAAGCATCGGAATATCCTTTTATCTAGGCCCTCCTAGGCAAACCGACCATGATCTTCCTGTGGGCTACCCTACATCTCACAGGTCCCACAATGAAACCCACCCCGTGGCCATTCTATATCACACAGACCTCACCTTGTGGCCATTCTGCATAACATAGACCCCACCTCGTTGCCATTCTGCATCATATAGACCCCACCTCGTGGGCCACCCTACCCTGCATCATCTAAAAATGTTTGGTTTTGATTGATTCGGGTAGTTGTGAAAATATAGTTGCCAAAGAAATGCCAATAAGCTACAATTAAAATTGAAAAACATTCTAACCCTTACAAAATTTCTTGGTTAAAAAAAAAGGAGGTGAAGTTCTTATTAATGAAAGATCTTTGGTGAAATTCTGAATTAGTAAGTATTGTGATGAACTTTGATTAGATGTCTTACCTGTGGATGCTTTACCACATTTTTTGGGCGACCATAACGATTTGACCAGATGTATATTATGATGGAAGAAAAAGCGTTTATTCTCTTTCTCTCGATGGGGGTAAAGTATGTATTAACTCCTTTAAAAGAAATTCATTCTCGTGTCCCCAAAGAGTGTTGAGTTAATATTTTGTCTCTAAAGCATTTTGAATAAACTTATAAAGACATAACCCATGTTTATGCCCTTGTGGCCAAAGAATCCCTAAAGAAGAAGTGAGAGAAGTACCAAAATGTATGGTAGAACTCTTGAAAGAGTTTTTCGACACATCCAACATTGAATTGATTTGGTGTCGAGTGTCAGGTTGCCAAATTTGCCACATTACCACATGAGCCCCAAAGAGCACGCCAAGCTCCAAAGGCAAGTGAGATGACTATTAAAGAAATGACTTATCCAAGAAAGCTTAAGTCCATGTGCAGTACCTGCCCTCCTCACTCCAAATAAAGATGGAATTTGAAAGATGTGTATTGATAGAAGAGCTATCAACAAGATAACTACAAAATATCATTTTTTAATTCCTAGACTTGATGACATGTTACACGGTGCTCAAGTATTTTAAAAAATTAACCTTAGAAGTGAGAAATATCAAATTCATGTCCAACTGGGTGATGAACGAAAAACCTCTTTTAAAAATCGAGAATGCCTTTATGAATGGCTAGCCATGCCATTAGCCATTTGGAAAATTTGTTGTTGTTTACTTTAATTGCATGTATTTTTATATTTAGTTCTTCTAATGATGAACATACTAACCATGTGCGCCAAGTGTTGCAAGTTTTGTAAAGTGAAAAGCTTTATATCAACCTAAAAAAGTGTGCATTCATGACCAACAATGTAATCTTTTTAGGTAATGTTATCTTATCTCAAAGTGTCAAAGTAGACGAGGAGAAAATCAAAGCAATTGTAGAATGGCTGACCCCAAAATCAATTACCGAAGTGCGAAGTTTCCATGGCCTAACTACATTTTATCGATGGTTCATTAAGAACTTTAGTAGTATTATAGCCCCCGTGACCAATTGCATAAGGGCCAAAGACTTTGCTTGGACTTAAGAAGCCTAAGAGAGCTTCAACTTAATTAAGGAAAAACTAACCAAAGCACTCATGCATGCCTTGTCAAATTTTAATGAGGTATTTGAGGTAGAATGTGATGCATCCCACATAAGTATTGGGGTCTTTTTAAGCCAAAAGAGATACCTAATTGCCTACTTTAATGAAAAACTTGATGATGCTTGGAAGTGTTATTTTACCTATGATGTTGAGTTCTACACCATTGTGCAAGCCTTTCAATTTTGGCGTCACTACTTAATTCACGAGGAGTTGTGCTATACTCCAATCAAGAGGCCCTTCATTTTCTCAATGCCCAAAGGAAACTTAATTCTAGGTATGCTAAATGGTTCTCTTATTTACAAGAGTATACATTTATGATTCATCATAAAGCCAGTACCATGAACAAAGTTGCGGATGCATTTAGTCGAAAATCTTATCTCAATAAGATTTTGTCATTTGATGTGATTGGATTTAATCTATTGCCGAAAAATTACAAAACCAACCCATATTTTGACAATGTTTAGGAAGAGTACTGTAAAAATTGGCAAAATGAAAAATATACCATTATAGATGGATATCTTTTTAAAGGTAATAAATTATGCCTTCCTGAAGTATTTCTATAACACCAAGTCATAGCTGAATTACATGGTGGCGGCTTGGAAAATATCTTACGCAAAATTGTGTTAACCTGTACAAATCGACATCCAATTGGTCAGTTGATTGACATCGCCCGATCACCCTTCGGTTACCTGACGACCACACCTTTAATCACCCAGAGCAGTGCAAAATCATTCAAAGAGTTCTTTGTGCAAAATCTGTTGTGGCGGGATAAGTTTGCTCGATTGCCCGACGGGCCTGAGTCAGCATTTTGAGTCATCCGATTCCAACACATAATTCAACAGCATTCGAACCCTACTTGAAAGGCTATATGCAGTAAGCTTTGTAAGTTAAAGCTTTACCCAAAACGCAGTGTTTGAGGCCCACCATGATGCTTGCACCATATCCAACCCGTCCATCAAGTGTGCCCCTTCATTTTTATCGTAAGCACTAAAAAACAAGGGTAATTCAAAACTCAGGTTTGACACACCAGTTGAAACAGTTGGATGGGACACCCACCATTAAAAACCTTCTAAATGTTGTGTGAGTGCCACCGTGTTTTGGATGCACATTCAGAAGATAGACCACAGTACATGGTTCTAAAGGTTTTAGACATGACATTAAATGGCAAGGACCACGTAAGATGGATCAGCCTGATTTATTATCACCAAGGGAAACATGACAGGGAACATATGATGGGCCTCAAATTTGAAATTTTGAATAAGCCCGGCCTGTCAGGCCAAGTCCAAACAATTCAAAATCCGGGCCAAAGCCAACCGCAGGCCCGGCCTGTTGACAGCCCTAACAGTACTGGGGGCTACATATCACGTTGGCAGGTTAAGCTTACCCTGTAAGTTTTGTAGTCAATTAGACACAAGGTTCACGTTCATCTCCACTGTGTATATATAGATGCATCGTTTTACAAATAAATAAATAAATAAATAAAAATGCATCTAGTGGTTTGCATACGGTGGATTATGCAAAAATAATGGTTAGTAATGCACAACCAACTAGCTAGGAAAAAATGATATCCGTTGATTGCATGACTAGGATTATTTAGGTGGTTGGAATTTGCAGCCATGGACTTGGGCACCGTCCATAAAATGCATTTTCTGCAATATTCTAGTAGTATATGATATTATAGATTGCTAAAGGAGCCTGGCATTGAACAGCCTTGGATACATGTCTAAAGTGGAATTTAACATTTAATTCTGCGAAATGATAAAACCAAACATGACGTGTGTAAAAAAAATGACGTTAAGAACTTACCTTTCAAACATGACATAAATCATTTTCCAATAGAATTTTCATATCAAACCGAACACTTGGATAGCTTAATTAGACTATAATGAGTCTTTTCAATGTTTGAATATGCAAATGCCACATATGGGTATCAACGGCCTTTCAATGGACCGGTGGGTAATACGTACAATACTAGTTGGAAGTGTGAAACTTAAACATAATGCGGAATAATCGGATCGTTTATGCATCGAATAATGGAGATTCCATACTGTAATCTTAAAGCCATACCTGATTGGGAAGACATTCCTGATGCCGCCATGTTGCCGAGAAGAACTCTTGGTCTTCCGCACCTAACACTTTTAGGAGAATCACTCAATGGGACTAAGGTTTTCTCTTGTGTGTTGGTGAGGGGACCAAGACGTATATTTATAGGAAAGAGGGCCAGAGAAGCTTACCCATCACACTTCTCTCCTCTAGGGTCTCCACACCGTAGGTTTCCATATCTTGCTTAATAACCGCGTATAGGGAACACGGTTCAAGCATCCCGCCCCAAACCTATTTGCAATGATCACAACTATAGTGGGGCCCACTGAATCGCTCAATCTGAATAATCCAACGGTCATGATTTAAACCGATGATCATGTGTGGCCCACTTAATGGAGTCTTACATTCTCCCACTTGGGCTACACTGATCTCTGAAAGAAAATAAAACATTTTATTTTATTTTGTGAAAAACATTTCATAAAACATGTTTGTTTCAAAAGTTCCTAATGGGCGCCCTACTGATTTCAAAACAATACCGTTGGATAATAATGAGCAACGCTTATCAGATCCGGTCCATCAAGACCACTGATATTGAATCATGGTAGTCAGCACAACATTTCATATTTTCGAAGTGTGACGAATCACAATCACAGATACCAATAGCCTTAACGACATAGATCAATGATATGGGGTGTGGTATGAAGATTACACGTCTTATGTGATCATACGTGTTTATCTTCAAGTGGTCCTACTGAACGTGTCTCTAAGACACAAACCAAAGTCTTGCTTACTCAAAACTAAATGTGCACACTGAAGGAGAAGCAAGATATAAACTGAAAAATAGAATCATCAATGCATAAAAGATATCTCTAAAAAATATCTGGACATAATCGGATCATACATGAAAACTCCCACTACTGAAATACATCCTTGGGATCAACGACTCCCATAGATGTCACATGCTCCTTAAAGAGCGTGATAGGAAGGCCTTTAGTGAGAGGATCCGCTATCATCAGCCTTGTGCCGATGAGTTCCACAGATACTTGACGATTCTGAAATCTCTCCTTCACAACAAGATATTTGATGTCAATGTGCTTTGACCTCGACGAATGCTTATTGTTGTTGGAGAAGTTAACTGCAGCTGAACTATCACAATAGATCTTCAATGGTTTCGGGATCATCTGCACAACCCGTAAACCAGAGAAAAAGCTCTGAAGCCAGACCGCCTGATTCGTGGCTTCATGACAAGCTACATACTCTGCTTCCATGGTAGATGATGTCGTAATTGACTGTTTCACGCTCTTCCATGATACGGCTCCACCAACCATCATGAATACATAGCCCGAGGTGGACTTCTTACTGTCGAGACAACCAGCAAAATCTGCATCTGTATATCCTACCAACTCCAAATGGTCGGATCTCCTGTATGTGAGTTTGAAGTCCTTTGTCCTTTGCAGGTAGCGCAACACTTTCTTTGCAGCTATCCAATGATTCATTCCTGGATTGCTAAGGTACCTGCCCAACATTCCAACCACAAAAGCAATATCTGGACGCGTACAGACCTGAGCATATATGATGCTCCCTACTGCTGACGCATACGGAATAGCTTTCATCTTATCCTTTTCTAGGTCATTCTTGGGATACTGAAATTGACCAAATTTGTCACATTTTACAATAGGTGCTTGGCCAGGAGCACAACCTTGCATGCCAAACCTTTCGAGAATCCTATCAATATAGGTCCTCTGCGACAAGCCAAGTAATCCACGTGATCTGTCCCGGCTAATCTGAATGCTGATGACAAAGGAAGCATCACCAAGATCTTTCATCTCAAAATTTTGAGATAGAAATTTCTTAGTCTCATGCAACAATCCAATATCACTACTGGCCAGTAAAATGTCGTCAACATATAAGACCAAAATGATAAACTTACTCCCACTGATTTTCACATATATGCACTCATCCGCAGTGTTTTCAATGAAACCATATGAGGAAACAACTTCATGAAACTTTAGGTACCACTGTCGTGATGCCTGTTTCAACCCATAAATGGACTTCTTAAGTTTGCAGACCAGATGTTCTGAGCCTTTGGCTTTAAAACCTTCTGGCTGCAACATGTATACGTTCTCCATTAGATCTCCATTGAGAAACGCGGTTTTCACGTCCATTTGATGTAGCTCCAAATCCATATGAGCCACAAATATCATGCATGTATTTTCATTCGATTGATTTGGGCCTTCAATCAAATGACCCAGAATGATGATGGGCCATAATCATCAAAATCTGGAAAGAGCCCAACGTATCATCACGATTTCTCCTTTGGGCGAAATTGTAACATACAGGAGGCTTTTCTGAACATGAAGCTGACCAATGTTGGTGAAATAAATCTAAGACGTCCATCACCTTTGGGTGAAATGAATCTCTCATACCTATATCACCATCACTAATCACTTCATCCCGCTCACATCCAGCCAAACGATGATACTTTTTTGTTCTGACCACCGCTGCCTGGCTATGAACGCAACTGAATGCAATCCTATAATGGAGGGTTACTGAATTCCAAGTACAGAAGTCTAGATCGTACGAATCGTTGCCAATTGAGGTCACTTTGGTGGCTAACACAATAAGCTTCAATCCCACTTCCAGACTCAAGGATTGCTACATGATCCTGCCCACAACGGACCATTCTGCAAAAGTTCTAATTTGACCTAAAACATGGCTGATGTTGGCCGCTCGTATGCTTAAACATATTCTAAAGTGATGGTTGGATTGGATACTTAATGGTCAACAACTAAATATCAGCCTTAAACATATGGGTAATGGCCTTATTTTAAACCAAATTTGAACTTAATAATGAATAACCATCTTCACTAAAGCCCAGCCCAAGGTTGGGCCCAAAATGAGCATCAAATAGGGCCTATAATTGGGCTTGATTAGACAAGTAACAGGTACAAAGCCTAGCCCATGAAAATTCCATAAATATCTCCAGTTGGGCCTTATTCCAATCATCTTTGGATTAAACAGCAATAAGCCCAATTTTGGGTCCTGCAGATAGTTGGAAAAAGTAAGCCCAACATTAAATCTAGGCACTGGACTTAATAGGCAGGCCCAACGGCCCAATTCACAAGCCCACAGTCAGCTACAAAATGGACCTAGCAATTGGACTGGGCCTGAACATTAAGTGGGCCTGTCTCAGCCCGCTCGTCAAACAGCAACACGCTGTTACTCCCAAAATCCAGCCCATACGGCAGCCCACTGTACATGCCCAAAACAGCAGCCCCTTTTATTTTATTTTATTTTAGAAACAGCCACCCAAATCCAAATCTCTTCCAAAACCGATCCAGAACTCGCAATCTGAGAATGGAAATTTCCGTTCTCTCCTAAAATCAGGCATTGCCGCTGCAAAATCTTCCTCTTCCACTGCCGCTGCGCAGCAACCGCCAACGGGAAGGACGAAAGGGTTTGATGTCTTCGCCATGGCTGATTGGGAAGATGAGTTCCGGTTAGGAAAAGGGCGGCCATTAATGGCAGTGAGTCGATTCGACCACAGGATTTTCGGCCACCTTGAATGATCGACGGTCTCTGCCGCTGATTGATGAGTCAGCAGAGTCCGCAACCGCTGCTGTAGAAGATGGGTTTTTTTTTTGTATTGGCATGAAGCCGCTGCCGCCATCAATGGCCCTGGATATTCAAGATCTGATACCATCGTCTCCAAGATCTGGATATTCAAGATCGGGTGACGATCTGATCTGTTATTCAAAGAAAATCCAGATCTGTTTTGGCAGCCTATAATAATGGATGTCATCAATGGCTAGGATTGACTTCCAGCATCTACCGACAGACCGCTGCTGTCTCTAACGATAGAGATGGGCCGAGTTGCGACAAGATCTGTCGATGATTATAACCGCGAACGATTGCCGATCGGGATCTCATTGGGAAGACTGATGGTAGGGTTTCGGGTGGTCTGATTGGGAACCATGATTGCTATCCCTTTCATCAACGGCCATGGGTGCGGACTATCAGGGAGATGAACCCATTGTCGGATCCGTTTGTAATACAGAAATACCAATTCCGATTATTGATCGGCAGACCACCAAAACTCAATGGATAGATTTGATAGCAAGGCAGCAGCCCAAGATGAGGTTGGACGGCCATGACTAATGGTGTCAAACAAAATCATCTCTCATCTCCAAGATGAGGGTTTTATGAATCCACCACGATTGATGCATAGTAATCTCTGATACCAACTGTGAAACTTAAACATAATGCGGAATAATCGGATCGTCTATGCATCGAATAATGGAGATTCCATACTGTAATCTTAAAGCCATACCTGATTGGGAAGACATTCCCGATGCCGTCGTGTTGCCGAGAAGAACTCTTGGTCTTCCGCACCTAACACCTTTAGGAGAATCACTCAATGGGACTAGGGTTTTCTCTTGTGTGTTGGTGAGGGGACCAAGACGTATATCTATAGGAAAGAGGGCCAGAGAAGCTTACCCATCACACTTCTCTCCTCTAGGGTCTCCACACCGTAGGTTTCCATATCTGGCTTAATAACCGCGTATAGGGAACACGGTTCAAGCATCCCGCCCCAAACCTATTTGCAATGATCACAACTATAGTGGGGCCCACTGAATCACTCAATCTGAATAATCCAACGGTCATGATCTAAACTGATGATCATGTGTGGCCCACTTAATGGAGTCTTACAGGAAGAACCACCTAAATTTCAGTTGGAAGAATGCTCCCACGGGCAATCCTACCAACTCTCAAGGAGGGCCACCCATGCAAAATATAGCCCCACCTCAATTCTCAATGGAGGATACCTTGAAAGCGTTTATACAAGGGCAAACGCAAATCAATCAAACCAATCAACAAATGTTCCAAGAGCTTAAAGTCTCGGTTGATGAGATTAAGGGACGCTTGAATGATAGGGAAGGGACCTTTCCGGCCCAACCTCATCCCAATCCAAAGCAAGTACATGAAGTGAGCATTCCTAATCCTTCCAACCAACACATGGAGCAAGCCAAATCCATCACCACTCTTAGAAATGGTAAACAAATTGACAAATCTATTCTGGTGAAGGCCGACAAGCCTAATGATCCGGTAAATTCTGAGGATAATGATGGATCTAACTTAGCCCCACAAGAAACGGAACGCGTTTACAAGCCCGTAGCACCATTCCCTTCAAGATTGGTTGCCCCAAGATCTCTTCCAAACTCTCATGATATTCTAGAAATTTTCAGACAAGTCAAGATTAACATCCCTTTACTTGATGCCATCAAATAAATCCCCGCTTATGCCAAGTTTCTAAATGACCTATGCACAACAAAACGCAAATATAATGTGCAGTAAAAGGCCTTCTTAAATTGGCAAGTGAGTGCCATTCTCACTTAAAAGACACCCCCCCCCCAAAAAAAAAAAAAATTCAAAGATCCCGGTAGTCCCACCGTCTCATGTATCATTGGAGACTACCGGATTGAGCATGCGTAGCTAGATTTGGGGCAAGTGTGAACTTGATCCCATACTCGGTATATGAGCAATTGGGTCTTGGTGAATTAAAACCCACCAAAACCACGTCGCAACTCACTGATAGATCTATCCGTGTACCGAGGGGGATAGTTGAGGATGGTCTAGTCCAAGTTGACAAATTCTACTACCCTGTAGATTTTATCGTCTTGGACACACAACCGATTTTGGATGCTAGCACTCAAATACCGGTGATCTTAGGCCGCCCATTCCTTGCAACATCAAACGCAATCATCAATTGTCGGAATGGGGTGATGCAACTATCCTTTGGAAACATGACATTAGAGGTGAATGTGTTTCACTTGGGCAAAAGACATAGGGATGTCGATGATGATGAGTTCCTCGAGGTAAACATGCTTGAATCTTTTGAAGAAGAACTCCTCCAACTTGAACCACTAGAAAGCTTGGAGGCATGCTTGGCACATTTCATGGATTCCGAAGACCCCATCATTAGTGGAATTGTGCAAGCATTGAATATAGAAAGACCGGTAGTTGGTACTAGCCGGTGGAGGCCCCATTTTGAAAAGTTGCCACCAACCACATCAAGGCCTCTACCGTCTAACATCAAACCACCGAAGCTTGACCTTAAACCATTGTCATCCGAGCTTAAATATGTATATTTGGGTCAAGAGGAAACTTTCCCAGTTGTCATTGCCTCTCACCTAAAGAAAGACCAAGAGCTCAAGTTGATTGAGCTTCTCAAAGAACATAGGGAAGCCATAGGTTGGACAATAGCGGATCTCAAAGGGATAGATTCTTCGGTTTGTACTCACCGTATACACCTTGAAGAAAATGCAAAAACGACTAGACAACCTCAAAGAAGGCTAAATCCGAACATGATGGAGGTTGTCAAAGCCGAGGTGTTAAAGCTATTAGATGTGGGTATCATCTACCCCATCTCGGATAGCCAATGGGTGAGTCCTACCCAAGTTGTCCCCAAGAAATCCGGTATTACCATCATAGAAAACGCCAACAACGAGCTTATACCGACTAGAGTAACCACCGGTTGGCGTATGTGTATTGATTATCGGAAGCTCAACACGGTCACTAGGAAAGACCACTTCCCTCTCTCATTCATGGATCAAATTTTGGAGAGGTTAGCGGGTCATTCCTATTATTGCTTCCTAGATGGTTATTCCGGATACAACCAAATTAAGATGGCTCCAGAGGTCCAAGAGAAAACCACATTTACATGCCCGTTTGGTACCTTCGCATACCGAAGAATGCCATTCGGGCTATGTAATGCACCCACCACATTCCAACAATGCATGTTGAGTATTTTCTCGGACATGGTGGGTAAGTTTCTTGAGGTATTCATGGACGACTTTTCTGTTTTTTGTTGTACTTTTGATGAGTGCCTCAATCACTTGAAGTTGGTATTGATGAGGTGTGAGGAGAAGAACCTCGTTTTAAACTGGAAAAAGTGTCATTTCATGGTACATAGAGGAATAGTCCTTGGACATATCATCTCGTCCAATGGAATAGAGGTAGACCGGGCAAAAATTGACATAATTTCCAATCTACCACCACCCAAAAGCATACGTGATGTGCAGTCCTTCCTTGGACACGCCGGTTTCTATAGAAGATTCATAAAGGATTTTAGTCATATCTCAATGCCTTTATGTAACCTTCTACAAAAGGAGAACCAATTTGAGTGGAGTGCCGAATGTCAATCAGCTTTTTCAAAGCTAAAAGACATGTTGACAACCGCTCCTATCATGCAACCACCAGATTGGTCCATACCTTTTGAGTTGATGTGCGACGCAAGTGACTATGCTATTGGGGCGGTGTTAGACCAAAAGAAGGACAAGAAGCCCCATGTTATCTACTACGCAAGTAGGACCTTGAATCCCGCCCAAGTTAATTATTCGACTATGGAGAAAGAGCTCCTAGTTGTCATTTTTGCCTTGGACAAATTCAGGCCTTACTTAATAGGATCCAAGGTTATTGTTTACACAGATCATGAGGCGCTGAAACACCTTCTTTCTAAGAAGGATGCCAAGCCCCGTTTGCTTAGATGGATCCTACTCCTTCAAGAATTCGATTTGGAGATCAAAGACAAGAAGGGGGTAGAAAATGTGGTGGCGGATCATCTATCCCGCCTAGTCCTACCTAATTCCATTGACGAGTCACCTATTGAGGACTCATTCCCTGATGAGCAACTCCTTGTTGCTATGCATCCACCATGGTACGCTGATATAGCCAATTTTCTTTCCACAGGTGTGATGCCGATTCATTGGACTGCGCAGGACAAACGTAAATTTCTAAGGGAAGTGCGCAGATTTTTCTGGGATGAACCTTTATTGTTTAAATATTGCCCAGACTAAATTATAAGGAGATGTGTCCCTGATGATGAACATAATTTCGTCATCTCCTTTTGTCATGATCAAGCATGTGGGGGTCATTTTTCCGCCAAGAAAACTACTGCAAAAATTCTGCAGTGTGGTTTTTATTGGCCCACGCTATTCAAGGACACCCACAAGTTTTGCAAAGCATGCGAGCGCTGCCAAAAGTTAGGAGGACTATTCCGTCGACATATGATGCCTCTCTCCCCAATTCAATATCTTGAAGTCTTTGACTGTTGGGGCATCGATTTCACGGGACCATTCCCCTCATCATTTGGACATGTCTATGTATTGCTTGCCGTAGACTATGTGTCTAAATGGATAGAGGTTATCCCATGTAGAAACAACGATCATCGTACGGTTCTCAAGTTCCTCAAAGAAAACATACTCTCTAGATTTGGGACGCCTCGAGCCATCATTAGTGATGGTGGTGCTCACTTTTGCAACAAACCTTTTGAAGCTTTAATGAAGAAATACGGTATTAGGCATAAAGTGAGTACCCCATACCACCCACAGACAAGTGGGCAAGCTGAAATCTCCAATAGGGAAATCAAACAGATTTTGGAAAAGACGGTGAGACCGGATCGCAAGGATTGGTCCCTAAGATTAGATGATGCACTTTGGGCTCACCGTACCGCCTACAAGACACCCATTGGAATTCCCCTTATAGACTTGTCTATGGGAAAGCTTGCCACTTGCCTATGGAGATAGAACACAAAGCCTATTGGGCAATTCGGGCTTTAAATTTTGACATTGACAAGGCTAGCTCGTTTTGCAAACTTCAATTAAATGAGCTTGATGAGATCCGGGACGATGCATATGAGATCTCGAGAATTTACAAGAGTAAGATGAAGGCCTTTCATAACAAGCACATCTTCAGGAAATCTTTCCAGGAAGGACAGAAAGTGCTCTTGTATAACTCCCGACTTCATCTTTTTCTGGAAAAATTACGATCTCGATGGACCGGCCCATATATTGTCAAAGAAGTTTTTCCTCATGGGGCTGTGGAGATTGAGAATGCAGCGAATGGTAACTGTTTTAAAGTTAATAGACAACGCCTTAAACCATTTGTTAAGAAATTTGATTCAGAGGACATGTCCATCACTCTGAATGATCCTGTGTATCAGGATGATTGATCTCCTAGTTTGATGGAGGTATAGCATAGGTAGGTTTAGTTTTATTTAGTTTTACTGTTTTAGTAGCTTTAGTTGTTGGGTTGTAGACTTCCATGATCGCTCTCTCAGGTATTATTGTTCTCACTCTCTCATATTTTACCATTGCTCTCATGTTCATGCTCATTGCATATCTTTTTTTACATTGAGGACAATGCAAAATTTGGTTGGGGGGTGAGATGAGATCCTTCATCTAGCACGATGCAACATTTCGAGCCTCATATGCACAAATTTTTTCGAATTTTCTAAAAATTCAAAACTCTTTTAGAAAACTTATTTCCATGCATTCGAGATGATAGGAGTATAAGAAGAGGAGATACGAAGTGTGTGATGTTGTAAGTCTTGAATTTATCCCAACATAATGGTTTTATATGTTAGTTCCCCTATTGTTGTGATCAGTAGAAAATTTGAACACTTTTTACACCTAGTTCACATTACACGATTTTCATGGGTTGAAAGGATTATGTGATTTGTGGATTAGCTAGACTTTGATTTAGAGGTGTTGAGAAATCAAGCTGGGGTATTTTGTCCATCCTTGTCCATGGAAAAATAACGAAAGAT
Organism: Liriodendron chinense; assembly: GCA_003013855.2. NCBI lineage: Eukaryota > Viridiplantae > Streptophyta > Magnoliopsida > Magnoliales > Magnoliaceae > Liriodendron > Liriodendron chinense. The sequence goes on from PVNU02003407.1 coordinate 568,446, forward strand.
ATGGATTTTTAAAAATCCTATCTAAATCAAAAGAAAAAGGAAAAGAAAGGATGAAATCGAAAATAAAGGAAAAATGGTGGAAAATTCTAAAAAGGGCTACCTATTACTAACCGGGGGATGGTCGAACCATAACCAAAGCCGGAAATGAGACGTAGTGTGAAAGCCGTCAGAAGGACGGTAAGGCAAATTCCTGTCATATGCTTGTTGTTGCTCTGTGCACCTTAAAATCCTTGGTTTACTTAATCTATGAAGAAGATAATCCCAGAAACTCATGAGATGAACTTTCACTATACACACTAGGTTGAATTTGTTCGAGTTCTTCTATTTATCAATCAATCAGCGAAAATTTCATGTAGACACTTATTATGTTTTGAGAGTTTAAGGTTTAAGCTTCTAGCACCTAATTTCTCCAAATTTTATACTTGTATCTCTTGGAATGGATAGAAACATGGTTTCTGATGGAGGTTTGGTTTGGAGGGTTAAAATTGTTTCACGCATGTTTTGCTCGGGACTAGCAAAAAGCTGGTTGGGGGTGTGTTGAACCTCCAATTTATACATTGCATTGCCCATTACATCGCATTATATGCATGGTTTTTATGCTTAAAAAGCCTATCTAATGCATGTTTTGTGATTTCAGGGATGAGAGCGGACTTCACCAAATTGGAGACTAAAAAGAGTCAATTGAAGCCATTGGATGAAGATTGAAGAAGGACTAAAGAAAGTAGAAAGAGAGGAGAAGAAAGGAAGAAAGAAGTCCAAGGAGAAAGCAGGAAACAGAGGCCAAGACCAGTTGTGCGACCGGTCTTCCATCGCCAGGACCGGTCGTTCGACCGGTCCGATTGTGCACAGAAGAGGAATGTTCACAGAAGGTCACTGGACCATTCACGACCGGTCGTCCGATGCCCAGACTAGTCGTGCGACCGGTCCTTCAATTAAATTTTAAAGACGGAATTTTGGAAAAACTCACTGGACCGATTTTGACGTTTTGCGACCGCTCGTGCGACTGGTCGTCAGGGAGCTCAGACCGGTCGTGCGACCGATCGTCTGCATAACAAAGCTTCTCCGTGAAGCTCCGAGATTTTCTGCGCAGTGCGTAACCTTACGCAATTTCTGGATATTTCCGACGCAAGGGGCTTTCCCACTATAAAAGGACACCTAAGGGCTCTTCCTAGGTCATCATAGAAACCAAGGGACGTCGTGGGAGAGAACGGAAGTCGTCGTGGAGCGTCTGCAACCCTCCAAACTCCGGTTTTTCTAGTTTTTATGCTTTCTTATTTGAGTTCTAGTTGTAGTATGACAATGCTCGGCTAGAATCTCTCAGCTAAGGCTGAGAGGTGAAACTTGTAGCTAATTTCATGTTTAATTCAAGTTAATTCAAGTGATTTTCAATTCAAGTTTGGATTTTGCATATTCTAGCTCTTCAAGTTGGTAGTTTGAGATGTTTTATGAGAGTTCATGTGCTCCGGACATGAATTCCTTGCAATTCTCTGAAATTATCATATGTTGTGGTGTTTAGATTCAAATTATGGTAATCCTTGAGCAAGCCATAGTCCATAGGCATAGCTGTTACTCCGAAGGCTATGATTTCGAAGTCTACATGTGTTGAATGGGGACTAGAACTTGGAAGTTCAACTTGAATGGAATTGAATGTTTTTGAATGCTTTACTTTCCAACTAGATGAGAGATATGACTTTAAATCTAGTTGTGTTCTATACTTGGATTGATTGGATTGACATGGGATTGCTACAAGTGGATCCTTGAATGCCTTAGTACCTTAAACTACTGATTTTTATTAAGTTACTATTTTAGTTAATTACTCAATTGAATTCTCTATTTATTGTAAACTGAGTTGCTAGAATAGTTTGAAAGTTGTTTTAAATTCCCTGTGGATCAACCTCGGTCTTACCGAGTTTTATTACTACATCGCAGCCTTACACTTGAGGCAAGCGAACACTATTGCAAGAAGCTAATGATCAAAAAGGCAGAAGCCCTCATGGAGAAAATGAGGAAAATAAGTTTCACTTCAACCCTCCATGGATGCCAATGTCATGCCAGATTGCAACACATTCATCAGGATGAGGGGCCTCACTGCAGGCAACGATATTGCTGGTGGAGCGATTCATCAATGAAATGAAGAGGAATGGCTAAAGAAAAATGTATTTTTGTTATTCAAAAAAGGTAGGAGCTCACCAGCTGAGTATTATTGCATTGAAGAAAAGGAGTGAAGCGGACACAGGGACTACATGACTGTTAAAAACAACGAGCCCACTAACAAAATGACACAACCAGACCACCACCTTACAGCGGATCCCAGAGACATCCATAACCCCATCAGACAAGCTAATAGCAGATCCCAGAGACATCCATAACCCCATCAGAATATAACAAGCTCACAGCTCCAGCACACTAGCCAGTACTGCACCATCAGAAAGTTGTGTGTGTGCCGGGGGCAGGCAAACATTTAATTACCACACACCACACCAACTACCATTCATAGAAATACGTCCAGATCCACCAAGCATAAACAACAACCATCCAAACCCCACCTCAGACCAAGCATGAAGCTCACCATTTGGCAGCAGGAAGACATCAGAAGCAGAATTTTACACAATCATTTGTAATAAAATTCTTCTCACTGCATAACATCAAGAAGCTCATCCAGAATCTAGAAAAATATATTACACCAACATATGCAATAGAGATCTTCACATACAATCTTCCGAAAAGAAAGGAGGCAAATTAACTCATCTCCTTATTGTACAAACACGAAAATTTTCCCTCTAACCAAACAAGAACCCACACTAGAACTATAAAGAAGGCTAACTGTCCAAAGACAAGTACCAAGAGATCTGTTTTGAGAGTGCTTCTTCTTAGCTTACACTAGAGTCCAAAATTTGAACAGGCATTGGCTGCTTATCATCAAGTCCCCTAGAACAAGAGAAATTGTCAGTCTCATTCAAAATGCATTTATTTTCAATAATAAAATTTCTTCGAAGTATAAGAAATTCTATCATTCACACTTCATGAGCACCTTCTCAAACACATGGTCCTAAATCTTGTAATTTAATAAGTTATATTCATCTGTTGTGTAAACGTCAGATCGTGGAAGGAATTTCAATCGATATGCTACATACTAAAGATTTTTGCAATTTGAATGATTGCATATAATTCACGCAAATTCGAATTCGGTTTTTCTTTGCTTTTCTTTTTTTTTTTTTTCTTTCTTCCTTTTCTTAGTTAGGATTTGAATTTGTTTCATAATCTTTTAATTGATGAAAGAATCCATATCTAGGGACAATCACAAATTTCCAAGTCTCCACCGGTCCACATTACCTTTCAATTTGTGGCGCGCAAACAGGTCAGCAATATGACACTGGTCTATAGTCAACTGAGAAGGCCAAAAATTGGTGGCAGGGATGTTCGACTTGACGTTTTAGGGATTTTCCATAGTAACAATGGGTCCCCAGATGGGGATTTAACATATTAATATTCTCAATTTTTAACCAAATTCCCCAATTAAGGATTTAAATTAGGGAAAATTCCTAAATAGGGTAAATCTCCAAATAAGGAAAACCCACAATTAAATTTCTTGGTTCAGAGCCATGAATTCAGTGAGAAAAACAAAAAAGTGAAGAAAAATACCCCTGAAAATTTCAAAGACAGATCCAGACTAGCGTGGGCCCACTGCTGAGGATGTTGGAGGCATCAGCAAACCCCCTAATATACATTGTTCTGTCATTCCCTAACAGCTCGAGCTTTTAGCGCAACTGGTCAGTAACATGATATCAGAATAGGACTTCCGGTGTTCAAGTCCAATATTGTCGCTCATTCAATATTGTAGCCCAAAAACTAACCTATAGGAAAAAAAAAAAAAAAAAATATTTAGTTTTGCTGTCTAATTTTATTATACAATCGTATCCATCTCCGTAAACACACAAACCTACAGTCCATAAGAAATGCCATTTTTACCGTTCAGATCGGGACTGAAGACAGACACACAGGCAGGAAGATAATAATTGTACATCCATCCCACAAGGTATACGAAAAATAATTATGAGGAAAAAAAAAAAAAAACAGAGAGACAAAAAAGCCATCCTTACGGGTCTTTAAAGATAACAGAGGGTATGTGTTGGATCTTAAACCAGTCCTCTCCATCGTTCTCTCTCACTCTTTCTTTGAATTCTTCCGGCATCAATGCCAACGTAAATTCTTGAAGGGTGGTGAGATGCCGCAATCCATCTGGAAGCATCTTCAATTTTGTGCAGTGAAAAATATGTAAAGATGTAAGATTCGGCATCGCTCCTTCCTCCACTCTCCACTCCTCTAATTGATCCAATCCAAAAATATGCAGGACGTTAAGCAGCGGAAACCCTCGAGCTGAGAAAACCATTTCCTTCGTCTTGTAAACTTGCTGATGATATTCGAGAATCCGAAGGTTGGGCAGCTTCTCCAGTGTTCCCATCGGGTCTCTCTCTAATTTGGACCAATTCAAGTATAGCCTGGTGAGATTAGGTGGGAATTCATGCAGGTCTGGTAGTTTCTCTAAGCGTCCATCCAAATGCATGTCATATAGATGCTGCTGATTTGAGAAGGACTCGAAAGCTGGAATCGAGCTTCCAGATTCTTCCTTTAGCCAAAATGATCTGAGGTGTACCAATTTAGAAATAGAACGGGATGATGCCATATTGAAATGTCCGCATATCCACAATTCTCTCAAATTCGTCAGTTTTTCCAACTCATATTCTGTCCAGCCACCAGCCCATACGCATCTTAGAGTCTGGAGATTGCTTAAGCGATGCAGTGGTGTATCGTCACTGAATTTACATCGATATGTTACCCGTAGGTGCCGTAACTGTTCCATCTTCCAAATATCATCTGGTAGCGTTATGGTAATTTTAGACATTAGATTGAGAGTCTGTAAATTGGAGAGGCGGATTATGGTGGATGGTAGCCTGTCTAAAAGGTCATCCTGAGAGATAGGTACCTCAAGTGGATTAGAGACCCTATTTCATCCGGGAGCCTAGTGAGCCCTACGTGCCGTAGATCCATCACCCGAAGAAATTTGAAAGCCCCCCAGAGGCTTTTCAACACCTGTGTTTCGATCCCTTCCCATGATTCATTGAAGCGCAAGAATGAATCATGGAGGCAGGACCACCCAATTTCCACACAAAAACATAAACAGAACAGACAACACAAGCTAAAAACAATCCACAGGGAGAATACAGGACCAAATAAAAACCAGCCCTGGCCCTTCCAGTTACATGCAGCCCCAAAGGGAACAGGATCTAGAAACACAGGGAACCTCCACAATCACCTAACCTCCACACTCTCTACCCATGACATAAACAAGTCATGAAAATCATGAAAGAAGCAAATTCAATCACCATCACTGACTACATGAAATAACCGCCTACTGTACCGAGCTTCTCAATTGCCATTGCAAGAAGCTAATGATAAAAAAGGCAGAAGTCCTCATGGAGAAAATGAGGAAACTGAGCTTCACTTCAACCCTCCATAGATGCCAATGTCATGCCAGATTGCAACACATTCGTCAGGATGAGGAGCCTCGCTGCAGGCAACGATATTGCTGGTGGAGCGATTCATCAATGAAATGAAGAGGAATGGCTAAAGAAACATGTATTTTTGTTATTCAAAAAAGGTAGGAGCTCACCAGCTGAGTATTATTGCATTGAAGAAAAGGAGTGAAACGGAAACAGTGACTACATAGCCATTAAAAACAACAAGCCCACTAACAAAATGACACGACCAGACCACCACCTTACAGCGGATCCCAGAGACATCCATAACCCCATCAGACATGCTAATAGCAGATCCCAGAGACATCCATAACCCCCATCAGAATATAACAAGCTCACAGCTCCAGCACACTAGGCAGTACTGCACCATCAGAAAGCTGTGTGTGCGGGGGGCAGGCAAACATTTAATTACCACACACCACACCAACTACCATTCATAGAAATACGTCCAGATCCACCAAGCATAAACAACAACCATCCAAACCCCACCTCAGACCAAGCTTTAAGCTCATCATTTTGCAGCAGGAAGACATCAGAAGCAGGCTTTTGCACAATCATTTGTAATAAAATTCTTCTCACTGCATAACATCAAGAAGCTCATCCAGAATCTAGAAAAATATATTACACCAACATATGCAATAGAGATCTTCTCATACAATCTTCCGAAAAGAAAGGAGGCAAATTAACTCATCTCCTTATTGTACAAACACGAAAATCTTCTCTCTAACCAAACAAGAACCCACACTAGAACTATAAAGAAGGCTAACTGTCCAAATACAAGTACCAAGAGATCTGTTTTGAGAGTGCTTCTTCTTAGCTTACACTAGAGTCCAAAATTTGAACAGGCATTGGCTGCTTATCATCAAGTCCCCTAGAACAAGAGAAATTGTCAGTCTCATTCAAAATGCATTTATTTTCAAAAATAAAATTTCTTCTAAGTATAAGAAATTCTATCATTCACACTTCATGAGCACCTTCTCAAACACAAGGTCCTAAATCTTGTAACTTAGTAAGTTATATTCATCTATTGTGTAAACATCAGATTATGGAAGGAATTTCAATCGATATGCTACATGCTAAAGATTTTTTCTATTTGAATGATTGCATATAATTCAAGCAAATTCGAATTCGGTTTTTCTTTGCTTTTCTTTTTTTTTTCTTTCTTCCCGATCATTTTCTTAATTAGGATTTAAATTTGTTTCGTAATCTTTTAATTGATGAAAGAATCCATATCTAGGGACAATTACAAATTTCCATGTCTGCTAGTGATAATTTCCAAGTCTCCACTGGCCCACATTACCTTTCAATTTGTGGCGCGCAAACAGGTCAGCAATATGACACTGGTCTATAGTCAACTGAGAAGGCCAAAAATTGGTGGCGGGGATGTTCGACTTGACGTTTTAGGGATTTTGCATAGTAACAATGGGTCCCCAGATGGGGATTTAACATATCAATATTCTCAATTTTTAACCAAATTCCACAATTAAGGATTTAAATTAGGGAAAATTCCTAAATAGGGTAAATCTCCAAATAAGGAAAACCCACAATTAAATTTCTTGGTTCAGAACCATGAATTCAGTGAGAAAAAACAAAAAGTGAAGAAAAATACCCCTGAAAATTTCAAAGACAGATCCAGACTAGCGTGGACTTGCTGCTGAGGATGTTGGAGGCATCAGCTAACCCCTTGATATACATTTTTTTGTTATTCCCTAACAGCTCGAGCTTTTAGCGCAACTGGTCAGTAACATGGTATCAAAGTAGGACTTCCAGTGTTCAAGTCCGATATTGTATCCAATCGTCTCCATCTCTATAAACACACAAACGTACAGCCCATAAGAAATGCCATTTTTACTGTTAAGATCGGGACTGAAGACAGACATCACAAGAAGGAAAAAAAAAAAAAAAAACAGAGAGACAAAAAAGCCATCCTTACAGGTCTTTAAAGATAATAGAGGGTATGTGTCGGATCTTAAACCAGTCCTCTCCATCGTTCTCTCTCATTCTTTCTTTGAATTCTTCCGGCATCAATGCCAACGTCAATTCTTGAAGGGTGGTGAGATGCCGCAATCCATCTGGAAGCATCTTCAATTTTGTGCAGTGAAAAATATATAAAGATGTAAGATTCGGCATCGCTCCTTCCTCCACTCTCCACTCCTCTAATTGATCCAATCCAAAAATATGCAGAACGTTAAGCAGCGGAAACCCTCCAGCTGAGAAAACCATTTCCTTCGTCTTGCAAACTTCCCCATGATATTCGAGAATCCGAAGGTTGGGCAGCTTCTCCAGTGTTCCCATCGGGTCTCTCTCTAATTTGGACCAATTCAAGTGTAGCCTGGTGAGGTTAGGTGGGAATTCATGCAGGTCTGGTAATTTCTCTAAGCGTCCCTCCAAATGCATGTCATATAGATGCTGATGATTTTGAGAAGGACTCTAAAGGTGGAATCGAGCTTCCAGATGCTTCCTTTAGCCTCAATGATCTAAGGTGTACCAATTTAGAAATAGAACGGGATGATGCCATAGTATTGAGATGTCCGCATATCCACAATTCTCTCAAATTGATCAGTTTTTCCAACTCATATTCTGTCCAACTGCCAGCCCATACGTATCTTAGAGTCTGGAGATTGCTTAAGCGATGCAGTGGTATACCGTCGCTGAATTGACATCGATATGTTACCAGTAGGTGCCGTAACTGTTCCATCTTCCAAATATCATCTGGTAGCATATTCATTTTTGTATCCCATAGATTGAGAGTCTGTAAATTGGAGAGGCGGGTTATGGTGGATGGTAGCCTGTCTAAAAGGGTCTCCCTGAGACATAGGTACCTCAAGTGGATTAGAGACCCTATTTCATCCGGGAGCCTAGTGAGCCCTACGTGCCGTAGATCCATCACCCGAAGAAATTTGAAAGCCCCCCAGAGGCTTTTCAACACCTGTGTTTCGATCCCTTCCCATGATTCATTGAAGCGCAAGAAAGAGCGGAGGTTGTAGAGTGGAGCGGGTTAAGGGAGATGGACTTACCGCGACCACCATGAGTAGTAATTGCAAGCCGGCGTGCTATGGTTGGTGATGTAGGCTCTTCCTTCCCATACACGTCCAGAAATCTCTCCTCCTTGGCTTTTGCTATTGAGAGGTTGCGTAGAAGATCATGAATACGGCATTTTTCAGGCTCCGTTCCATTGCTCTTGCTTTTTGCCACCTGAATCAGGCTTCTACTGATGAGCTCATTTAGGTAATCCCCTGCAACATCCTCCATTTCTTCTTCCCCTCTTTTCTGCACGAACCCTTCAGCTATCCACAACTTAATCAATTCATCCACATTGATTTCAGAGTTTTCAGGAAAAGCTCCAAGATAAAGAAAGCAGGGCGTCAAGTAATAGGGCAAGTCATAGTAGCTTAGGGCCAATATGCCGGAGATGTTATCATCGCTTTCATTTAGCCACCATTCGACACTTTTGAGTAATTTCACCCACTCATTCACTGATTTATCTTTCCTTGATAGGACGCCTCCTAATACCACTACTGCTAGAGGTAAACCTCCACATTTCCCAACTATCTCTCTCCCCAACTTGTCTAGATTTGAAGGGCATACAGGAACAGGATTTCCAGGAAGGGCTTTCTTAAGAAACAATGTCCAGCTCTCGTTTTCATTCAAAAGACGCATTTGATAAGGTGTGCTTCGTGGGTCTGCATACCTTGCTATGTCTTCATTGCGAGTTGTAAGCAGTACTCTGCTGCCGTTTCCCCCCTCTGGAAATGCAGTAACCAAACCATC